>JAANYP010009058.1:0-84834 GCA_020465985.1 Centrapalus pauciflorus | reverse complement strand
GCAGCTTAGCTAAGAGGTCGGGGAAATCACTGCAAGGATCGAGCAGGAGGAAATGAAAAACACCAATATATATTGGTCCAACCAAATATGCAGAAGATTCAACAAGATGGAACCAAAGAATTGCGACAGCGCCTAGCAGAGTGTGAAACCCACAACGCAACCCGTGCCTTTATTGGTGGCAAGAGCCACCTGACACGACCTCCAGCTTTGGCACCTTAGCCAAGAGGTTGGGGAAATCACTGCAAGGATCGAGCAGGAGGAAATGAAAAACATCAATAAATATTGGTCAAAGCAAATATGCAGACAATTCGAGAAGATGGAACCAACGAATTGCGACAGTGCCCAGCAAAGTGCGAAGTATGCAGAGTTAACCCAACGAATCAACGCTCTGGAATACGGGGATATCCCGAGGCATCACACACCTATTGCCCCCTCTATGTTTGTAGTGTTTGTACTTTATGCTTAATGTACATTCTTGTTAAGTAAGGGTTGAATTTTTTTGGGAAAACCCCGACCCCATGTTATAAAAGACTATGTATCTATAAATCTGTGTTGATGATATGTAGTATGCCATCGCAGCCCTCAAAATCATGGTGCCACGAAGGATAAACATCAAGGAAATTGAGCGAGTAGTAGCTCAAAGGGTAGATGATGCCATCGCAGCCCTCAAAAGTAACCGCCAAAATGGATTCGGAAGCTGTGGCGTTGCTGTAGGGGCGGAAAATAACCCGCGGGGTTGTAGCATCAAAGGTTTCTTATGTTTCCAACCGAGGTACTTCAATTAACGGAGGGTATAGTTGGCCAAACCCGTTGGTTCAAAAACCTGGAATCCGTTTTCCGAGTCATCAACTGCATTGAAGAAAACAAGGTGAAGTTCGCCACTCATACACTACAGGATGGAGCCCTTACTTGGTGGAACTCCTATGTTCAATCAGTAGGAATTGATGCGGCTTATCAACTCCCGTGGGCAGAGTTAAGACAAATGACGACAGATGAGTATTGTGCACGGAGTGAAATCCAAAAGATGGAAGCGGACGGACGTCACCGGATACACTAGCAGATTTCATGAGCTGAGCCTCCTATGTCCCGGGGTGGTTACCCCGGAATACAATATAGTGGAGCAATAAATCTGGGGACTCTCTCCCCAGATCCAAGGGAATGTCAACTCCTCTAACCACACGACTATCTAGAATGTCATACGTATGGCAAACAATCTGATGGAGAGGTAGTACGCAAAGGGGCGGCGACTGCCAATAGTTCAGACAATAAGCGGAAATGGGAGGACCGCTCAGGAATGAATTCTGACAATAAGCGAAAATGGGAGGACTGCCAAAAATAATGAATTTGGCTGCCAAAAGTTCATACAATAACTCGGTCTGAACCAAAGAAAAGCCACACTGGCAACAAACCTTATTGGAACAAGTGTAATTATCATCACAACGGCTAGTGTATGAATCCTTGTGGAAAATGCAAGAGACTAGGTCATCTGACCAAGGACCGCAGAACTTCCAACCCTATCACCAACAACGGGTCTCATAAGCGGTGCTTTGAGTGTTGGGTTGCTGGGCTTTCCGAAAATGACTGCCCAAAATTGAAGAATGTCGGAGGAGCTCAGGGAAGAGCTTTTTTTGTTGGAAGTGGGGAAGCAAGGCAGAATTCGGACGTAGTCACGAGTACATTCCTTCTCAACAACACTTATGGATTTATAATATTTGATACTGATGCTGATAGGAGATTTATGTCCACTAAGTTTAGTAAGCAAATAAATCCCACTCTTACCCCATTAAGTGCCACATATGCTATAGAGGTTGATGATGGTAAGACACTGAAAACAAATAATATAATTCAAAGATGCTCCTTAGAATTAGTAGGTCAACTATTTGAAATAGACTTGTTGCCTGTCAAACTGGGAATCTTTGATGTGGTTATGTTAGACTTTAAATTTCGATCATGTGGACTTTTTATTTTGTAATAGTTAGTTTATTTTATTTCCATGTAATGTTATTTATTTCTATTGTAATTTATTTTAGTGCATTTAGAAGTTGAAGGGGTTATGTGTAATTTCCTCAAAGTCAATTTAATTATGTATGGGAAACCCTCCTAGGGTTTCCCATCACTTTGTCATATTCTCAATTGAAGGAAATATGGCGCCGCCTTTTGACAAACATTCTCTCAATATTCATATTCAGTTATCGAGTGATTTTCATTATTTTTTGCTTTGATTATTGTGTTAATATTAAAACCGTGTGCTGATTATACTATTGGGATGTTCTTGCATTTGGTATCAGAGCCTAAGAAGCGGATTTCAACTGATTCGGATTTGGTGTTCTTCGTGTACTTCGTGTTCATCATCTAATCTCACAGTTTTGCTTCTAAATCCTCTTTAAATACTTGTTTTTATGAGTTTTTCTATTCTATAATCATTTATAATTAATCTTGTACTGATTTCGAGCATATCTAGTTCTATCATTACAAGTTTTAATTGTGTCTTGGGTGAAACTGAAAATCACATTTTAAAGTTTTATTCTTGGTTTTCATTAAAAATTCTAGAATTTTTGGTGTTTTGGTTATTTGTTATTCACAAAACTTGTTTTAACAATCATACCAAACATTTTGAAAATATTTTCTGTCCTTAAACTGTATTTTTATTTATTCTGAAAACCCTGAATTTAATCAACACTTTAAAATTCGCAACATCTCGAACCACAACTCGGATCGTTTCTCGGATGAATTCGTGTAAAAATTTAACATATTTCAGACTAAATCTCGGATCCCGTCCGAAATTCTGGTCATCCGAAATACCGTTAAAACATTTTTCGCGTCATTAAAATTACTTGTTCTTCAGTTTTTAATATTTTCAAAACCAACTCGGGTTATCAAAAATTCGGTCATCAATCGAATTCGGATCACTAGAGTTGCTCTAATCACTTTGAAGTTAACTATCCGAGATACTATCCCTCATCCGAATTCGGTCCATCTGAATATCCACACAACCAAGTGAGTTTCCACCCATAAAAGTTATCATCCATCCGACTTTTCACCCATCCGAATTACTCATCCGAGTTACTCATCATTCGAGTTAATATTCACCACCAGTCATAATCATCCGAGTTTGATATCATCAGAGTTAATGTTCATCATCCGAATTCAAACCATACGAATTTCGGCATTAGTCCTTCCGAGAAATCAATTTCTACTTCCAAAGATCTTCAATTCTTAATAAGCACTCATCAAATCATGTCCGCGAAGCCCTTATTCTTGTATCAGAGAACATACCATCCATTCTCTATCCAGATGAATACAAACAATGGAAGAAAAGGTTTCTAAAGTTCATTGGTGTGCAGCCCATGGGGAATCTGTTAATTCAATCTATCAGTGAAGGACCTGCTGTCTATTACCGAAAATGCCCTACAAGGCCGGATGCTGATCCTCCAGTCCCTACATCAAGGACAGTTCGTGAACCTACCACTGAAGCAGAAAGGGACAGACAAATAGTTGACAAACGAGCAGAATATCTCAATTACCAGGCTCTCCCTACAAAAATCTTAGTTTGGGTTGACAGCAAAATGTCGGCTTAAGATATGTGGGAGGAGTTAGATATGCAAATGCATGGGGCAGATTTAGATGAAAAGGCGAAGATTGAGTAAGCAAATGCCAAATTTACTGAGTTCCAAGCCAAAGATGGAGAATCTCTACAAAGCACTTTTACAAGGTTTTGTGTTGTTCTTAATGAGTTGAACAAACTTCACATACAAAAGGACAAAGAAGACATCAACATCCAGTTCTTATATTCGTTAGCTCCAGAATGAAAAATAGCAAGTAGAGCCACCAAACGAGTTCTGGACATCCTGAATGTCTCAATTAATGTGGTATTCAAGGAACTCAAGAAATACCAAGGTGATGTAGATCAACTGAAACGAATGGCAACCACCCTGGCGTCTCTATTATTAACCATTAAGCCAAGCCCCAAACCCACAAATTCCTTAGCCTTACTATCTCGTAAGTCATATCCAACTGAACCACAGCCAAATCCCACATCTCTACCCTATTACCCCCAATTTGTTTCTTCATGACAATACCCGTTTGCCATGCCTGGACTGCTTGAGCCTCTAAACGCTGAAGAGGCCGATATTCATGAATAAATGGCTCTTCCGTCTAACCTTCTTCAGTAAAAATGGTTTTTCAAGAATAAGGCCAACAATCAACTGCGATATGATACTAGTCCAAGACGGTATTCTAATGACAGAAGAGATGCCATACGGGATGATAGGGATGACATGCGTAGAGATGATTGGCGGAGAGATGATAGGGATGATAGATCCCGTGATGACTAGAGGACGAATGATAGTGATGATAGACTATATGATGACAGAAGAGACAGAAGAGATGATAGGGGAGATAGATGTGATGACAGAAGACACTATAGAGATGATCGTCGTTATGAAAGGCGCTACAACAGACGTGACAATAGGAGGAAGTATAGTCGTCAGGATGATAGCCGAAAACCATGCCGAGCTAACAAAAGGCCAGCCGAAAGGAGAGAGGACATGCCTAGAGCTGATGAGCCAAAGAAACTAATGAACGATTATGCTACAAATATGAGAAACTGGGCCACTTTGCTAGAGAATGCAAGAACTAATTTGAGCGTGATATTAGTTACTATAAGAGAAAGCTAGAGGCCCTGAAGAAGAGGTCTGATACAATGGCCCTTGTAGCACAAGAAGACTACTGGGTTAAAAATGAATCTGACGATGAATATTATAAGGGCAGAAACTGCTACATAGTTGATAGAGTTGGATTGGCTGAGTACGCAACAACTTCAAAATCCAAATCAGACACGACTGTGGAAGGGGAGAGCATGAAAGATCCTATAGCCTGTCTGATGGCCAAGTCCGGGAATTCAGAGTACTCCACGTCGGATTCAGACACAAACAAGGTACATTCCTTTTACGTTCATGAGCCTGTAAATAATTTATTTTACGAAATGAATGTAACTTGCACACACAAATACTTGAGATAGAAGACATGTATAAGGCTGAAAAGGAAAAGTGTGTCAAGGCTGAACATTTAGCATAATCCTTAAAAGAAACATCTGAGGAATATGAAAAGAAGTGGATAAACAATCATGAGCTGTTAAAGAAAATTCTAATTGATAAAGTAGAGGTTGAGGAGAGGAATACTTACCTTAAGGGTTGTATGGATACAATCACTAAGGAAAAGAACTCCTTAAAAACTGTGTTAGGCACAAAAAGGCCTCAGTCAAACCTGTTATGCATCTTAGGGAGAGATTGTAAATCGAACTTGTTTGATGCACTTGAAGGTATAATTTAAAGTCTCTTAATGTGTTATTGAAACCTGAAAAGTGATTTGCAACATAAGTCAAAGCTGCTTACCCTGTTGCATCTGTTGCAACTAAGGCAGATTGTCAAAGTTGTTCTATTCTGTTGAACAGGCTGGACATAAACTGTTTACACTGCTAATGTCTGTTGAGCAGCTAGGACCAAAACTAAGTGTTCTGTTGTTTGTGAATAGAACCTTTCGTTTATGAACAGGTTATACACTTAATGGAATGTGTTTTCATGTCATCATGTATTGAGAAAGCAAAAGGTCAATGGTCTGATGAATATAAAAGGCTGGTTGTTGTTGATGCAAAAGCCAGGAACAACCTTGTTATCTTTACCTGATGATGTGTTAAAACAGGTTGAGAAAATAAAGACTGCAATGGAGATGTGGGACATTTTGTGTACCGTCTATGATGGTCCCACTATGACACTGGATAACAGGATCAACAATCTTGTTAGACAATATAAACTTTTCTTTGAAAAGCCAAAGGAGACCTTCACTGAAACCTATACCAAGTTCACTGCCCTGATCAATGATCTCAAAGCTGTTAGGATCACCAAAGAAAGTTTGACTCTGGTGAACAAATTTCTAGACATTTTGCCTAAGGAATGGAATTACTTCTTTACTATCCTCAGAAAATCAGGCACCTTCAAAGGTATGGATCTTGTAAATCTGTATGGATCTTTACTAAATGATGAAAAATCAAGGAAACAGAAAATAAATGCCTTAGAGAAGTCCAAAAGAGGTGTTGCCTTAGTGGCCAGCGTGAGACAACTTGCTGGTCAGGTGTGTGATGTGTTCACACAAGCTGATCAACAGGCTGATGAAGAAATGGAGGAAATGTCTGAGGAAGAAGACTGTGAAGACCTTACTGAGTTTGATGATGAGCAAATCATTGTTGTGCTTGTCAGAAAATTCAATAAAAATAGGTTTGGTAGTAAGATGCTGCAAAAGAAATCAGATGCCATCAAGAAGAAGGCATTTGACAAAACTAAGACTGAGTGTTTTTAGTGTGGCAGAACAGGCCATATAGCTACTGACTGTGTGTCTAAAGCTGTTGGAGCTTCCTCCAAACCATACAAGGAAAACAAAGACAATCGGTACCAGGTTAAGTACCTAATTGCCATGGCTAAGCTGATGAAGTTGGAAGACTCAGTGGCTTCTAACAAGCAGAACGGACTTACGGCTGAGAGTTATGACTGGGAGGAGTCTGATTCATCAACTGATGAAGAGGACAACAACTGTCTGATGACCAACATTGAAGTCCCCTCAACAAGCAACTTCAAACAGGACCCGGATGATGCTGAAGCTCTAAGAACTTTGGAGAACGTGATTCCAACTATGATGTATAAGGTACAAAACTTTATGGATTACAGTTCTGAAGAAAAAGTCAAAATGTTTGATTATTTGCTTTTTGATTTAAAAGTTGCTGTTAAGAAGCATGATGCTTTGAAGTCTGAGATCTCTAATGTAACATCCCAATTTTCAATTATATGTAATTTACAATTATTTGGACTTAATGGTTGTATTAATGAAATATTATATCAATTTAAGTTAAATTTTGATCATATTATCTGTTAAGTAAAAAGATACGAAGTTGAGGGGTGTATTATGCAAGTGGGTAAACAAGAGAAATAAAAGATGGAAAACCCTTTCATTTACACAAACTCACTCTCTCACTACTCTGTCTCTCTCTAAACCGTATCCTCTTTCTACTCTATCTCTCTCGGCTTCACTTCAAGGAACACGCAAGAATCAACAATTTCAAGTGCAAGAAGTTGGAAACAAGTTGCAATTTAGCAACTATAACTGATACAACAAACGATTTGAGGTAAGAATCACGCAAAACATCAATATTTTGATGTTTGGGTTCGGTTCTTATAAGAAACCGAATTATAGAACTAAGATGCAAATGTTTATGCGTGTTGTATATTATTGATGAAATGTTAAAATCAAGCATTGATGATGTTATATACCAAACTTCAGAATCATATTCCACCTCTAAGTGTGATTTCAAGATAAGTGTGTGTTTTAGTGTGTGTGTTCATCGAGACTCATAGAAAAAGGGGCATAAATGAGTTGATTTGGTATGTTAGTGTTATGATATAAGTTAAATAAGTACATTTAAGTTCATATTTACAACTTTAGTTACTGAAACATGCAAAAAGGGTCCAAATATAATTTCTGGAAAATATTGAAAAATATGCTAAGTATGAACCCGGTTCGGACCGATGATCCATCCGAATTCAGACCTGCCCAATTCGGATCACCTCAAGTTCGGACCAATTGTATTTCGGACCAACAGTAACTTCGGACCCTGTCCCAATTCGGACCCCCATCCCAAATTCGGATCCTACCCATTTCGTATCCTACCCCCCCATTTCGGACCATTACCCAAGTTCGGACCACCTGCATTTCGGACCATCCGAATTCGGATGTGGTCCGAAATCAGACCCAATTACACTTAATTTTCAGAATTTAAGTTTTAAGCAATTACTGACACAAATTCACTTGTGGTGTTATCAAAACACACATTGATTCAGAGACAAGTCACACTATACCAATCACTGTGAGTAACAAATTCTCATTCTGACATTTATTGTTTTTGCATTCATGTTTATATATTCAATGGCATGTTCACATTGTTCATATACATCATTTGGCATTCGTACATGATTTGTTGTTATGATGCACACTCGTACTTGACATGTAACACACATATAGCCAGCATACATTTGAAAATGCATCTATTTACATCTTGCTTGCACTGCATGATCATTACTTCACACTCTAACGCGACTTGGACTGGGGCTGACAGCAGGCCACTGTCGGGGACTGATCATCCCACTCGTTATCCCGTCAGGTTCGGCACATCCCCGATCAGCATTTGAACTGCCAACCCCATGCTAGCAAATGCATGGTTTACACATACATTGAGGCTTACACTGCCTGTTTTCACATACATGGGGCTTACACTGCCCATGGTTAAGCATTGCTTGTAAAGAAATATTTGTTGTTTGCATAATCTGTAATCTCACTAAGCTTTAGCTTACAGTTGACTCACCATGTTTTCAGGCAAAGGCAAAAGTATAGCAGGACCTTCTACTTAAGCAATTCACTTCAATATCCCGGAGACTATAGAAGCTATTGTTACACTGACGTAGTAGCTTTGGGCTGGGATTTATGACTTGTAAAACAATTATGATGTTGTAATAGTTAGACTTAATCACTGTAGACATGTATTCTATTGCTTTAGTGTGGATTTGCTTAACTCTGACTTAAGTATTCAATTTCAATTATCATGATATTCATTGGGTTGTTTATTGATCCTGGTGATTTAATTATAGTATCAAAATAAGAGGGTGTCACATCTAAATTAAAAACTAATCTTGAAACAAAATCTAATGAACTGATTACCTTTCATAAGTTGAGAGTTGAGCTTGATGAAGTAAGACACATTAACACCATTTTATTAGAAGAAAAGAGAGAGACAGACTCAAAGCATGCTAAGCTTCAAAAGACTATTGACTCTTGGTGCCAGTCAGCTCTAATAGTCAACCACTGTATGAGTCAGCAGATACCTGCTTAAATCAAGCCTATCTTGTAGAAGATCTTGATACTGCAGCTTCAGTTGTTGAGATTAATAATCTGGGAAAAGACTTATCCACTCTTAGTGAGCTACCAAGTACTTTTATCCAAAGAGTAAATGGAAGCTGGTCTCAACAAACAGGTTTGTCAGGACTCAAAAAACTGACAGTTTGTCTGAAAATGCTATAAAGATTGATGATGGAATGTATCCTCCATGAAATCAGCCTGCTATGTGCATAGCTGGTTCACACAAATAAAAGATTGGAAAATAGTCTAAAGCTGATGTCAAGAAACCTGTTAATCCATTTAATGCTAAACATTTTGAGAAAAAGTTTTCAAAAGGGAAGCAACCTGCTTTCAACAAGGGTAAGTCTCATGTTCGAAGTAAATATGCTGTGATTTCAAATAAGGACCATGCTCTAGGATTCAAAGCTTCCAACCATGTTTTGGGGGGATGCACTGAATACCACATGTCATGTTTTAAACTGGGTCCTTACTGTCAATTCACTGAACAAAACCTGTTATGAATTTCTGAATAAAAGACCACAAAATTTAACAGGCTTTGAACCGTTTGGGTTACCGTGTACTTTATTGAAAACAAAACGCCAACCTAAGTTTCATGAAAAGGCTGACGAAGGATATTTTCTAGGTTATGTGTCTAACTCACAAAACAAAAGGGTCTTTAACAAAACAAACGGTACGGTAGAAATTGTGTTTAACATTGATGTTACAAGTTATTCACATGAACCCAAAATAGGTCCTGAGTGGTTATTTGATTATGACTCATTGTTTGAATTTTTTAACATACAAGTTAGTGTTAATGCAGGTACAGTGGAGGATGACTTCTCTTCATTAAGTCTGAATGATGACAATCAAGGTTTTCCAAAGACAATCATTCCATCAACTTCTGAGCCTAAAATGACAGAAGATGGGTCTCCAACAGAGAATGAACCTGAGTTACCTACAAACGAGATTCAGACAAGTACTTCTAACTCAGAGGAAAGTGATCGTGAGGAAGAGAATGTACCGTCTGAAGTCGTACCCCTGTTAGGTGAAATAGGATCTAACATAGGAGATAATCTTAGGGTCGATGAGATTGAAACATCGAGCATAAACAAGGATCATCCGATTGAGAGCATCATAGGAAATCGGAATACCGGTGTGAGAACTAGGAGTAGTGTGAATAACAACACAGTGTGGTTGTCGATGATTAATGACTCTGAGGCGTATCACAAATGTCTTTATTCATGTTTCATCTCGCAAGTAGAGCCGAAGACTATATGTAGGTCCCGAGAGCTTCCCAAAGTATATAGTTATAAGCTGTAGAGGGGGGGTGAATACAGCAATTTAAAAACTACACACTCTTTTCTCAATGTTTGTATGTATTATCAACAATTTGTTAATTACAAACAAGCTTGAATGCGGAAGAGTTCAAGCTGAGATGACAGATACAACAGTATGCTTACTAGTCTAAGACAGACTCGAACTAGTATACAATGAATACACTGACTAAGAAGTACTCACTGTGTTTACAAGACTTAAGGAACAGCTTAAGTAAAACAGCTTAATCACACAGATGCTGTTTTATAGAAGACTTGCATGTATGAAGATCACACTTGCACGTTCACTCTTGGTTTAAGCACTTAGCTTTCTTCACACTCTTTCTGACCTTAGAAGCTTCCTTTTATACTCACTTAGAGGATCTCAGAGAAACATCTTCATTGGACAGAAGGAAAAGGAAAAGTCTTGTTGAAAAGACAACATAACCTTTTCTGCACTTTTCTGAAAAGCAGACTTGTCTTCATATGTGCAGAACTTTTGTCTTTTTACTTTGTCTATGTTGTATTGCCATTAACTAATTTAGGAATGTCAACTTTGCGTCTTTCTTCCCTGTAAAGGCCTATTTTGATATAAGAAAAAGGTCTGTCACCCTTTATCAAATATCCTTTTGTCTTCATGTTACAGAACAGCGTGGGCAGGCTGAGCAGTCTGTTTTCCACTTTGTCTTCGACTTTGTAAACTGATCTTGTAGTCAAAAACAATACATGATGACTTGGAAACAAATTCCATAAAGTGTTTATCCTGTTCACAAAGAACAGGTTCTGTTCACAAAGAACAGAACACCTTAAAAATGCCCAAGCTGCTCAACAGTGTAGAGCAGCGTAGACAGTTTATGTCCAGCCTGTTCAGCAGACAGAGCAGCTTGGACAAACTGTCTTAGTTGCAACACATGCAACATATAGAACAGCTTTAGACTGATATTGCAAATCTTTTTCAGGTTCAATAAGGCATATAACAGGCCTTAAATTCAACCTTCAAATGCATCAACAGGTTTGATTATAAAATCTCCCCCTCAGATGTAGAACAGGTTTGACTGAGGCCTTTTTGTGCCTAACAATCTCCCCCTATTTGCAATAACCAGATCAAGCTGGTCTTGTCAAAAATCACTATATATTTTTTCAGTACATTTGCTGAAATAAAATTACAACATTACAGTAATGTAAAAGATCAGTTTATATATACACTGATTCTTGACTATTCTAGAACAACAAATGTTCTTACAAGAGTACAACTAATGTACTAATGTATTTTACAACTAATGTAAAAGCAAAAATTACAACTTATGTAATAATGTACAACTAATGTACAGGATGTACAACTAATGTACAGGTTGTTTGGACTGTTTGAGATGGGAGCAGATAATGGCAAGCCTGTCCAACTAATGGACAGCTTCCATTCCTCACCTACCCAGATGGTAGATGGACTTCATATCAGTGGAGAAGGATCCTTAACCATCCTTTCCAATTCTTCCCTTGTATCCTCAAGTTCCTCAACTTCACTCCTGATGATCATGAACTTGGGATCATTGAGTTCTCCTCTTTCATAGAAGCCTCTGAGCTGATCCCAGATGGCTGATCTCCATTTGCTAGACTGCCTGAAAGAAACTGCAAGTCTGAAGGCGGCAAGTTGTCTCAGATCAACTTTGTACAGCTCTGAGGCTCTTTGGAAGCACTTCTTCTGAGTTAGGGGATCTACAAAAAATGCCCCCAGCTCAGGTTCTTCTATAATCTTGCCATCCTCAAACTCTATTCCTTTAGGCAGACTATGATTAACTCCTTTTATTTCAATGGCATAGTCGCCCTGTTCAATCAGCGTAAGGAGTAGCTCCATCTCTGTATCCTTCTTTGTCCTTCTGGCCTTTATTTTGGGGTATGTCACAGAGACACCCTCTTTTACTTCTTTTGGAATCAGGCCCAGCTCACTTACTCTTTCCATCAGCTTCTTGATGTATGCCCTGATAGTCTTAGCCGTTTCTGACTTAGACTGGCTCAGGGCAACTGCCAGTTCCACCCATTCCCTGTATCCCATCTGTGCAACATCAGTGTGATCGTAGGATTCCATTTCAGGGCCTGTTGCACCCATCCTGGTGATCTGAAGTTTCCACTGTGTGCCTTTTCTTGAAATGGGAACAGCTTTGACAATCGCTTCCTTGGCAAGCCTTCTAGTAGCAACATCATGAAATTTCTTTCTAGCCAAGTTGTCAAAGTGGAATTTGGCTCTGGCAAAGGGTACTGTTGATTTGGTCACAGAGACCTGAGTACCTTTCTCTACTTCCTTCTCTTTTTCTCCTGCTGATTTCCTGGCAGCTTCCATTATTTTCTTTTGCACCTCCAAGATAGACATTTTAATTTTCTTTGCTTCTTGGAGGGCAAAGGACTTAGCAGCTTTGGCAGATTCTTCTTCTTTTCTTAGTTCCTCCAGAGCTTGAAGCTGTTCATCCCTAAACTCAAAGTATTTGTGCATAGGGAGGCCCATCTCTTTGGCTCTGGTCTTGTGAAATTGCATTTCTGCCAGTTTCTGCTGCATAGGATCCTTAGCTACCGTTTCTTTTCCTTTAGCTGCTGCTTTAGTGACAGCAGCTTCAGGAATTTCTTCTTCTTCTTCTTCTACTTCAGATAGAATAAGGTGCCTCCTTTTGCTGCTAGGCCTGTCCTCAGGAATGATTTCCTCCCCCTTAGACTGAGCAGGGTTTGGAGAGACAGCCTGAGTAGGCATAGTAGCTTGAGAAGCACCTTCAGCAGCACCTGTTTCAAAAATCTCTGCTGGATGACCAGTGTGAGTTGCAGACACTGGTATCTCCTTAGGATAAGAAGTTTTCTCCCCCTTAGACTTAGTCTTCGAGGCAGATGACTTCTCCCCCTTTGAAGGAGATCAAGCAGCGACTTCAACACCTGGTCTGCCTGAAGACACAAAGTCAGCAGGCTTGCCAGCAGGTTTAGAGGATTTAGGACCAACAAGGCTGTTCACTAAGTAAGCCAAGTTATCCTTCACCTCACTAAGTTGGGAAAGACAGGTTTGAAGAGAAGATGTGTGGGAATCAGCAAGAGTGGTCAACTTAAGAAGATTTTCCCTATCAGACGCTGTGAACAGCAGAGATTGCAGCTGTGCAAGATGAAGTTCTAGTGAATCTCGCACATCAGCAAGGTCTGATGATACAGAGTTGGATAGGGAACCAATGATGGTCTGTAAGCTGGCCAAAGTGTTAGGAAGAGTAGAGTTGCAAGAAGTGAGGATAGATGACAGCTGTTGGGAAATGGCTGCCATGGAGGACACAGAGTCCTGTTGTAAGGAGAGGATAGAGGAGAGAGAGGTGGATACAGTTTGCAGCTGTGCAGTGAGTGCAATCAGCTGTGGAGAGTTGTCAGTTTGGGAAGTGACTGGGAAGGATTCTTTAAACATATCAAAGAATCCTTTGAGCTGCTCAGACACAGAGTCTGAGATGAGGGATGGTAGGGAGTGCATGGTGTTTTCCAAAGAACCAACTTTGTTGGTCAGCAAAGAAAGCTGATCCTTCAAAGGCAGGTCTTTGGGAGATGGTGGTGTATGGGTGGATTGTTTGGAGTGGGTAGAGGGAGATGATGATGATGAGGCTGGTGTATGAGGATGTGATGAAGAGGGAAGAGGGACTTGGGATAGAAGCTCCATAGCCTGGGCAAAAGTAAGATGGCCCAGGTTAGAGGGATCAAGAGGTCCTTCAGCAGCGGCTGTAGCTGCATCACCAGGAGAAGGGGATGATGTTTGGGGCCTTTCAGATGCTGCTTGTGTTGCAACACCCTCATGAAGACCAGTGGTGGTTCCCTCTGCAGTGCCTTGGTCTAAAGGCACCTCATCATTGGGAGATGGAATATGCATTTCAACATCAGCAGTGGTGAAACCTGCTGATGGAATTTGCATTGAGGGAGCAGCCTCACCAGAGGGATGGTATGATCCCTGAGGTTCATCAGCTTGGGATAGTGGTCCCTCAGCAGCTGTTTGGTGTTGAACAGCTGAATCATGGGGAACAGAAGTTTGAGGCTGAGCTGCTGATTGGTCTATATCAGCAGCGTGGGCACCTCGTGCAGACACAGGGTGTGAGGGGATATGAGTGGGGGACAGTGTGGACACAGTATGGAGTGGAGAGGACTCCTGTCTTTCAATATCCTCAGCCTGTTGGTAGGCTGGGATAGTTGATGTGGGTATCTCCATTTGTACAACTGGTTCCTGTTGGGAGGAACCAGAGGGTCTAGGCTGACTCAAGGGTGACTCAGATTGGAGTGAAGCAGGCTCCAAATGAGCTGAACCTTCTCCCAAAATAGGAGAGGCAGCTGGGGTTGCTTCTTTTACAACTGAACCCTGTTGAGAGGGAACAGAGGAGGTGGTTTTGTGGGCTGTTTTCTTTTTGGCTAGTGATTTTCTTTGGTAATGGACGGATGATGTGGGTGATTGTGGAGTAGGGAGAGTATCTGTTTGGACAGGATGTGAGACTGGGTTAGGAACAGTGGGGCTGGCCTGTTCCATCGTTTCTTGTGCCACAGAGGCACCAGCCACAAAGGCTTCAGGCTCAACAGATGAGCCAAGGTGAGGAATCTGCTCTCCCTCAGCCACAGAGGCTAAAGGAACAGACTCAGACTGAGCTGTTTTGGCCTTCTTTTTCACAGGCCCAGCTTCAGTTGCCAGGGTCCTTTTGACAAGCTTGGACCTGGCTTTGGATTTTCTGGTGGGAGCAGTCTCTGGATCCACCCTTACAGTAGAGGGTCCTTCCACCAAACCTAGCAGCCTCCTCATTGGTGTTGATAGAGGAGGCTCATTCTGCAGGACTGGAGTATAGAAAACTCGATTCCCTATAACTGGGAATGCAGCAGTCTTAAGAAGAGGCTGAGAGTGATAGAGATGCTCACCACATACATGCTTGAAAATGAGGCTCAGAAACCTGGGATATCGAACAGCAGCTGGTCGTGACTCTTGCTGCACCAGGTTCCTCAGATTCAGAAAAATCCATTTGGCCATATCCATGGTAGTTCCATCCACAAGCTGCAGAACTACAGGGATTTCATCACGGCTCAGTTGGTCAAAGGAACCAACTTTACTGCTGAAGCACATCACCACAGAGGAGAATAAGAAGCTGTAGGTAGGAGAGAGGTCCTTCCTGAACAGTGTTGCTCCAATTTTGGGTTCTGCCACACCACAGAAGCGTAGCAGATTGCCCATTTGATCATTTTCAGCTTGGGGCTCATCATAAGAAGCAGCAGTTGGTAGATGAAGCACCTCCCTGAGCAGATCAGTGTTGATCTCAATGGTCTGAGTCCCATTGAGTATTGTGCCCTTAATGACTTTGGATTCTGGAAGGTAGGCACAGGTATACCAGAACTCATACACCATCTCTTGGTACAGGACACCAGGAGATGCAGTCATTGCGTAGTTCAACGGATGAACTTTCAGAAACTCCACCATTTGTTCGTAACCTTTTCCCACATAGTTTTTGGGGATGGTTAGGTTTGCAATGTAGTTGGTGGGTTTGATGGTCAGCATTGTGGTGATGGATGAGTGTTTGACGACATCCTCACCAACAAATACTGGGAGAAAGGGATTAGGTCTGTGAGCCATTTGGGAATTTTTGAGGTTTGAAGAAGCAAAAGACACTTAGTCGATTTTAGGGTTCTTGAGGATTTCTGGAAATGATGAGGAAGACGAAGATGAAACAGTATGTAGGTATTTATAGGATTTGAATGGTCGTGTGTATGAGAGAGAAAAGGTTTTGGGCGGTTTGATTTGAAATGTTAGTTGACGGAAAAACGGAACGGTTGTCCATGTCAGAAACATTTGTCAGACCACTTGACCTTTTTAATCACTAACACACGTAACACACATTATCCGCAGTAATTAAGTTAAATTAAAACAAAATTTAAGTAACTTAATTATGAAGAAAGATAATTAAACTTTTGGTCTACGCTGTTGGTCAAACTTGTGATGATCAGGGTCAACACAAGGTTCTCAGTCTTCAAGCTGTTCTCCCTTCAAACTGTGCCTTCAGCCTGCTCTCCTTTGTGAGAACAGGTTGTGTTCAATAGTTGAACAGGTTACAAGACAATGGCTTGTAGGACAGTGTGAAGAAGTGAACAGGTTGAAGATTGGACCATCAGAGCAGGCTGGACGAATAAACAGGTGAAACTGTTTTTGTTCAGCCTGTTGTATGCTCAAGCTGTTCAAGTTTTTCAGACAAATAACTAAGTACAGAACATGTACAACCTGTTCTGTCTAAGCTGTTCAGAAAAACTTGAGCAGTGTGAAACATACAAGTTATTAGACCATTGAGAGACACTTAGTCACTCTTGTTTAACATGCCCAGCTTGCTGACAAGGTAATTAAACCTTGTTTCATCCAGAGGTTTGGTGAAAATGTCTGCAAGCTGTTCATTTGTGGAAATAAAACTTACCTCCACATTACCTTTCTGAATGTGATCCCTGATGAAGTGATGTCTGACTTCAATATGCTTTGTTCTTGAGTGAAATACTGGATTGTTGGAGATGGCTATGGCACTTGTGTTATCACACAGAATAGGAGTTTTCCTATACATAAGCCCATAGTCTTCAAGCTGATGCTGCATCCACAGAATCTGCCCACAGCAGCTTCCAGCAGCAATGTATTCAGCTTCAGCAGTAGAAGTGGACACTGAGTTCTGCTTCTTGCTACTCCAACTGATCAACTTTCCACCAAGGAGTTGACATCCACCTGTTGTGCTTTTCCTATCTAACCTGCAGCCTGCAAAATCAGAATCTGAATAACCTGTTAGTTCAAGGCTTGAGTCTTTGGGGTACAAAAGACCCAAACCTGGTGTACCCTTCAGGTATCTGAAGATTCTTTTAACAGCAGCTAGATGTGATTCCTTTGGATCAGCTTGGAACCTAGCACATAAACAGGTGGCAAACATAATATCAGGTCTACTAGCAGTCAAGTATAGCAAGCTCCCAATCATGCCTCTGTAAGCTGTTATTGAAACAGCTTTGCCACTGGCATCAACATCCAATTTTACATTGGTTGCCATTGGGGTTTTAATAGGAGAACTTTGATCAAATTTGAACTTTTTCAAAAGATCTAAAGTGTACTTTCTTTGATTTATAAAAATTCCAGTTGAGGTTTGTTTAACCTGTAATCCTAAAAAGAAAGTTAGTTCTCCCATCATACTCATTTCATATTTAGATTTCATGAGTAATGAAAAATTCTTGCATAACTGCTCATTAGTAGAACCAAATATTATGTCATCCACATTAATTTGAACAAGCATAATATCAGACTTCACTTTCTTTATGAACAGTGTGGTATCCACTTTACCTCTGGAGTACCCATTGCTCATAAGGAATTCAGTAAGAGTGTCATACCAGGCTCTAGGGGCTTGTTTGAGACCATAGAGAGCTTTGTCCAACTTATAGACAAAACCTGGTGTTGTTCATTTTCAAAACCTGGAGGCTGCTTGACATATACTTCTTCTTGCAGCTTCCCATTCAAAAATGCACTCTTCACATCCATTTGAAATACCTTTATGCTCTTATGAGCAGCATAGGCTAGATACAAACGAATTGCTTCTAGCCTGGCCACAGGAGCAAATGTTTCATCATAGTCAATGCCTTCCTCCTGTCTGTAGCCTTGAGCAACCAGTCTTGCCTTATTTCTAATCACATGACCTTGCTCGTCCATCTTGTTCCTGAAAACCCATTTTGTGCCAATTATAGTTTTACCTTTAGGAGCAGGGACCAACTTCCATACTTTGTTTCTCTCAAACTGATTGAGTTCTTCTTGCATGGCAGTGATCCAATTGGCATCTTTTAATGCTTCATCAACCCTCTTTGGCTCCATCAGTGAAACAAAACTAGAGAACATACAGAAGTTCCCTAACCTGTCCCACCGTGTTTGTATCCCTTTGTTGATGTCACCCATTATTTGATCATTGGGGTGACACCTGACCCACTTAGGATCATTTTTCAATGATGATTTTCCTGAGTTGTTGACATCTTCAGCAGGTCCTGTTGAACAGCTCTCAAGATTTTCAGACACACTGTTGTCTTGAGCCTGTTCACTTGTTGAACATGTCTGACCACTATTGAACATATCAGCAGAGGAACTGGGAAAATCAGCATTGATAGGTTCTGGACATGCAGTCGTAATTAAGTCAGTACATTTATTCACACAGGGTGTATTGACATAATCATCATCATGTCCATCATGATTAACAGGTTCCACACTGGGTGTAGTGGAAGCTTTTGAGTCCTCTTCATTGATTGAATGCATCAGATCATCAAAGTTAAGGTCTCCTGAAACTGATTCAGGAACAGCTTTGGTGGAGGCATTCTTGGACTCTTCAAAGGTGACATTGGTAGATTCATCTATCACCTTTCTTTTGTTGTTGTATACTCTGTAGGCTTTGGAGATAGTAGAGTAGCCAACAAACACACCTTCATCAGCTTTAGGTTCAAATTTCGACAGCTGGTCCCTTTGATTCAGATTGAAACAGGGACATCCAAACACATTGAAGTAACTGACATTTGGCTTTCTCCCTTTGAGCAGCTCATAGGGAGTCTTGTTGAACCTTTTCACCACTAAGGATCTTTTTTGGGTGAAGCAGGCAGTGTTAATAGCTTCAGCCCAAAATGATGAAGGTAAACCTGATGCACACAACATGGTTCTAGCAGCTTCAATGAGAGTTCGGTTTCTCCTTTCAGCGACTCCATTTTGTTGAGGAGTTCTTACTGCTGAAAAGTTTTGAGAGATACCTTTCTCTTCACAGAAGTCTTCAAGAGTACTGTTTCTGAATTCAGTACCATGATCACTTCTAAGCTGCTTTACTTGGGCAGAGTTCAGCATTTCCATCTTTTTGACAAATCCAATAATCTCTCTAGCAGCCTCTCCTTTGCTCTTCAGAAAGATCACCCATGCGTACCTGGAGAACTCATCAACCATTACAAGAGTGTATCTTCTTCCTCCTAGACTTGGGACATTAACAGGTCTAAACAAGTCCATATGGATCAAGAAGAGTGGAGTATCAATAGAGAAATTGTGTTTGGATTTAAAAGATGTTTTTCTCTGCTTGCCTTTCTCACAAGCTGTGCATAATCTATCTTTGGCAAAAGTCATAGAAGGCAAACCTGTCACCAACTCTTTCTTACAGAGTTTGTTGATGTTCTTGAAGTTCAGATGTGACAGTCTTCTGTGCCATAACCAGTTTAGATCAGCGTTGTTTCTTGTGAGAAAACAGGTTTCAGTTGTGGGATCAGCAGAATGCATATCCACAACATATACACCTTTCTTTCGTTGAGCACACAGCACAACTTTGCCTTGGGAATCCAATATGTAACCCAGGTGCTCATCAAAGTTAACCTTGTAGCCAGCATCACACAGTGGGCTTATGCTAACAAGGTTATGTTTTAGCCCAACCACATAGGCTACCCTTTTGAACACTGCAGCACCAGCTTTAAGAGTTCCATATCCCTCAGTGGATCCCTGCACATTGTCACCAAAGGTGACTTTTGGCCCTTTTTCAGGCCTGAGTTCACTCAGCAATTCTTTACAACCTGTCATGTGCCCTGAGCAGCCACTGTCCAAGTACCAAACCTGGGAAGGTTGTTTTTCCTGCAGAGTGATAAGAGAATTATTAGTTATTTTTAGGGGAACTCATCACAGAGATGAGTTCTCCTACTTCATCAACATTTGTTGATGGATTTGGAATGTCCACACTAATATTCCCTATCCGAATGGTATCAGCTTGTATACCATCCTCAGTGATTGTGACATTTCCACCACTGCTTGTGAAAGCTGTGAAGGAAACAGCAGAGTCAACAGGCCTCATGTCCTCAGATTCAGGACAGTCCTTGGCCAGATGTGTCTTCTTCCCACATTTGTAACATTTTCTCTTTTTAGAATTTTTGGAAGAAGATCCTTCAGAAACACATTCTGAGCTGTTTTTGTTGATTCTTTCAGCAGGTTTAGCATTCTTTGTTGAATCAACAGCTTGTGTGGAGAGTTCAATAGCCATAGCTTTGACTGTCTCTTCTTTCCTCTTTTTGGGAGGACAGATGTCAAAGACAGGAAGCTTGATTGGCTTTTGAGCTTCCACAGGTTTGGGAAACTTATTCCCATTTGTCTCAGTTTGAGCAATGGCTTTGCCTTTGCCCCTACTGGATTGTGATTTATGCTGCCTATCAGCATACTCACTGTGTTTGGTTTTGAAAAACTTATTTTCATTTAAAACCAATTTACCACTATGATTTGAAAACTTATTTGAAATCACAGCAGTTTTGTTTTCAACATGAGACTTACCCTTGTTGAAAACAGGCTGCTTACTTTTTGAAAACTTATTTTCAAAGTGCTTAGCATCAAAAGGATTAACATGCTTTTTACCAACAGCTTTGGACTCAGAACCTGTTTTGTCAACAGGTTTAGCATCCACAGCTTCAGTTCGAACATGTTTTCCTTTCTTTTGCTTGTGTGAGCTAGCAAAGCACTTAGCAGGCTGTTTTGGAGAACAAACTCCAACATCAGCTTTTGAGCTGAGTTCACACAAGCTGTCAGTATTTTGAGGCCTGAAAAACCTGTTTGTTGAGATTAGTTTTCCATTCACATTTTGAATGAATGTATTTGGAAGTTCACCAAGAGTGGATAAATCTTCTTTCAAATTACTTATCTCAACAATTGAAGCTGCTGTGTCAAGATCCCCTCCAAGATAGGCTTGGATTTGTGCAGGAATCTGTTGACTTATACAATGGCTGACTTTTTCTGCAGATTGGCACCAAGAGTCAACTATCTTTTGAAGCTTGGCATGCTTTATATCTGTTTCTCTCTTTTCTTCCAGTAAAATGGAGTTGACGTGTTTTAAATCATCAAGCTCAGTTTCCAACTTATGGAAACTGTCCAGTTTACTGGATTTAGTTTTAAGATCAGCTTTAAGCTTAGAGATTTCAGATAATAAAGCATCATGCTTCTCAACAGCAGCTTTGAGATCAACAAGCATATATTCAAACATTTTAACTTTTTCTTCAGAACTGTAAGCCACAAAATTTTGTACCTTATACATCATTGTAGGATTCCAGTTCTCTAAGCTGCTGAAGACTTCATCTTCAGCCATATCCTGTTTGAAACTGCTTGTTGATGGGACATCAGTGTTGGCCATCAGACATTGATTATCTTCTTCATCAGATGATGAATCAGATTTCTCCCAGTCACATGTCTCTGCCATGAGTCCCTTTTGGCGATTGGAAGACACAGAGTTTTCCAATTTCCTCAGCTTAGCCATGGCAATAAGGTACTTAACCCTATAGCCATCATCCTTGTTAGTCTTGTTGGGTTTGGATGACTGACCAACAGCTTTTGACACACAGTCAGCAGCTATGTGACCAGTTTTGCCACACTTGAAGCACTCAGCTTTGGATTTGTCAAATGCCTTCTTTTTGCCAGCACTTGAACCTCCTTGCAGCATATTTCTTCCGAACCTTTTCTTGTTGAACCTTTTGACAAGCATGGCTATCATTTGCTCATCATCTTGTTCAGCAAGATCTGCAGCACTGTTGTCCATGGAAACTTGGGAGAATGAGAGATCTAGAATGACACACACTCTAAACTGCTCTGATACCAGTTGTAGGTCCCGAGAGGTTCCCAAAGTATATAGTTATAAGCTGTAGAGGGGGGGTGAATACAGCAATTTAAAAACTACACACTCTTTTCTCAATGTTTGTATGTATTATCAACAATTTGTTAATTACAAACAAGCTTGAATGCGGAAGAGTTCAAGCTGAGATGACAGATACAACAGTATGCTTACTAGTCTAAGACAGACTCGAACTAGTATACAATGAATACACTCACTAAGAAGCACTCACTGTGTTTACAAGACTTAAGGAACAGCTTAAGTAAAACAGCTTAATCACACAGATGCTGTTTTACAGAAGACTTGCATGCATGAAGATCACACTTGCACGTTCACTCTTGGTTTTAAGCACTTAGCTTTCTTCACATTCTTTCTGACCTTAGAAGCTTCCTTTTATACTCACTTAGAGGATCTCAGAGAAACATCTTCATTGGACAGAAGGAAAAGGCAAAGTCTTGTTGAAAACACAACATAACTTTTTCTGCACTTTTCTGAAAAGCAGACTTGTCTTCATATGTGCAGAACTTTTGTCTTTTTACTTTGTCTACTGTTGCATTGCCTTTAACTAATTTAGGAATGTCAACTTTGCGCCTTTCTTCCCTGTAAAGGCCTATTTTGATATAAGAAAAAGGTCTGTCACCCTTTTTCAAATATCCTTTTGTCTTCATGTTACAGAACAGCGTGGGCAGGCTGAGCAGTTCTGTTTTCCACTTTGTCTTCGACTTTGTAAACTGATCTTGTAGTAAAAAACAATACATGATGACTTGGAAACAAATTCCATAAAGTGTTTAGCCTGTTCACAAATAACAGGTTCTGTTCACAAAGAACAGAACACCTTAAAAATGCCCAAGCTGCTCAACAGTGTAGAGCAGCGTAGACAGTTTATGTCCAGCCTGTTCAGCAGACAGAGCAGCTTGGACAAACTGTCTTAGTTGCAACACATGCAACATATAGAACAGCTTTAGACTGATATTGCAAATCATTTTCAGGTTCAATAAGGCATATAACAGGCCTTAAATTCAACCTTCAAATGCATCAACAGGTTTGATTATAAAATCTCCCCCTCAGATGTAGAACAGGTTTGACTGAGGCCTTTTTGTGCCTAACACTATACATATGGCACTGAAAGATAACTCTTGGGTTGAAGCCATGCAAGAAGAACTGTCACAATTCAGAAAGGTTAAAGTGTGAGATTTAGTGCTACTACCTCGAGGATAAGTTGCAAAGGAACCAAATGGGTTTTTATGTGCAAGAGAGATGATCGGGGTATAGTTACTCGTAACAAGGCTAGACTTGAGGTGAAAGGATTCAACCAAGAAGAGGGAATTGATTACAACGAAGTGTTTGCACCAGTGGCAAGGCTCGAGGAAAATCATCTGTTTCTCGCTTTCGCGTCCTTCAAAGGGTTTAAAGTCTATCAGCTGGTTATAAGGAGTGCATTCTTATACGACAAGGTGAAGGAACTGGTGTACGTTGAACAACTGCCTGGGTTTACTGATCCAAAGAATCCCGACAGAGTATATCGACTCGATAAGGCTCTGTATCGACTACATCAGGCACCATAGGCATGGTATGAGACGCTGTCAACTCATCTTTTGAACAACGGGTTTGAAAGGGGGAGAATTGATAGTACATTGTTCGTGAAGAGAAAGGGAGAAGATTTATCTTGCTACAAGAGTACGTGGATGACATCATTTTTCGGGTCTTCAAATGAACAGATGTGCAAACACTTCGAAAAATTCATGAAGTCAAAGTTTGAGATGAGTGCTATGGGAGAGCTGAACTTCTTTCTGTGTTTGCAAGTTGAACAGAGGAAGGAGGGCATGTTTATGCATCATACGAAGTATTTCTACGATATTCTGGAACACTTCAGGATGGAAGGAACAAAGCTGACCGCTCAATTTAGTACTCCGATTCAAGTGAATCATAATCTCGGACCGGGTACAGAAAATGATACTAATGTGGATCCGACTCTATATCGGGCCACGATCGGGTCACTCATGTATTTAACTGCTTGTAGACCTGACATTATGTTTGTTGTGTGTATTTGTGCTAGGTTCCAACCTAATCCAAAAGAAATGCATATGAAAGCCGTAAAGCGGATTCTGAAATACCTCAAGTCAAAACCGAAGCTGGGACTTTGGTATCATGCTAATGGGGATCTGGAATTGGAAGCATACCGGATTCTGATTATGGTGGATGCAGCTTGAACCGCAAATCAACAACTGGAGGTTGTTAGTTCCTAGGAGGGAGACTCGTATCCTGGCAATGCAAGAAACAGAATTCGGTAGCCGTCTCAACGTGCGAGGCTGAATATGTAGATGCTGGTAGTTGTTGTTCACAGCTTTTGTGGATACAACAATAATTGCGGGATTACGGTTTGACATACACTCAAACTCCCATTAGGATAGATAACCAGTCTACAATTGCTATAACTAATAATCCAGTTAAACACAGTAAAACAAAGCGGCTATTCTGATAAGTTACGCTTTGAGTTGTTAGTTCAACTAAATGGTATGCGTAATCCAGAGTAACTGACCTTAGTATATTTCTTTTATAGTAAGTTAGTAGTTTAGTAGATTTTATTTCCTTTTATAGTAAGTTAGTAGGTTAGCTTATTAGCTTATCTAAAAAAAAGAAAAACAAAAAAAAGAGAATATTGAAAAATGAGTTTAGTCATAGATTCATAGGTTCAAAGTGACAAAAATTAGCACAGTCTAAACAAACTCTAAGTGTTAAGCTTTCACACATAATGCACAATAAATTCTAAGTGATCTATAATTTCTTGTTTGATGTGTTGGTAGGCCTAATACACAAAGAAAATCCTAAAAGCTAATAAAATAATCAAGAAAACGTCATATGTGTAACTAACTTAGATGTATGACCAAATGGTCTTAATTTCTATGTTAGAGACATACACATAATGATTCTAAATGAGGTATGCAAATTTTCTGGGGGATGTATAGCTACATCAACATACATCTTAACCAGAAGAAAAGAAAATTTTTTTTTATAAAGAAGAGGAAGTCAAAATAACCCGCTTTGTTATACGTAAGTACAGACCTGTCACCTCTGCTTTGACTCAAGTGAGCAATATAAGTCGCTTTGTTGTACGTATATACAAACCTGTCAGCTGTCTCGTTAACCTAAAAGGAACTCTAAGAAAAACTAAGACACTCTGTTGTATGTAAATACAGAACTGTGTCCGACGTTTGCCTTTTAAAGAAAATTTGTGATACCAAAAAGTAATAATCATTGTGTGTTTGCCTTGATCATAGAAGCATATCTAAGTATGGGACACACAAGGTAGTTTCTTGAAAATTTAAAAGGCGAAAGAAATATCCAAAGTGTTGAATGTTTAAAAGGAAAATCATACCGACAATCGAATTGGAATGTATATCACGACAAACAATCAAAGGAATAAAAGTTCCTAAGTGTGAAAGTGATATACTGAAAGTGCGTTTGACACCGCTATCTGATTGAACCTTCTTTGACTTGCTCGTAAAAATATTTTGTTGGTATAGGTCGTAACTTTTAAAGTACTTTTGAGTAGTTTAAGTTTTATTCTTACTTTATTTTATTTTATCTTAGTTCATTTTATTTTATTTTATTTTATATAATTTTATTTTAAGTAGAATAAATGTCAAAGTTACTGAGATGCATTTGTTGGTTGAAGAAACAAAATTTTGCTTGAAAATCTATTGCTTAGTGTGACTAGTCTTGCAAAGTTGAATAAATTTTGTTACTCGAAAAAAGTTGAAAAAGTTGAATTTTTTCAAGGATTTTCAAAATTTTCACTTAAGTTCAAAATTCAGACAAATTCGAACTTAACTTCGAACTTGTTGGAAGTTCGAACTTAAGCTAAGTTCGAAGGTAGTTGATATAAATAGGTCAACAGTTCTTCATTTAACTCACCTACCTTTGAATTTAACTTCTCGAACTTGTCTGCGGCGATTTCGACCTGAATCTCGAACTTACCGAACTTTGAATTTCAGTCCTGTTCATCGAAGTTTTTCCACTATTTCTCAAACATACACGTATACTTAGGTATAGTACTCATCATAAGACTAAGTAGGTGTAGTTTAGGCCATTATTATGGCAAAAATCGAACTTATTTGATGTTTATGATATTTGAAACTAGGTGGTTTAAAATCACGAGTTTTAAAAGATAAAACTTCAAATAAATGATACATAACTTCGATTAGAACCCAATAGGACTAGATTATACTGTTGATTAAGTCAAATGGTGTTAAAATCTTAGTTTTTAAGTTGAATGTAACCGACTTCGAACTTTTTCTTCAGGTTCGAACTTGTCAGAAAGTTCGAACTTGTTGAAATATCTATAAGTTCGAAGTCAGTCAAGTTCGAAAGTGGTTCTAGCAACCGGAGTTCTACTTGTCGGTGCTCTTCTCCGATGCAGCTGCTAGTGGCGTGGGGCTTCACCAATGCAATCTTCACCCTCCGGGGCAACAAAATCTGGATCTATAACTGCCCCAAACAATGGTGCCACTTGGGGCCTGACCTGCTTAGCCCTTCTAGCATTATGGGTCTGGCAGTCAGCAAATATGCGCTTATCTATCAAAGCCACACCACATTGATCAGTTAGGGTGGCAGATTTGGCAACAAATGGCGGTTAATCATCATGGCGAATCAGGGATACATCAAGAATCGTTCCCTGATCGGAGCTGTGATCTGTTGAACAAACTCTCCAAAAAACATCTCTGAGAAACTGAACTTCTTGTTCTACACCAATGCAATCAACGCAGACTGCAATTTAGACACCATCGTGTCAAAACCTGCTTTCTTGGGCGCGAAGCACACCATTATCACATGAACAAGATACCGCCATTGACCAATCAATCCACTTTTAATGTAAGAAGCTTTCATTATATCTTGCGCGTATCCCATTCTCAAAAAGGCCGCTTGCCGTATAGGTAAAGGAAAATCTATAGGGCCTGCCTCTTGGTCCTCAGTGCCCAACTGTAGAATCTGCCTTAACATATTTGCCGAAAACGCAATTGGTTGAGCACCTACTCTTGTTCGCAACACTGTAGGGGTAACCGAGCAGTCTACTTGAAGATGCTCCCAAAATTGTCGCACGTACGTCAAGGTAATTTGCAAATTGTGAGTGAGGGCATAGGAAACTCGAACCTGCGTCAACAATTCAATCATCTGACGACAAGGATGTGCCTCTGGCAATTGGAGATCCACTTTCATGACCATATTTTGGTTACTATAGAAAGCACGATCACCCATATCTGCATACAAAATAATCAAACAAATTTATAGCTTAAAGATTAAAATAAATTGAAAATTGTTAAAATAAAACTCTGGAGGAAATATGGGCTCAGGGAACAGCTGCGAAGCAAAATATTGCTGAAGAACTGGTTCACGACGTTTTGGAGCCTCCAGCTGATCTACATGACATTTTTAAGGAGATTGACGAACATCAGCCCTCTGATGCTGAGTTTATAGACACAGAGGTCGAGACTGAAGTAGAAGCTGCTAGGGAACAGGCTTTGGCTAAAGGTCACGTAGAGACCGCCTCCGAGTCTGATTCTGAATCTAGTTCTTGTTGGGAAATATTCTAAGTATGTCAAGCTGTTAGTTAGATTTCTCAAACTGTTAGTAGATTTTCTGTGTAATTACAAAGTTCGAGCTGTTAGTTGAGAAAGTTCGAACTGCTAGTTCAAAAGTTCAAGCTGCCAGTGTTCAAGTTCAAGCTGCTCAACAGATAGTCTTCAAGCTGCTCAACAGCTCAATAAACAGATTGTGCTGAAATTCAGGAAAAGATATATATTTGAAGATTCATGCATATCTACTATTAGAGAAATCAAAGTTCTTCAAGGAAACAAATCAGAAGGCATTATATATACATAGAATAGGTTTTTCTATTGTAAGCTTGCACGTACAAGTTTTGATTCAGTTGTAATTGCTTTTCTGATTAAGTTTTCATAAGCCTCTAAGGTTTTAAAACCCCAAGAACAATCTGTGTTCTTCGTCTAATCAAACAGATTAGAGGTGATTGTAATCATTGAGTTTTGCAATACAAAAGATTTGATTGTTCATTATATTTATGTGTTATTTGTTTGAAAGCTTTTCTTAAAACAGTTAAGTGTTATTCCGCAAACTTCTTAATTGGACTTTGATTCAATACAGGGTTATTGGTTTTATACTCTGATTGATTCAAACCAGTTAATCTTTGGTAGTGATTTTGATCTTGACAAGTGGTATCAGAGCCACAGGTCTTTCTTCGTTTTCAAAGTCAGAAGCTTTCTTTTAAAATTTTTATTTTTCTGCAATGGAATTTGATAATAGCAGTAGTGGATCTGGGCAAGGACTCTAAGTGCCTATACTGAAACCCACTGAGTTCGAGATGTGGAAATTCTGGATTCAACAGCACATTCAATTTACTGACTATGTCATATAGGAAGCTGTTGAATTTCCACATATAGTTGAACCTGAACTAGATGGTGAGGGCCAGCCCATAAAAACACTTCAAAAAACTGAACTTGAAAGAAAGGCTAGAATGAATGAAGTGAAAGCTCTTACACTTTTACTGCTTATTCTCTTTTGGTGGCTTCGGAGAAAAGATTTGCTGGCAATGCTAGCAATAAAAGGAATCAAAAAGATCTTCTTAAACAGCAGTATGAAAACTTTTCTGGTGGCAAGAATGAAAACCTTACTCAAATGTTTGACAGGTTTAATAAACTGATCAGCGAATTGGAGAGTGCTAAAGTCAGCTTGGATCAAGATGAAGTAAACAAAAAATTTCTTAGATCACTTGGTGATGAGTGGACAGTCTATGCTGCCCAATGGAGAACAAAAGATACTTTTGATGAAATAGAGTTGGATGACCTTTAAAACAGTCTGTGAGTGTTTGAAACTAAGATTGAAAATAAAAAGAAATCCTTTTCATACAATAATAACACTGCTCTGCTGTCATCAGCATTAACCAATAAATCTAACTGTTGTGATTCCTTTCCAGGTGCTGATGGTAACTCTACTGAAGTTCTTTATGAAGCTTTTGTTGCCAATGATGGATTGTTTGCTCTAAATGCTGAAGATTTAGAACAAATTCATCCAGATGATCTAGAAGAGATGGACTTGAAATGGCAGCATGCAATGTTGACTATGAGGGCTAAAAGGTTTCTGAAAAGAACTGGCAGGTCAAACTTCCAAGCAAGACCAGAAGGCAAACCAGCATTTGATAAATCAAAAGTTGAATGCTTTAAATGCCACAAGCTGGGACACTTTGCCAGAGAATGCAGATCTCAAGGTCAACAGTCACCAAGACCCCAGCAAACTAATCAAGCTTCATCATCACAAGCACATGTTTCTCAAGAAGACAATATGTTTGACTGGAGTGGTCAGACAGAAGAGGAGTTTCAAAATTGAGCTCTTATGGCAGAAACATCTGATGTCACCCCCACTGAACTACCATCTAAGGTAAATGCTAAACTCTACTCTCAAACATGCAAAAATATGGTTAAAAAGTACAGAGATCATAATGAGAGCATGTGCAAAACTCTAGCTAAGATGGAAGAAAGGAGATATGACTACATGCAGGCCATAGAAGTTCTTGAAAAACAGATCAATGACTATAAAGATAATGAGATTCAAATGGACATGATAGAACATATCATGTGTGGGAGAAAAATGAGCTGAATAAGAAAATAGAGTCTTTAAATAAGAAATTAGATGAGGCTGAACAGAAGGTGTTAGAAGCTAACAAGAAAATAGAATCTGTCAATATAGATTTAGGAAACTTCAAATTGGAAAAATCAAAAGCTGGAACACCTAATGGAAGTTCAATTTAAAGATAGGGTAAAATCTCAACTCAATCCCAAAGAAGGTATAGGATACAGAGCCACTTCACCCCCATACAACAACAAATACATTCATCCCATGAGTAAAGTTGCTGATAGGCTTGTTAATGAACCATTAGATGACTCAATGACTACTGTAGATCCTATCCTTGAAAACAGTCCTGAATCTAATGAAGAACTGATTCCAAATGAAGGCTGTGAGTGCAAAGAGGTTGAGAGAGAACACAAAACAATGAGTGCACCTATAGAAACCTCTAACTCCAGTAAGAAAGGAAAAGAGAAGATGAGTGTATGCCATGCTGCTCCACATGTTTCTGTACCTTCTAACTATAACACTGCATCTTCCTCAAAAGGTAATAAAAGGGGTAAGACTGTTCCAATCTGCACATGCCAAAAGCATGGTGTCCAAAAGTTTCCCAAACAACAGCAGGTAAGGGGAAATCAAAGGAACAAGAACCAGTTATGGTGCAATAAAACTGGTTCTCCAATCAAAACAGTCAAAAGATGTTTCCATTATGGCAGGAAGAACCATTTGGCCAGGCATTGCTTGTACAAACCATCTATTGCAAAATAGACTGTGATGCAGAAACAGGCATTTGTTCAACACACAAAAAATTTAAAGGCCAAACCTCTTGTTCCACCAGTTCCAAAGAAGACAGTTGATCATAGGTTCTTAAAAATAAATAAAAAACAGTCCACACACCAAAAACAAGTTTTGGCTAAACCCAAATCAAATTTTAAACAGATATCGTGTGTTAAAGGCAAAAACTCAGATCAAACTGTTGAAACAAATGTTGAAACTGCCAGGCCTAAAGTTGGAACTGGTAGTGCAAACTCTGAAGCTGTTAGCACTAAAAATCCAGTTCAAACTGCTAAGCCTAAAACTGAAACAGGTAATGGATCATCTGAGACTGTTAATGTAAAAGTTGCAAAGAACACCTGGATACCTCATGTCATAACTAAATATTCTTCACAGAATCCACCAGTGGATCTCACTAAATATAAAAAGTCACAAACAGTGTTTAGTTATGTCAATTCACAAGGACAACCCAAAACCAACTTGGTTTGGGTTTACTCCACTACTAACTAAGCTTTTATTTGTGCAGGGCACCCACAGGTCACAACATAAAACAAGATGGCATTTGGATAGTGGATGCTCTAGGCACATGACAGGCAATTCTGAATGCTTGTCAAATTTCAAAAGCTTTGAAGGAGGATTTGTTGCATTTGGAGGAAATTCCAAGGGAGGTAAGGTAACAGGTAAAGGTACTGTTAAAGCAGGCAATATGATCTTTAATGATGTTTTGTATGTTGAACAGCTGATGTATATTTTACTAAGTGTGTCTCAAATATGTGATAAACAATATATTGTTCTATTCACAGACTCTGAGTGCATTGTACTTTCAAAGGATTTTAAAATACCTGAAAATCTTGTTTTACTGAGAACACCAAGAAAGGACAATGTTTACTGTTTGGACACAAATCTTTTATCCAAGACAAATACTTTAAGCTGTTTGATATCCAAAGCATCATCTAATGAGTCTGCTCTTTGGCACAGAAAGATGTGTCACATGAACTTCAAATCTATGAATGTTTTAGTCAAAAAGAATTTGGTAAGAGGTTTACCACAAAAGTAGTTCATCTGTGATGATCATTATGTAGCATGACTTAAAGGCAAACAACACAAAACTTCTCATAACGCCAAAAAGTAAATTCAATCTCATCTGCTCTTCATCTTATTCGTATGGATCTCTTTGGTCCAACATTTGTTTTGAGTTTGAATAAGAGAGCTTACTGTTTAGTCATTGTTGATGATTTCACCAGATTTACATTGGTCTACTTTCTTATGACTAAAGATGAAACTGTTGAGCTATTTAAATCATTTATCCTTAAGATAGAAAACCAATCCAACTTAAAGGTTAAGGTAATCAGGTCAGACAATAGAACTGAGTTTAAAAATCATATCCTAAACGGTTTCTGTGAGTCTAAAGGTATTGCAAGGCAATATAGTGCACCAAGAACGCCACAAAAAAATGGTGTAGCTGAAAGAAAGAACAAAACTTTAATCGAGGCTGCTAGAACCATGCTAGACGATTCCGAACTGCCAATGACCTTTTGGGCAGAGGCAGTCAACACAGCTTGTTATGTGCTAAATAGGGTTGAAGTTGTTCAATCACACGGGAAAACTCCATATGAGTTATTCCATCACAAAGTTCCCTTAATAGCCTTTCTAAAGTCTTTTGGCTGTTCATGCACTATTCTTCACACTAAGACTCACTTAGGTAAGTTTGAAAGTAAGGCTGAAGTAGGTTTTTTTGTAGGATACTCCACTAAAAGCAAAGCCTATAGGGTATATAACAATGTGTCTAAAACCATTGAAGAAAGTGCCAATGTTGAGTTTAATGAAAATACTGAAAATGTCAAAGGCACTGGTCCGGATTGGTTGTTTGATTTAGATTCCCTAACACATTCTCTGAACTTTGTTGAGTATAGTGCAGAAACTGATGAACACAGGGATGAAGCTGCCAACACAAATTCTCATGCTGGTAACCCAAATGTTCAAGCTGTTGGCACAAAGTTTCAGACTGTTGAAGATTCTGGTCAATGGGATGAGTATACTATTCTACCTCTCCTATCTTGTGACCCACCAGGGGAAATGGGTGCCCAACAAAATTCAAATCTAAATTATGAAGTGCCAATCTGAAGCCTTGAGGAAACAGCTCCATCACATAGGGATACAGTCCCATCTTCTGGTCAAGCTGTTCCTGAAGCTGAACCATCAAGTGATCCTGAAGGAGATGATACAAATCTAGGAACCTCATTTCAGACAGACAGAGAGCCAACACTCAGAGTTCCACAAGTATCACCCTCTCAATCAGATAATGGGTGATCCACGCACTCCTGTACAGACAAGGACAAGGGTTCATAAGGAGTCTACTGATGCTGAATCAGCAGTTCCTGAATTCAGTCTAGCTGCCTTTGAACATGCATGTTTCATGTCACAATTAGAACCTAAGAAGGCATCTGATGCTTTGAAAGATCCATCATGGATTGAGGAAATGTAGGAAGAACTACTGCAATTCAAGATTCAGAATGTCTGGACTCTAGTTGATCATCCTAAAGGAAAGAGAGCAATTCGTACAAGATGGGTGTTCAGAAACAAGAAGGATGAGAGAGGGATAGTAATCAAGAACAAAGCAAGACTGGTAGCACAAGGATACACTCAAGAAGAAGGAATAGATTATGATGATGTCTTTGCTCCAGTAGCAAGAATAGAAGCCAACAGACTATTCCTAGCCTATGCAAGCTTCAAAGGGTTTAAAGTATACCAAATGGATGTGAAGTCTGCATTCCTGTATGGTACAATTGAAGAAGAGGTCTATGTGTGTCAACCCCCTGGATTTGAGGACTACAAGTATCCAGACAGAGTCTACAAATTTGACAAAGCTCTCTATGAACTCCACCAAGCCCCAAGAGTATGGTATGACACTCTGTCATTATACCTTCTACAGAATGGATTCTAGAGAGGTACTCTGGACAAAACATTATTCACAAAGTCCATCAAATCTGAGATTCAGCTTCATTTGAGGCACTTTATGGGCAAAAGTGTCGGCCACCGCCTTGTTGGGCTGAGGTAGGAGATGGCCAGATCATCGGTCCTGATATCATCCCAGAGCTTAGTAATGTTCATCATACCTTTCACGTATCCAACCTTAAGAAATGTCTGGCTGATGAAACACTCGTCTCACCCATGGACGAACTGGAGTTAGACGATAAGTTGAACTTCGTTGAAAAAGCTTTGGAAATAATAGATCGAGAAGTCAAGAAACTAAAGCTCAGCCGGATCCCGATATTAGAAGTCAGATGGAACTCTAAATGAGGTCCTGAGTTTACATGGGAACGCGAAGATCAGTTCCGGGAAAAATACCCATACCTGTTCTCAAATACTCAAGTAGTTGAGAACACGAGTTAATTTCGGGACGAAATTCCCTTAACAGGGGGAGAATGTAACATCCGACATTAAATAACTTTAGCAACTACGACCTAATCAGTATCTAATAGCCAATTATAACCTAATAAGTGGTCATTAGAAATTAATCAAAGTGATTAACAAGGTTCATGAAGAAATTCAACTCAATTAGAATCAAATTCATCAGTGCGATGAATCAGGGAAATCAATTAATCCGATCGATTTACGATATGAAAGATTAATTCAACTAGGTACATAATTAAATTAAGATTATTAACACTAATCATGCATTAATACACTTACTTAACCTTAATGATGCAAGACTAAAATAAATCATTAAACAAATGCATTCAAAAGTATTTATGAATTTACATAAAAAGGGAAATACAATAATACATTCTATATACATTTATAATAAAAAAAATTTAAAATACATCAAAATATCTACTAAAAATCTGCCCATAGGGAGGTACAAATAGGTTTTGACTTCATTTTTATAATACACACTTCCATAACCCATCAAAATCAAATCCTTTTCATAATCTTCTTTCATCTCATCCAACACTCCACTGAACCTCCACTTTGATTACCATTTTTCCCTATAAATAGAGAGATCATTTCTCATTCATCCCCACACATTTGCAAGAGTAAAACCTCTCATTTTACTCTCTCAAAATCGTCCATAGCCACACACACACAACCAAAGTTGTTTTCTTCCTTTATTCTTCAACAATTCAAGCTTTTCAAGAGTTTCTTTGGTGCAACTAGTTCAAGAACAACTCTCCTACACATTTCCATACTTCTAATACATCAAAGTAAGTAAATACTAACTTATTATATCTTATATTTATGTTGTTATAAGACTTGCATAATATATATATAATCACCAACAACAACACGTTTCATAAAAACTCATGTTTATAAATCACTAGTTTTGTTTTAAGTTTGTTTTCTTCAAATGTGTTTATAAATATATAAACACATTATGTAAGTATAAACATTATGAAAACAAGTTATATAAATGTGTTTTATAACTTTTATACAAGTAGTCTTTGAATAAACCACAAGAATCACTGGTTATTTCAAGTTTATAAACTACGGATTTTCGGCAGAAAATTTACATCGACTTTGAAAAATGATAACTAATTCATAACATAACGAAATGAGTTGATTCTTGTCTCAAAAGTTATATCTATGTCTTAACTATAAATCGGGAAGTTTTCATAATTTATTTTGGAGTTTAAGACCCCCAGAAAATATTTGGGAAACCGAAAGTTTGACAGCTCAAAAATGGCCAACATAGGGTTTTCAACAAGCTTTTTCCCCAAACTAAACATCTCGAAAAATGGCCGTTCTTGACTTCAAAAATTCTTTGTATATAGTAGTTTATTGTCTAAGAAAACAAAAGCCTAAAACGTTTTGGAGCTTAGTCAAAAACAGCCCAAAGTAGGCCGAAAAACCTTCAAAAAAGTTGGAAAGTTGTATAAATATGAACTTGACGTTTTAAGTGAGTTTTATTTATAAACCTGTAATGTTGGGTGATTTAAGACATAAAAATCTATAAATATACATATTATCATATACGAGAGTTATTAAGTCCCTATTATCATTTAGGACTCGATTAAACACATCCGGTTTCATCACCCATCAATCTACGCAAATTTTCTTTTTACACTTGTATTTGCCATCACACTCACGATGAGTCCTCATAGCCCTATTTTCACTATCTATTGGGGTGGAAATACATGCACTATTTTCATATGGACATCAAAACTGTTTATTTCTTATATGTATTACATGTGTGGATCCATCAGCCCTCAAATCATGAACCGTTAATTGCATTTATTTGCAAGCGCGAATATATTGTGGATAGATCTATCGGGAGTCATGTCCCCCATTCGGGTTAGTTTGGCTCGACTAACAGCGGGTGCATATATATTTAACACACGGTATTACATATGAGAATACTGCACATGGCAAACTCATTTAATTAAGCTTCGGTTGCATGATGGTTTATGTAATACATACACGGAATTGATGCTTTATAAATTCAACTCATCTGATAATGTCCATACAACTGGATTTTTCACGTAAACCTATGAGCTCACCAACAATTAGTTGAAGTATTTTAGCATGTATTTTCAGGTGATTAAGGCATGCGCATTTATCGAAAGCATTCGAAGGCTTCCGTTCATTTTGGAGTCGCATCGTTTTCAAACTCGGAGATTTATTTGCATCTTACCTGATAAACTAAATTAGGTATTTAAATCTTTGTATTTTAAGAACTACTTATGTTGTATTTTGGTTATGTAAAAAAATGTTCATATTTGAAGTTAAATCAATGTATTTTTGAAAACGTCCATATACTGGTCGTTCATTATGATTATGGTTACGATTCCGCGACGTCACATTTCGTTGCCAACCGGGGTAACGTGGTGTGACATGTGGCCAACAGAAGACTTGCCAAGGAAACCATTGTGAAAGTTGTCCCTATTTCAATCAAAGGCAAGCAGTGGAAGCTTCAGATAACCAGGCTAGGTGCTTAGGTCCAGAATTGGAAGCTTATTAGTATGCAGATGTTGCTTGCATAGGGTACACGGAATGGGTTGAATTGGCAGTTGCCCTTAGTAAATCAAAATCTGAAACTACTAAAACTGTCAGGGTATATGTTAAAACGCTGATGGAGAAAGTCAAAAACCTGGGCTTAATTCCTTAAGAACAAATCAAGGGTATCTCTCTGGTGGAGCCTAAGATCGGGCTCAGGAGAAAGAGAAAGGATACAGAGCTTGAAAAGTTACTCATGATGATTGAACAAGACATCCTTGCTATTGAAATCAAAGGGATGGATCACAGTCTGCCAAGGGGAGTTGAGCCTGAGGAAGGCAAACTCATAGAAGAACCTGAGCTAGGGGTGTTCTTTGTGGACACCTTAAAAAATAAAATGTGTTTCCAGAGGGCATTTGATCTCCAAAAAGTTGGTCTCAAGCAGATCATAGACTTTAGACTCTCCAACCCTTTTGCACTATCCTAAAAATGGAGAACAGTCATGTGGGAACAACTTAAAGGTTTATATGAAAGAGGAGAACTTCAACACCATGACTTCATGTTTCTTAGACATGAAGTAGAAGAAATTGAAGTGACTATGGTGCAATTCAAACATCTATTTGAAGACAGGCCACAACTTGAAGGTCCATCTACTGTTGAGTAGGTGAAGAATGGAAGTTATCCATAAGTTGGACAGGCTTACCATTACTTGCTCCCACCATCAACAGTCCAATTTGTTGAAATTCTCTATGTACATATGTTGTACTTTATTACATCAGTTGTAATTTATTTTGTTACATTAGTTGTAATTTACTTTAGTACATTAGTTGTACTTCTGTAAAACATGTGTTGTTTAAAATCAATGTTAGTGTATATATAAACTGAACTTTTACTTTAGTTCAATGTTGTAATTTAATTACAGCAAATGTAATGTAAAAATATATAGTGGAAATTGAAAGAATTAGCTTAGATTGAATATTGTAAATAAGGGGAGATTGTTAGGCACAAAAAGGCCTCAGTGAAACCTGTTATGCATCTTAGTGGGAGATTGTTAATCAAATCTGTTTGATGCACTTGAAGGTATAATTTAAGGCCTCTTAATTCCTTATTGAAACCTTGAAAGATATTGCAATATAAGTCAATGTTGCTTACCCTGTTGCATCTGTTGCAACTAAGGCAGATTGTCTAAGCTATTCCATTTTGTTGAACAGGTTGGACATAAACTATCAACGCTATTCGTGTCAGTTGAGCAGCTTGGACCAAAACAAAATGTTCTGTTCTTTGTGAACAGAACCCTGTTCTTTGTGAAATGAACCTGTTCTTTGTGAACAGGTTATACACTTTATGGAATACGTTTCCATGTGATCATGTATTGTCTTGGACAAGAAGATCAGTTTACAAGTCTAAGACAAAGTGGAAAATCGAGAATTGCTTACACTGCCCAAGCTGTTCTGATAAATGAAGTCAAAGCAGCAATTTGAAATGGGTGACAGACCATTTCTTATATCAAAATGGCTCTACAAGAAGAGGAAATGATTAAGGTTGACATTCCTCTTTAAGGTAAAGCAGTCTGCAACAAAGACAAAATGAAAAACACAAAGATTCTGCAATGTAGGGACAAATGTTGTTTTGTCCGAACGTGTAGAATGAAGTTTTGTCTTTTTGGAAAGGCACTCCAATATCTTTGCATCCAATGAAGAAGGTTTGCCAATATTCTCAGAGAGGGTATAAAAGGAAGCTTCTAAGGAATGTGAGAAAATATTCAGAAAATGCAAAGAAGTGTGTTTTCATGCATGCAAAGTCTGCTTAGTATAAAACAGTTAAGTGTGTCCAAGTTGTTCTTGTTCAAGCTGTCTGTCTGTCTTGTAACAGCAGTGAGTCATCTTAGTAAGTGAATTTATTGTAACTGGTCTTAGTGTGTCTTAGTTTAGCAGTCTATCTATTGTTTCTATCATCTCAGCTTGAACCTTTCGGCAGTTCAACCTAGTTTGTAATAACACTTGTTGATAATATACATACAAACATTGAGAAAGTTTTTTGAAATTTTTAAGTAGATGTATTCACCCCCTCAGTAGCTTAGAGCAACATACTAGGGAAACCTTTTGGAACCTACAAACTGAAATGTCTGTTCTTTCAAAACGCTTACAGTCTGTAAGCATGGAAAACTTAGACAATCTGGAAAAATACAAAATGATAGAAGAAGAGAGAATAGGTTTGTACTCACGAATAAAAACCCTATATGGTGAATTTCTAAAAAGGGGTCAAACTGAACAAACTATTCATGTAAATCAACCCAAAGAGACTAGGTCTTATTGTAGGTCCCAAAAGGTTTCCAAAGTGTATAGTTCTAAGTTGTAGAGGGGGGTGAATACAAATATATAAAAACTTAACAATCTTTTCTCAATGTTTGTGTATATTATTAACAAGTGTTAATTACAAACAAGCTCTAATGCGGAAAGGTTCAAGCTGAGATGACAGATACAATAGTTGTTCAACTAATCTAAGACACACTCAGACTAGATACAATGACTGCACACACTTAGATGCACTCACTGTTTTTACAAGACTCAGATGGACAGCTTAGACACACTCTACTGTTTTATATAAGCAAACTTGCATGCATGGAATAACACACTTCAATGCACGTTCTGATTTCACACTCTTGATATCTCATAATTCTTAGAAGCTTCCTTTTATACTCAAAAGGAGAACCTCAGTGAAGCTTCCTCATTGGACAGATGAGATAGTGGGGAGTCGTTTCAAAAGGACAAAACACCTTTCTGCATTTTCTGATAAAGTATCTTTGTCTTCACATGGCAGAATCTTTGTCTTTTCCTTTTTGTCCCTGTTGCATAAGGCTTTAACCAAAAGAGGAATGTCAACTTTGTATCTTTCATCTTTTGCTAATGCCATTTAGATATAAGAAAAGGTCTGTCACCCTTTTTCAAATATCCGTTTGTCTTCATGTAGCAGAACAGCATGGGCAGGTTGTGCAGTTCTGTTTTCCACTTTGTCTTCGATTTGTAAACTGATCTTGTAGCCAAAAACAATACATGAGGACTTGGAAACATATTCCAATGAAGTGTTCACCCTGTTCACAAAGAACATGTTCTGTTCACAAAGAAGAGAACACTTGTAAACTGTCCAAGCTGCTCAACTAAATAGAGCAGCGTAGACAGTTTGTGTCCAGCCTGCTCAGCAGACTGAGCAATTTGGACAAACTGCCTTTGTTGCAACGAATGCAACATGGTAAACATCCTTAGGCTAATATTGCAAATCACTTTCAGGTTTCAATAAGGCATATAACAGGCCTTAAATTCAACCTTCAAGTGCATCAACAGGTGTAACATCCGGAACAAATCCAGGTTAACAAAATATGACCTAATCAGTATTTAATAGCCAATTCAACTCAATTAGAATCAAATTCATCGGTGCGACGAATCAGAAAATCAATTAATCTGATCGATTTACTATACGAAGGATTATCTCAACTAAGTACATAATTAAATTATGATTAGTGACACTAATCATGTATTAATACACTTACTTAACATTAATGATGCAAGACCAAAACAAATCATTAAACAAATGCATTCAAAAGTATTTATGAATTTACATAAAAAGGGAAATACAAGAATACATTCTAAATACATTTATACAAAAAAAAAATGAAAATACATCAAAATATCTTCTAACAATCTGCCCATAGGGAGGTACAAGTAGGTTTTCACTTCATTTTTGTAATACACACTTCCATAACCCATCAAAATCAAATCCTTTTCATCATCTTCTTTCATCTCATCCAACACTCCACTCAACCTCCATTTGAAAGACCAAGACTTTGCCTATAAATAGAGAGCTTCCCTTTCATTATTTTCACACCAAAACTCTTCCTTTTTCTCTCTAAAAACCGGATCCCACACACACACCCACTACAAACATTTTCATTCAAGTGTTCTTGGTCCAAATATTGCAAGAGTTCCAATCTCTTCTCAATTTCATACTCCAAATACATCAAAGTAAGTAAATACTAACTTATTTCATCATACATTTATGTTTAAATAAGTCTTGCATAATATATATAATCACCAACAACAACAAGTTTCATAAAAACTCAAGTTTATAAGTTTCTAGTTTTTATTATTAAGTTGTTTCTTTAAATGTGTTTATGAATATATAAACACATCATAAAAGTGTTAATATTATGAAAACAAGTAATATATATGTGTTTTTTAACTTGTATACAAGTAGTCTTTGAATAAACAACAAGAATCATAAGTTATTTCAAGTTTATAAACTGCGGATTTTCGGCAGAAAATTTATATCGACTTTGAAAAATCAAAACTAATTCATAACTTAACGAAATGAGTTGATTCTTGTCTCAAAAGTTAGATCTATGTCTTAACTATAGATCTGGAAGTTTTCATAATTATTTTGGAGTTTAAGACCTCAAGAAATTATTTGGGAAACCGAAAGTTTGACAACTCAAAAATGGCCAAAATTGGGTTATCAACAAGCTTTTTCCCTAACCTAAACATCTCGAAAATAGCCGTTCATGATTCTAAAAACCCTTTGTATATAGTATTTAATGTCCTAGAAAACCAAAGCCTAAAATGTTTTGGAGCTTGGTCAAAAACAGCCTCAAAGTAGGCCGAAAACCTCCGAAAAAGCTGGAAAATGATATATATATATATATATATATATATATATATATATGTATATATATATATATATATATATATATATATATATATATATATATATATATATATATATATATACATATATATATATATATATATATATATATATATATAAACTTGACGTTTTAAGCGGGTTTTATTTATAAACTTGTAATGTTGGGTGATTTGAGACATAAAAATCTATAAATATATATATTATCATATATTAGAAATATTAAGTCCCTATTATCATTTAGGACTCGATTAAACTCACCCGGTGCATCATCCATCAAGTTATGCTAAATAGCTTTTTACGCTCATTTTTGCCATCACAAGTTCGGTGAGTCCTCATAGCCCCTATTTTCACAATGTCATGTTTTGGGGTTGAAATACATGCTTCGTTTTTATATGGACATGAAAACAACTTCATTTCTATTATGTATTACACCTGTGGTTCCATCAGCCCTTATATCATGCACCGTTAATTGCATTTATTTGTAAGCGCGAATATATTGTTGATAGATCTATCGGGAGTCATGTCCCCCATTCGGGTTAGTTCGGGTCGGCTAACAGCGAGTGCATATATATTTAACACACGGTATTACGTATGGGAATACTGCACAGGACAAACTCATTTTAATTAAGCTTCGGTTGAATGATGGTTTATATGTAATACATAACATGGAATTTATGATTTTTTAAATTCAAACTCTACTGTTGTTGTCCATACAGGACAGATTTACGTGTAAACCTATGAGCTCACCAACAATTTTGTTGACGTATTTTAGCGTGTATTTTCAGGAAATTTAGGCAAGTATGCCTTCGGACGTATTTACTTTCAAGCTTCCGCGTCCATGGAGTCGCATGCATAATCAAAACTAACGGAGATTTAGCTGCATTATTTTGGATACTTTAATTATGTAATTAAATCTCTGTATTTTGCAAACTCCTTTTCTCATATCAGACTATGTAAAACATTGCTATATTTTAAAGTTTTAACGATGTATTTTGAAAAACGTCCATATAGTGGTCGTTCGTTATGATTATGGTTATGCTTCCGCGACGTTGCGCTTCGTTGCCAACCGGGGTAACGGGGTGTGAAAACAGGTTTGATTAAAAATCTCCCCCTCAGATCTACAACGGGTTTGACTAAGGCCTTTTTGTGCCTAACAATCACCCCCTATTTGCAATACTCAGTCTAAGCTGATTTAACCAATAATCACTATACATTTTTACAATACATCCTGCTGGAAAGAAATTACAACATTTAAGTAAAGTAAAAGATCAGTTTATATATAATGATTTTGATTGCAGAAAACAACACATGTTTTTACAAGAGTACGACTAATGTACTAATGTATATTACAACTAATGTGAATAAGCAAAGTACAACTAATGTACAAAAAATTCAACACTTTGGACTGTTGATCTTGGGAGAAGATAACAGCAAGCCTGTCCAACAGATGGACAGCTTCCATTCTTCACCTACCCAGATGGTAGATGGACTTCACTCCAGTGGTGGTGGTCCTTCAAACATTTTTTCAATTTCATCCCTTGTTTCCTCCAGATCTTGGATTTCAACTCTGAGGATCATAAACTTGGAATCTTGAAGTTCACCTCTCTCATAAAAGCCTCTGAGCTGGTCCGAGATGGCTGCTCTCTATCTGCTTGATTGCCTGAATGAAGTTTCAAGTCTGAAGGCTGCAAGCTGTCTCAGATCCACTTTGTAGAGATCTGCTGCTGTCTGAAAACACTTCTTTTGTGTTAAGGGATCTACAAAAAATGCCCCTAACTCAGTTTCTTCAATAATTTTGCCTTCTTGAAACTCAACTCCACTGGGCAGACTGTAGTCAATTCCTTTCATCTCAACAGCATAATCACCCTGTTCAATTAAGATAAGGAGTTCCTCTAGCTCAGAATCCTTTCTTGTCCTCATTGCCTTTATTTTGGGGTATGTCACAGAGACACCCTCACTTGCTTTTTTTGAGATCAGGCCAAGATCCATCACTCTCTCCATCAGTTTCTTAACATATGCCCTGACAGTCTTAGCCGTTTCTGACTTAGAGTGGCTCAGGGCAACTGCCAGCTCAACCCATTCCCTGTACCCCGTTTGGGCAACATCAGTGTAGTCATAAGATTCCAGTTCAGGGCATGTAGCACCCATTCTGGTTATTTGTAACTTCCACTATTTGCCTTTTCTTGAAAAGGGACAACTTTGACAATAGACTCCTTGGCAAGTCTTCTATCAGCAACATGATGAAACTTCTTCCTTGCCAGGTTGTCAAAGTGGATCTGGGCTCTTGCAGAGGATGCTTGCTTTGGTTTGGTCACAGAGACCAGAGCACCCTCTTCCTTTTCAACTTCCTTCCCACCAGCTGATCCCTTAGCAGCTTCCATCAGTTTCTTTTGCACATCCAGAGAGGGCATTTTGATTTTGCTTGCCTCTTGAAGTGCAAAAGTTCTGGAAGCTTTGGCAGAGGCTTCTTCTTTTCTTAGTGCTTTCAAGGCTTGAAGCTGTTCATCTCTGAACTCATATTATTTATCCATGGGAAGACCCATTTCCTTTGCCCTGGCTTTGTGAAACTTTAACTCTGCTGCTTTCTACTGTTCAGGAACAAATACTACTTTTTCTTTTCCTTTAGCCGTTGTACTGATAACAACTTCAGGAATGTCTTCGTCTTCTTCCTCCAGTATGAGGTGCCTCCTTCTGCTGCTTGGCCTGTCCTCAGAAATGAATTCCTCCCCCTTCAACTGTGCAGGGTTTGGAGATTCAGCCTGAGTAGGCTGAGCAGCTTCAGGTAGATGAGAGGCACCCTCAGCTGGATCAGTAGCTGTTCCAGATGCACCTACTGTTTGACCAGTAGGTGCTGATTTCTCCTTAGGAGATGAAGTCCCCCGCCCCACCTTAGACTTAGTCTTAGAGGCAGACAACTTCTCCCACTTTGAAGGAGATGGACCAACACCTTCAACAACTCGTCTGCCTGAAGAAACAAATTCAGTAGGCTTTGAAGAAGTTTTGGCAGCAGGCTTGGAACCAACCAGGCTATGCACTAATAAAGCCAGGTTATCCTTCACCTCTGCAATTTGGGAAAGACAGGTTTGAAGTGAAGAGGAATGAGAATCAGCAAGAGAGGTCAGCTTAAGAATATTTTCTCTATCAGAAGCTGTGAATAGCAAACTTTGAAATTGTGCAAGATGTAACTCAAGAGAGTCCTGCACATCAGCAAGGTTTGCTGACACAAAATTTGATAGAGAAACAATGAGAGTGTTTAGGCTGGCCAAGGTGGTAGGAATGGTAGTATTACAAGTAGTGAGGAGAGTGGACAGCTGTTGAGAATTGGCTGTCATAGAGGACACAGAGTCCTGTTGGTGTGAAAGGATTGAGGAGAGGGAAGTGGAGACACTTTGCAGCTGTGCAGTGAGTGCAAGCAGGTGAGAGGAGGTGTCAGTTTGAGGAGTGGATGGAAAGGAATTCTTGAACACATCAAAGAATCCCTTAAGCTGTTCGGACACAGAGTCTAAAATGAGAGAGGGTAGAGAGGACATTGAAGTTTCTAAAGATCCAACTTTGTTGGTCAGCAAGGAAAGCTGATCCTTCAAAGGCAGGTCTTTAGGGGATGGAGGTGTATGGGTGGATTGTTTGGAGTGATTAGATGGAGATGAAGAGGATGAGGCTGGTGTATGGGGATGTGATGTATAAGGAGAGGGTATTTTAGAAAGCAGCTCCATAGCCTGGGCGAAAGTAACATTGCCCAGCTTGGAGGGATCAATGGGTCCTTCAGCAGTGGCTGTAGCTGCATCATCAGGAGAGTGGGTAGAGGATGGTAGCCTTTCAGACACTCCTTGTTGTGCAGCACCTTCATTAGGGCCAGTGGTGGTTCCCTCTGCAGTACCTTGGTTAAAAGGTATCTCATCATTGGGAGATGGGATTTGCATTTAAACATCAGCAGTGGTGAAACCTACTGATGGAGTTTGCAATATGGAAGTAGCCTAACCAAAGAGATGTTCTATTCCCTGAGGTTCATCAGCGTGAGTGATTGGTCCTTCAGCAGCTGTTTGGTGTAGAACAGCTGCATCATAAGGAACAGAAGTTTGAGGCTGAGCTGCTGGTTGGTCTAAGCCAGCAGTGTGGGCACCTCGTGCAGACTCAGGGTGTAGAGAAGTATGAGGTGGGGACAGTGTGGACTCAGTGTGGAGTGGAGAGAACTCCTATCTTTCAATATTCTCAGCCTGTTGGGAGGCTGGAATAGTGGATGTCGCTGTCTCCATTTATACAACTGGCTCCTATTGGGAGGAACCAGAGGGTCTAGGCTGACTTGAGGTTGACACAGGGTGGAGTGAAGCAGGCTCCAATTGTGCTGAACCTTCTCCCAAAATAGGAGAGGCAGCAGAGGTAGCTTCTTTTTCAACTGAACCCTGTTGAGAGGGAAAAAAGGGGCTAGTTTGGGCTGTTTTGGTTTTTGGTTTCTTTTTGGCAAGGGTTTTTCCTTGGTATAATTTGAGAGATGAGGTGGGCGATTGTGGAGAGGTGAGAGGTTCAGATTGGACAGGTTTGGAGACTAGGGCAGAAACAGTTGGGTTGGCCTATTCCATAGCCTCAGGTGCCACAGAGGCACCAGCCACAAAGGCTTCATGGTCAACAAATGACCTAGGGTGAGAAGGCTGCTCCCCCTCAGCCACAGAGGCTAATGGTGCAGACTTAGACTTAGCTGTTTTGGCCTTCTTATGGATAGGCCCAGCTTCAGTCGTTTCCAGGGTCCTTTAACAAACTTGACCATGGATTTGGATTTTCTAGCAGGAGCAGCTTCTAGATCCACCCTCACATCCGAGGGTCCTTCCACCAATCCTAGCAGCCTCCTCATCGGAGTAGAGAGAGGAGGCTCATTTGGGAGAACTAGAGTATTGAAAACTCTGTTCCCTATTATTGGGAATGCAGCAGTACGAAGTAAAGACTGAGAGTTATTTAAGTGCTCACCACAAATATGCTTGAAGATATGGCTCAGAAACCTGGGATAACGAATAGCAGCTGGACGTGTCTCCTACTGCACCAGGCCCCTCAAATTCAGAAAAATCCATTTTGCCATGTCGATTGTAGTTCATCCACAAGCTGCAGAACTATTGAGATTTCATCACGGCTTAGTTGGTCAAAGGAACCAACTTTACTGCTGAAGCACATCACCACAAAGGAAAATAAGAAGCTGTAGGTTGAGGATAAGTCCTTCCAGAACAATGTAGCTCCAACTTTTGGTTCTGCTACACCACAGAAGTGTAGCAGATTCTTCATCTGTTCATCTTCAGGCTGTGGCTGATCATATTTTTCAGCCACAGGGAGTCGAAGAATTTCCCTGATCAGACGAGTGTTGATCTCAATGGTCTGAGTCCCATTGAGTATGGTGTCCTTATTGACTTTAGTGTCTGGGTTGTAGGCACAGGTGTACCAATCTCATACACAATCTCCTGGTACAGGACACCAGGAGTGGCAGTCATGGGATAGTTCAACGGATGAACTTTCAAGAACTCCACCATTCCTTCGTAGCCTTTCCCCACATAGTTTTTGGGAATGGTTAGGTTAGCAAGGTAGTTGGTATGTTTCAAGGTCAGCATTGTGGTGACTGATGGATGTTTCTGAGCATCAGCACTCACAAACACATGTAGAAAGGGTTGTTTATTTGAGCCATTTGGGAAGTAGTGAAAGTAGCAGAAGCACAGGACACTTAGTCAATTTTTTTTAGGGTTCTTAGGAGGTTATGGAAGTAGTGAGGAAGACGAAGATGATACAGTAGGGGGTATTTATTGGATTAGAATGTGAGTGGGTATGAGAGAGAAACATTTGGTCGGTTGATTTGAAAAGGTCGTTAACGGAAAATGGAACGGTTATCCATGTCAGACCGTTTGTAAGACCACTTGAGCCATTTTTAATCACTAACACACGTAAACCCACATTATCCGCAGTAATTAAGTTAAATAAAAACAAAATTTAAGTAACTTATTTGTGAAGAAAGCTAATTAAAACAGATAGTCTAAGTTGATGGGTAAACCTGTGATGAGCAGGGTCATCACAAGCTGTTCACTCTTCAAGCTGTTCCTTCAACCTGTTCAGCTAAGTAACAACAGGTTGTGTTCAATAGTTGATCAGGTTACAAGACAATGTCTTGTATGACAGATTGAAAGAGTGAGCAGGGTTGAGGTTTGATCATTAGATCAGGCTTGACATGTAAGCTGTTGTTGTCAAACCTGTTATATGCTCAAGCTGTTCAAGTTTTGCAGAAGACGGCTAAGTATAGAACATGCATAGGCTGTTTTGTCTAAGCTGTTCTGCGAAACTTGAGCAGTGTGAGACATATAACGACTTAGAACATTTTGGACACTTAGTCACTTTTCTTTAACATGCCCAGCTTGCTTAACAGATAATTAAATCTGTTTTCATCAAGAGGTTTGGTGAAAATGTCTGCAAGCTATTCATCTGTGGAATTAAAATTTACCTCCACATTACCTTTCTGAATGTGATCCCTGATGAAATGATGTCTGACTTCTATATGCTTTGTTCTGGAGTGAAACACTGGATTGTTGGAGATAGCTATAGCGCTTGTATTGTCACACAGAATAGGACTTTTCCTAAGTACAAGTCCATAGTCTTAAAGCTGATGCTGCATCCACAGAATCTGCCCACAGCAGCTTCCAGCAGCAATGTACTCAGCTTCAACAGTGGAAGTAGAAACTGAATTCTGCTTCTTGCTACACCAACTTATCAACTTACCACCAAGAAGTTGACATCCACCTGTTGTGCTTTTTCTGTCTAGCCTGCAACCTGCAAAATTAGAATCTGAATAACCTGTTAGTTCAAGGCATGAGTCTTTGGGATACCAAAGACCCAAACCTGGTGTACCCTTCAGATATCTGAAGATTCTTTTCACAGCAGCTAGATGTGATTCCTTTGGATCAGCTTGGAACCAATGTGGTATCCAATTTAACTCTGGAATACCCATTGCTCATAAGGAAATCAGTAAGAGTGTCATACCAGGCTCTAGGGGCTTGTTCTAGAGCATAGAGGGCTTTGTCCAACTTATAGACAAAACCTGGATGATGTTCATTTTCAAAACCTGGAGGCTGCTTGACATAAACTTCCTCTTGCAGCTTCCCATTTAAAAATGCACTCTTCACATCCATTTGAAATACCTTCATGCTCTTATGAGTAGCGTAGGCTAAAAACAAACGAATTGCCTCTAGCCTGGCCACAGGAGCAAATGTTTCATCATAGTCAATTCCTTTCTTCTGTCTACAGCCCTGAGCAACAAGTATTGCCTTAGTCCTAATGACATGACCTTGCTCATCCATCTTGTTCCTGTAAACCCATTTGTTGCCAATTATAGTTTTTCCTTTAGGAGCAGGGACCAGCTTCCATACCTTGTTTCTCTCAAACTGATTGAGTTCTTCTTGCATGGCAGTGATCCAATTGGCATCTTTCAGTTCTTCATCCACTTTCTTTGGCTCCGTGAGAGACACGAAACTAGAGAACATACAAAAGTTCCCTAATTTGTCCAATCTTGTTTGTACCCCTTTGTTGATGTCACAAATTATTTGATCATTGGGGTGACACATGATCCACTTAGGATCATTTTTTAATGAGGATTCACCTGAGTTGTTTGCATCTACAATAGGTCCTGTTGAACAACTTTCAAGATTTTCAGACACACTGATGTCTTGAGCCTGTTCACCTGTTGAGCATGACTCTCCATTCTTGAACATATCAGAAGAGGATCCATGAAAATCAGCATTGATTGGTTCAGGACATGAGGTTGTAATTAAGTCAGTATACTTATTCACACAGGGTGTATCAACATAATCGTCATCACGTCCATCATGGTTTGCGGGTTCCACTCTGGATGAAGTGGAAGCTTTTGAGTCCTCTTCACCGTTTGAATGCATGAGATCATCAAAGTTGAATTCTCCTGAAACTGGTTCAGGAACAGCACAACTTTGCCTTGGGGATCCAATATGTAACCCAGGTGCTCATCAAAGTTAACCTTGTAGCCAGCATCAGACAGTTGACTTATGCTAACAAGGTTATGTTTTAGCCCAACCACATAGGCTACTCTTTTGAACACTGCAGCACCAGCTTTAAGAGTTCCATATCCCTCAGTGGATACCTGTACATTGTCACCAAATGTGAATTTTAGCCCTTTTTTTCAGGCCTGAGATCATTCAGAAGGTCCTTCAACCTGTCATGTGTCCTGAGCAGCCACTGTCCAAGTACCAAACCTGGGATGGTTGTTTGTCCCGCAGAATGTCATAGGAAAATATTAGTTACTTTTAGGGGAACTCAACACATAGATGAGTTCTCCTACTTCATCAACATGTGTTGATGGGCTAGAGATATCCCCATTAATATTTCCTATTTGAATGGTATCAATTTGGATACCACTCTCATTGACTAAGTTTCTTCCAACACTGCTTGGTTTAACAATGATGGAACTAGAAGAGTCAACAGGCCTCATGTCCTCAGTTTGGAAGAATAGCTTTCAGAAACACATTTCGAGTTAAATCTGTTGATTTTATCAGCAGGTTTAGCAAACTTATTACTATCTTTAGATGAATCAAAAGCTTGAGTGGAAGCCACAATAGCAACAGCTTTGCCTGTTTCTTCTTTCCTCTTTTTAGGAGGACAGATGCCAAAAACATTAAGCTTGATTGGTTTTTGACCTTCCACAGGTTTGGGAAACTTATTCCCAGATTTCTCAGGCTGAGCAATGGCTTTGCCTTTGCCCTTACTAAGATGTGATTGATGCTGTCTATCAACATAATCACTGTTTCTGGTTTTGAAAGACTTATTCATTTATAACTAGTTTTCCACTATGATTTAAAAACTTATTTGAAACCACAACAGATTTGTTTTCAACATGAGACTTACCCTTATTGAAGGCAGGCTGCTTACCTTTTAAAAACTTATTTTCAAAATGTTTAGCATCAAAAGGATTAACATGTCTTTTACCATCAGCTTTGGACCCAGATCCTATTTTGTCAACAGGTTTAGTGTCCACTGCTGCAGTTTGAAAATGTTTACCCTTCTTTTGGTTGTGTGAATCAGCAAAGCACTTAGAAGACTGATTTGATGGAGAACACATTCCATTATCAGCTTTTTCACAGAAGTTGTCAGTATTTTGAGGCCTGACAAACCTGTTTGTTGAGACCAGCTTCCCATTAACTTTTTGGATGAAATTGCTGGGAAGCTCACCAAGAGTGGATAAGTCATCTTTCATATTATTGATCTCAACAATAGAAGTTGTTGTGTCAAGATCCCCTCCAAGATAGGCTTGGATTTGTGCAGGGATCTGCTGACTTATGCAATGGCTGACTTTTTGTGCAGATTGGCACCAAGAGTCAACAATCTTTTGAAGCTTATCGTGTTTTACATCTGTTTCTCTCTTTTCTTCCAGTAAAATGGAGTTGATGTGTTTTAGTTCATCAAGCTCAGTTTCCAACTTATGGAAACTGTCCAGTTTACTAGATTGAATTTCAAGATCAGTTTTAAGCGTAGAGATTTCAGATAGTAAAACATTATGCTTCTCAACAGCAGCTTTTAAATCAACCAGCATATATTCAAACATTTTAACTTTTACATCAGAACTGTAAGCCATAAAATTTTGTACCTTGTACATCAATGTAAGGTTCCAGTTCTTCAAGCTGCTGAAGGCTTCAGCTTCAGCCAAGTCTTGTTTGAAGTTGCTAGTTGATGGGACGTCAGTATTGGCCATCAGACAATTGTTGTCTTCTTCATCTAAGGATGAATCAGACTCCTCCCAGTCGCATGTCTCTGCCATCAATCCCTTTTGCTTGTTGGAAGCCACTGAGTTTTCCAACTTTTTTAGCTTTGCCATGGCCATAAGGTACTTAACCCTATAGCCTCGTCCCTGTTAGTCTTGTATGGTTTGGAAGACTGACCAACAACTTTTGACACACAGTCAGCAACTATATGGCTAGTTTTGCCACATTTGAAGCACTCAGCTATAGATTTATCAAATGCCTTCTTCTTGACAGCATTTGAGTTCCCTTGCAGCATATTTCTTCCAAACCTTTTCTTGTTGAATCTTTTGACAAGCATTGCTATCATCTGCTCATCATCAAACTCAGCAAGATCTGCATTATCTTCCTCTTCAGACATTTCCTCTTTTTCATCATCAGCCTGTTGGTCAGGATGTGTGAACACATCACACACCTGTCCAACAGGTTGTCTCACGCTGACCACTAAGGCAGCACCTCTCTTGGACATTTCCCAGGCATTTCTCTTCTGCTGCATTGACTGCTCATCATTTAGTAAGGATTTATATAAGTTTACAAGATCCATACCTTTGATGGTACCTGAATTTCTCAAGATGGTAGAAAAGTAGTTCCATTCTTCACGTAAGATGTCCAAGAACTCGTTCACCAAGGTCAGACTGTCCTTTGTGATCCCAACAGCTTTGAGATCATTAACAAGAGTAGTAAACCTGGTGTAGGTTTCTGTGAGTGTCTCCTTTGGTTTTGCAAAGAAAAGTTCATACAGTCTAACAAGATTGTTAATCCTGTTGTCTAGTGTGATTGTGGATCCATCATAGACGGTACACAAAGTATCCCACATCTCCTTCGCAGTCTTCATCTTCTCAACTTGTTTGAACACATCATCAGGCAGAGAGATAACCAGATTATTTCTGGCTTTTGCTTCCAGAGCAACCAGTCTTTTGTCTTCATCAGACCATTGAGCTTTGGCCTTCTCAAAATTCTGATTTCAGGGGCTGCTCCTTCAACAGCAGGAGTCATGGTAGTAACAGAAGTTGGCACATAGGGACCTTCCATTACTATCTCTGGTAGCTGTACATCCAGATTCTCTAAATAGAGCATCATTCTGCACTTCCAGCCAGAGAAGTTCTGATGATTGAACTTTGGGGGTTTGGCCATTGACCCATTGTCATAGTAAGAGGAACTTGCAGCACTGTTGTCCATGGAAACGTAGGGAGAATGAGAGATCTAGAGTAGACACACACTCTAACTACTCTGATACTAGTTGTAGGTCCCGAAAGGTTTCCAATGTATAGTTCTAAGCTGTAGAGGAGGGGAGGCGGTGAATACGGCTATTTAAAAACTTAACAATCTTTTCTCAATGTTTGTGTATATTATTAACAAGTGTTAATTGAAAACAAGATTGAAGGTGGAAAGGTTCAAGCTGAGATGACAGATACAACAGTTGTTTAACTAATCTAAGACATACTCAGACTAGATACAATGACTGCACTCACTGGTTTTAAAAGACTCAGATTGACAGCTTATACAAGAACAGCTTAGGCACACTCTACTGTTTTATATAAGCAGACTTGCATGCATGGAATAACACACTTCAATGCACGTTTTGATTTCACACTCTTGATATCTCATAATCCTTAAAAGCTTCCTTTTATACTCAAAAGGAGAATCTCAGTGAAGCTTCCTCATTGGACAGATGAGATAGTGGGGAGTCGTTCCAAAAGGACAAAACACCTTTCTGCATGTTCTTATAAAGTATCTTTGTCTTCACATGGCAGAATCTTTGTCTTTTCCTTTTTGTCGCTGTTGCATAAGGATTTAACCAAAAGAGGAATGTCCAACTTTGCATCTTTCATCTCTTGCTAATGCCATTTTGATATAAGAAAAGGTCTGTCACCCTTTTTCAAATATCCGTTTGTCTTCATGTAACAGAACAGCACGTGAAGGTTGTGCAGTTCTGTTTTCCACTTTGACTTCGACTTGTAAACTGATCTTGTAGCCAAAAACAATAATGAGGACTTGGAAACATATTCCAATGAAGTGTTTAACCTGTTTACAAAGAACAGGTTGTGTTCACAAAGAACAGAACACTTGTAAACTGTCCAAGCTGCTCAACAGAATAGAGCAGCGTAGACCGTTTGTGTCCAGCCTACTCAGCAGACTGAGCAGTTTGGACAAACTGCCTTTGTTGCAACGAATGCAACATGGTAAACAGCTGTAGGCTGATATTGCAAATCACTTTTAGGTTTCAATAAGGCATATAACAGGCCTTAAAATTCAACCTTCAAGTGCATCAACAGGTTTGATTAAAAATATCCCCCTCAGATGTACAGTAGGTTTGACTGAGGCCTTTTTGTGCCTAACACTTATCATTCCAAACAAGGAATTGGTTTTTTAAAATCATATGTATTTGGAAAAGGTTAAGTCCGTTTTACCTATTTTTTATGATATGAGGTATATAGGTGCTGGGTTTAATCTTTCGTTTACCAATCATCGGAAGAAGTTTTAAACCTAGAGAATGAGAAACGAAATGAAAATAAAGAAAAGGAAATGCCTTTTAAATATGATGAAGTAAATGAGAGTTATCCTTATAGAGTACCTACTCTAGAGGAGGACTTCTTGTCTAGCTATTCATCAGCTGAAATCAACATCGAACCTGTCAAACCAATCCCTCATCTTTACATTCGTATAAAAGTTCTTCAACAAAAAAATGAAGTTTTAGAAAAGGAATAAGAGTACCTACAAAAGCTCGAAATAAAGCTCTTGGTTATCAAGAAGCTATTCTCAAGAGTGATGAAAATTTTGCAATTCAAAGTTTTGAAGAAAATGTAGAATTAATCATCTATAAAGAAAAGCTTGACATGGTTTCAGAAAGTGTAAGTTCTCACATAAAAGATTCAAAAGTTTATCATCCTATCAAAGTCCCTCTTGCATCATCTGAAAAAGGTAAAGCCAAGATTGTCGTTCCCCCTGTCATTTTTGAAGGTGAGTGCTCAAAATCTTCCAAACCTGAGGTTTCAAAGAAGACTCAGAGTCAATCTAGGTCTTCTATGAACCCCACTCACCATGGAAATTTCTCCAAGTCTAATTCTTCCAAACGTTATGAATCTCATTGTTTTGTTCCTACAGATCATGTGAGAAGAGTGAAAAAAACATCCATGCAAGACTTTTCAATTTTCTTTTCAGGCAAAATCCATCTGGTATATGCATTCGGGTTGCTCAAAACACATGATTCGGGTTGTAGAACAGTATTGTGGGACAGTAAAGTTCAGTAACGAAAATCATGCTCAAATCAAAGGATACGAGGATTTATTCTTAATTAATCTAGTCATCAAGGATGTTGACTATGTTGAGGGGTTATCACATAATCTATTTAGCATAGGACAACTCTGTGATAAAGGACTAGAGGTGACATTTAGGGCTAAGAACTGTAGTGTTAAGAGCATTGATGGAAAAGAGATTTTAACTGGTTCTCGAAACTCAAACCTTTACACCATAGACGTATCTAAGCTTATGGTCAAGGATAGCATCTACTTATTATTAGAAGCCTCGTCAAAAGACTTTTGGTTATGGCACCAAATGTAATCCCATCTGAACTTCTACAATATAAACAAGTTGGCTTCGATACAACTGACTAAGGGACTCCCAGTACTATGCTATGAATAGGATCATTTGTGTGGAGCGTGTGAGATAGGAAAGATGAAAAGATCATCTCACAGGCTAAAACCCGAACCATCATCAAAGATAGTTTTGGAGTTATTTCATATGGATTTATATGGTCCCATGTGAACGCAAAGCATAAATGGGAAGCGATACGTATTGGTTATCGTTGATGACTATTCACGAGATACCTGGGTTAAATTCTTGCTATCCAAGGATGAGACAACTCAAGAAATAATAGACTTCATCAAGAGTGTCGAAACCCAACAGCAGCCGACTATACAATCAATCCGATCTGACAACGGCACGAAATTCAAGAACTCGGTAGTTGAGAGCTTCCTTCGATCCAAAGGTATTCATCATCAGTTTTCAGCTGCTAGAACACCTCAACAGAATGGAATCGTTGAGAGGCGTAACCGTACCCTCGTGGAAGCCGCTAGCACAAGGCTGACCTACTCAAAGCTACCTCCGTTCTTTTAGTCCGAAGCTGTGTCAACTGCTTGCTACACGCAAAATGGCTCCATAATCCATAAGCGCTTCAATAAAACTCCTTAGAAACTCTTATTGAATAAATTTCCTTATATCTGGTACTTATGAGTGTTTGGTTATAGGTGCTATGTGCTAAACAAGGACAACCTTGTGAAGTTCAACGAGAAAGAGGATGACATGATCTTCATTGGATAATCATCCAATTCGAAGGCACATCGTGCATTCCACACTCGCACCAGGACAGTTAATTAGAGTGTGCATGTCACATTCGATATAATGGCTAAACTGGCTCCGGAAGTTGACCAATCAGGACCTCGCATTACACCAATGCCTAGACACTCATCTCAATCTTCTTTTTTTTCTTCTTCTAACTTAGTTAATTTATTTGATCCATTTTATGTAGAATTTTTTTGGTTCTAGTGCTAATCCTCCTCCTTTTTCTTATTCTGTAGTTCACTCATCCTCCAACGATTCAACTGCTCAACAAACACCATCCGATTCACCTTCCACTTTATCACCTCCACATTTCACTTCATTTACAGTCACATCTCCAGTTTAATCCATCCCATTAATATACTCTTGACATTTTCAAGAAATATAAGTTAGACGCTTGCACGATTATCGCAACTCCTATGTCTTAAAACTGTAATTTAGACACTATTCCTGCCAGAACAAGTGTCGACAATACAACTTACATAGGGAAGATTGGTTCTTTACTCTATGTTACGGCTAGTAGACCAGATATAATGTTCTCAACATGTCTTTGTGCTCTCTTTCAGGCAGACCGAAAAGAATCACACCTAATTGCGGTAAAATGCATTTTTCGTTATCTTAAGGGTTTACCCGATCTTGGTCTAGGTATCACAAGGGAACCAATATTTGATCTTACCGCGTTTTCAGATGCTGATTTTGCAGGTTGTACAGTCGTTAGGAAAAGCACTTCAGGCGGAATACAGTTTTAGGGTGACAAACCGGTGAGTTGGTCTTCCAAAAAGCTGAACTGTGTCTCCACATCCACAACCGAGGCTGAGTATGTAGCAGCTGCTAGTTGTTGCTCTCAAGTGCTGTGGATGAGAACACAGTTACGTGATTATGGATTTTCACTCACCAACAACCCAATATACTGTGATTCTAGAAGCGCAATTGCCATCTCTTGCAATCCCGTGCAGCACTCACGAACGAAACACATAGACATCAGGTATCATTTCATTAAAGATCACGTAAAAAAAAGGAACAATTGAACTCTATTTTGTAGGCACAGAGTTTCAAATATTTTTACTAAGGCTTCAGACGAACCTCGTTTTCAGTTCTTAGTATCTCATATCGGCATGTTGAGTCCACTTTCTAGCTAAATTCCAGATATTTTCTAAATAATTCTACTTCAAACATATAATAGTTTGAAATTGGTTTTTTAGAATATATCTATTATTTAAGTTTAAAGGTTGTGTCAACAAATTAAGTTCAACATTTCGTTATATATATATATATATTTTAATGATTAATGATCCTGCAAATTGTTATGTGAATTGTTCAAAGTTGAGTGGGATGCTGATTTATCTAGGTTTGTCTGTATTTCAAAGGGTCAAAAGGTTCTACGATAAGATCTGAGTGGATAATTGCTTAATTGAGGGAGAGTAAAATCAGGATATATAGTGTACATTAATTTAGTTTTTATTTTCTCGTGTTTTATTCTTAGGATAATTTATTTTTTTATGTAATCTACTACCAGGGAACATCTCTCTTACTTTATTTTACATTCTAACTTTACTTTATGGTTTTTAGATTTTCAAAACTTTTAAGGGTTTTACTCACTGATTTTTGCATTTTTAGGTTAGTAAACCAGTTCATTTTATGTTAGTGTATTATATAAAATGTTCCTTATCACTTTTAGCATTAGGATCTGCATTTCATGCATTTTTATGAAATTTTTTAACTGTTCAGGTTTACATGTGCATGAACACATTAACTGCTATTCGGAAACATCCGATTTTCTGATCCATCCGAAATTCGGGTGACTTCCACTTAGGAAAAATTTCAGATTATTTGTTCCACTTCGTGTACCCTTCCAAATTTTTGATCCATCCAAAATTTGGATCACATGTTAAACACTTAGAAAACTTATAAATATACTATATGGTTCACCCAAAATTCGAGATCAGTCCATTCGAATATCGGTTGCCACCCAAAATTTGAACATTCATGTTTAAGACTAAGTGTTCACAATAGTTCACATCACCCGGAATTCGAAACAGTGTTGTAGCATAGCTGAACTTTGATTCCTTAGCGCAGTCGCTAGTAAGAAATATCCGCTCGATGACAGTACTCCACTCGAGCACTTCGATAGAGTTTGCAGCTCCTTTGAAAGGTTATGCTCCGCACGCTTTGAAGTAACGGAAGTCATAACCCTTAGGATGAACTACAGGAGCTTCCTCCTCGTCAGTGTCGTCGTTCTGGCGTCCGGTATCATCGTGCTACTTCTTCCTACGTTCTTCTCTGCGCCTGGTTTCGGCTTCATCATGAGCACGAAACTGATCTTGCAAAAATTTCGTTTGACGCTCGTTGTTCTCATTATGCATGGTTTGCATTATTTGCATGATCTGTTCAGGAGTGAGTCCACCTCCAGCTCCATCACCAGATCCAGACGTGTTCTGAAATAATATAAATAGTACTTGCATAAGAATAGGTATAATTCGTATTCTACCCCATATGCCCAAATTCCTAAAGCAAAGTCAAAGCCTATCTCAGGTCAAGTTAAAGCCTAGATATTCGAAGCTAATAACTTTGTTTAAATGTTTGAGTCCAAGTGTTATTGCTAACACTTGAATCCCTCAAACTATTGCTTTAATACCATCCTGTCACATCCTTGCTTTAATCACGCTTGCTTAATCCCAGGAATAAATAACAACATACATAATATATCACATTAAGTCTAAAGCTTGCACAAATCTAGTATTACAAGGTTCATTGCTAAATTGCTAAAACATCACAATATAAATAAAAGCAGCTACCCAGATCCCAAGGCATCATAAAGCTATACCACAAGCTGAAAAGTGAGCTAAAGTCCTCTAGGTTGATCAGAAAATAGACCTAAGCAGATGGTCCAGCTTGCTCTTTACCTTTGTCCGTAAAATTGTGAGTAGCAACTGTAAGCTAATTACTTAGTGAGTTAACAGATTTTCATGATGTATGTAAGATATGTGGCGAAAGTGCCTATAAAGGCTGTAATGCTTGCTTGCTTGCTTAATACCCAGAGAATGCTTGCACAATTGAGACATTTCACGCTGAAAGGAGATGCCACCACTAGGGGTTACCGCTGACAGATGATCAATCTGTGATGCGGGGCTAGCTACCCGCATAATGCTTGGGATTGTGGTGAGCATTAGAGTTGCTTGCTTGTAAAGTAAAATTGTTATGAAATGCACAAAGAAACGCTCAAACAAAGCTTGATGTATAATATGCAGAATAATAAACAGATAGCAATAAATTATGCAAATTAATAGATCAGATGTAAGATCCGGCTAAGCTGGGCACCGCCTGTACCACAGTGTTCGCCTTCACTCACAAAAGTCTATTGTAGTCCAAAGAAAGCATATAGAAGCAAATTTTGTCTCAATTACATAAAATTCATGTAAACAAGAATAACTGTTACTCACTGTACTGCCTTATGCTTTGCAATATTCTGAAATGCTTGCTCGGGCTTATCTAGACTTTAGCTCTGGCTTTGCACAATTTTTGAAGGCTTTAATACTTTAAATAAGCTTTAAACTTTCTGGCATTTAACTTTGACTCCTAACTGGGCTTAACTCTTTAATATAATATCTGATGTGCTATATAACGTCTGTAATTTAATCGTTACAGAATATATACTAAATTAACAATGCTAGCTTTAAAAATCCAAAAACCACTAACCATAACTTCTAGCTAAATAACGTGTTAATTATGTGTTAAACAAACGAATGTGGCCCACAAATTTAATCAGATCTTTCGAATTTAAAAAGGGGTGGGGGGGTTCGAACATATGCATAGGTTCGAACATATGGCCCTTCGAATGTGTGGGCTTCGAACATAGGCAGATTCGAGTCTATATAGCCTTTGAATTTAGCCTATTTAGAATTTGTTCTTGGTATCTCGAACTTGTTTGTATACTCAGCTTTCAAACATGCATTTGCAAGCCAAAAATCATGAATATGCTAAGGAACAAGTCTAAGTTCGATTCTATTACACTTATTCTAGCAAAAATCGAGTTATAACTCAAGCAAAATAGTTTTAAACAAATCAAAGATGGAAATTTTGAACCCTTTTCTTAAAAGCGAAAGCAAAGAGGAAAGAAAAGACGATTCTTACATCAAATCTGAATCAAATCACACATGCAATGGCAGATTCGTGTAGTACTCTTCGAGATCTTTCCGATGACGTATAGAACTCGAGATTTGGTCGGTCGGTTTGGGAGAAAAGCTAGAGAGAAGATCGGGTTTTAGAGAGAGAGGCTCTCAATTAAAATTGGATTTGCAAGAATGAGGAACAAAACTTTCAGCTCCTATTTATATAAAAATCCGAAATTACATCATTTTAACGCAAATTGCCCAAAAATACATAAAATAAAAAGCAAGGTGTTACACTGGCAAAACAAACTTTCATGCCAAATCAGAAGGCAAGCCAGCCTTTGACAAATCCAGGGTTGAATGCTTCAAGTGTCACAAACATGGACACTTTGCAAGAGAGTGTAGATCATAAAGTCAGCACTAACCAAGACCCCAACAGACCAGTCAAACACAATCTTCACAGGCTCTTGTTTCACAAGAGGACACTATTTTTGACTAAAGTGACCAAGCAGAAGAGGATTACCAAAATCAAGCTCTTATGGCAGAAACTACAATTTCCACTTCCACTGATCTACCATCTGAGGTAAATGCTAAACTCTGCTCCCAAGCATTCAAAAACATGGTTAAAAAATACAGAGATCATAATGAAAGCATGTGTAAAACTCTAACTAATATGGAAGAAAGGAGGTATGAGTATATCCAGGCAATACAGGATCTTGAAAAACATATCAATGACTATAAGGACAAATTCAGATGGGTGACAGGACATATCATGAGTGGGAGAAAAAGGGACTTGAAGAGAAAATAGAGACCCTTAATAAGAAACTAGAAGAGGCTGAACAAAAGGTGCTGGAAGCTCAAAAGAAAGTAGATAGTATAAACATTGATTTGGGCAACTTCAAGTTGGCCAATCAAAAGCTAGAACATCTAATTGAAGTTCAGTTCAAAGATAGGGTCAAATCTCAACTAAATCCCAAGGAAAGAATAGGATACAATGCTACCCCACCTCCTTACAATAAAAAATACATTCATCCTATGAGTGAAGTGGCTGATAGACTTGTGAATGAACTGTTGGTACACCCTGTGTGACGATAGCAGTCTAAGTGTACTAGCACTTTGGTTCAAGTAATATTACAAAGTATTGGATATTTGATGTATGTGTTTATATATGTTTGATAGTTATTGATTGTATGTTTGAACTTGATGTAATGTAGTACAAGAAGTTCAAACATAAAATCCAAAGATTAATTCAAATATAAGTTGAATCATATAATCAAATTTAAGTTGAACATGAGAATTTCGAATTTAGTGACAAATTCGAATTTAACATGGAGACAGATTCGAATGTGATCAATAGGGCAGATTCGAGAGTGTCAAGGGGACAAACTCGAATGGGCCTTGGGCCTGATTCGAGTTTGGCCCATGACAAACTCGAATGAACCTCTATAATTAGGGATTAACTCGAATCATTAGGAGACTTTTGCAGATTTCGTGTGAGTGATTAGCAAAAGGCGATCTCGAGTTTATCAGCTTTGTGAGTGTTGTTTCGGAGAGAATCATCCCGTAGGTACGTTCTTCGTCGTTCGTACAGCGTTGTGATAGTCTCCGTGTTACGTGTGAAAGTTGTTTCCGTCAAGCCGTTAACGAGGATTCCGCACTCGTTGACGGTGTCGCGTCTAGATAGATCTGTAGAGTCGAGACCTTACAAGTGGTATCAGTGCCTAAGGGGTGTTCTTCGTGTTCATAAAGATACATCCTAGGTTTCTTGACGCTTTTGGATGGTTTATCTCACAAGTTTTTGGATTTTTCGAGCTTATCAAATTGGAATCTGGGAAATACTTAGTTGTTTTTCATGTTTTTGATCGAAAACAATATTTTTACTTGTAAAAATATTGATTTAATCTAAAAAACGTTAAAAACCTGAGGTATTAGCCGTTTCTCGAATTTGCGGCGCTCGAATCTGTTAGGAGTAATTAGGGTTTTGCTTATTTTCGAGTCTAACCAAATATACGCTCCTTTCGAGTTTGTTTAAGAGTGCATTCGAGTTTATTGTTTTTGAGTTTGCTTCGAGTTTGATCTAGAGTCGAATAGGAGCTTCGAGTTTGACTGGGGTTCGACTTTGACTGTTATTCGAATTTGCTTGGACCTTCGAGTTTGGAAACCTTCGAATTTGTCACCCATTTCCAATTTAATTGAATTTAAGAACTTAAATCGAATTTAATCCCAAATAGGTTTAAACTTAATTATATTCGAATTTACCTAAATTCGAAATTAACTTAAATTAATTTTGATTTAAATTTATTAAGTTATAACTCAATTACCTTTGAAACAATGACAAATCTTCAACGGTTTCTGGAAATGGATCATGAGGTCGGGAAAGCTAATACTCCGCCTAAGCTGATGAAACTTGAAGACTATTACTGGTGGAAAGATCGATTTGCCGATTTTGTGCGTTTCAACGACATGCGTATGTGGATATGTATCGACGAGGGATACATTCCACCGACCGCTGAGATAGAGGGGCGACAGAAGGTTGTCACGTATTCGAAAATGAAGGACGATGACAAAAAGCTGTTTGAAGCTGAGAACCGTGCATACGCTATCATACGAATGTCGTTACCTCAGGACATACTGCACACATTCCGCAATCAAAAGACATCGAAGGAGCTTTAAGAGACGTTGGAAAAGAGGTGTGAGGGTAATCCGAGGGTTCGGAGGAAGCGTATGGAGTTGCTTAAACAACAGTTTGCGATCTTCAAGGCTTTGAAGGATGAAAAGCTGGACGACACCATCACACGCTTTTATCACCTGCTAACAGAGCTTGAGGGTCATGACATTGAGCATAGCGACACAGAAAAGAATGATAAGCTTCTTGATGCCTTACCAGCCAAATGGGCAATGTACGTGGCTATGATTAAGCTTGATGAGGATAAGTACTATACTCAATCTCAGGGGGATGTGGTGCGAACGCTGAGGGCGTATCATTTCGAGCTACTGAAGGCCGAAACGGATTATGAACAAGTCCAAAATCTAGCCATGTATTTTGGAAAATCAAAACCTTCGGTGGCAGCTGATATGAAGACTGCTAGAGCCTTCTTCACCGGAGAAACGTCGTCACCAGCAGAGCCTGACGATGCACAGCATAGAGCTTTCTTAGGGTTTGGTAGACCGGAAGAACAGCAACATCAGGCAACACCGGCATCAACATCTCAGGGCTACTCTAAGATGCCCATGAGCGCTAAATCGGCCGAAGAACATTTGAATTTGTTGGCTTCATTTGTGGCCGCATATGGAAACTGCGTTCAGGGTAAAATAAACGATCCTGCTCTCTGAGATGAAGATTACGATCAGGTAGACCCTGATGACCTTGAGGAGATGGAACTCAAATGGCAACTGGCCATGGTAACCCAACAGGTTAAGCGATTGATCAAACGGACTGGGAGAAACCTGAATATGAATAACAAGGGGATTGGCTTTGATAAGTCCAAGGTCAAATGCTACAACTGTCACGGCTTGGGACACTTCGCCAGAGAGTGTCAGAGACCGAAGGTAGAAAATTACCAAGGGCAGAATCAGTCTCAGGGACAGCATCAGAACCAATCTCAACAGAGATATCTTCCGAGTTCATCGTCCAGTCAAGCAAACATAGTTGGACTGTTATCTAACGTCAAATCAGACAGACAGTTGGACGGTACATACGACTGGAGCACACATCCGGAATCTAACGCTAGAGCCTTTATGGCTGAAGTAACCGAGAGTGGATGTGAAGGAGAAGAGCAGAACACAAGGGACAGCAGTCAACCAGAAAGCAGTCCGATGTGGGTGGAGAAGTCGGATGATCAGACGCTTCTGGAGTTTGCCGCTCAAATGGCCAACGTAGAATCGGATCATACAAAGGTAAGTCTGACTTTCTCTCTCTTCCATGATTTGTGTGTTTTATGTGCTACTTCTAACGATAGGTTAAACTTAGTACTGGAATCACATAAAAATATATTTGCTCAAAATGAATCATTAAAATCGGATAACGCTAGCCTGATTGATATTAAGCAAGATCGTAGGGATAAACTTAAGGTTGATGCACAAGATGTCATAGTTCTGAAAGACAAGCTGAGTGAGCAGTGTGTTAGATTAGAACTGATGTATGAGCATGTAGAGGCTTTGACCAAAGTCAAAGAAGTAGAGCTAGCTGAATCTAAGGTGAAGGTAGCTGAGGCTAATAGTAAGCTAGAAAAGTTTAGGAACTCAAGTCTGAACCTAGGGAAAGTTTTAGATGCTCAACGCTAATCTAAAAAGCCTGTAGGTCTAGGATTTCATGAGATTCCTCCACCTTTTAATGACAACTATGTGCCTCAACCTCAGGAGAAAACTGAGAAATTAGTAGACTTAGAGGAAATACCTGAACCAGTGTCTGAACCTGTAAAGGAAAATACACCTAAGGTGACTGAGACAAATGTCAAGATTAAGAAAGTCAAATTTGTGTCTTCCTCTAGTGAAACACCTGCAGGAAAACATAAAATTGATTTTAATGATCAGGATGATGAACCAGTAACTATAGATGCACAAAAAGAACCAGACACTAGTGAGACACCTAAGTCTAAGGGCACACACAAGAAGTCCAATGACAAGATGTCTTCCTTTAGATGTCATGAAAAGGGGCATGTTGCTTCTAACTGTCCACTCCGGGAGGGGGGGGGGGTGTTTGAGTTTTTTTTTTCTAGTCAAAAGTTAATGCTATTTTTGTTTTACACCTAAGACAGGGAAGCCATCACAAGCTAAGCCTGCAACAACTGTGGCGAGCACTGGTAGTTCTCAGAGTACCGAGAAAACTGTGCAGGCTACACCAAAACAGGCTGTGAAACAAATACCAGTGAAAGGTGGACCAAAAGAGGTGATTAGGAGTAATTCACCAAATCGAGTCGTTAATCAATCCAGGTCTACACCTCAACAACAATATAGGAGCACAACACCTAGCAGAGCATACACTCCGGTTAGGTCACACACTCCTGTTAGACATCACACACCGGGTAGAGCTCAGGGATCTCAATCTGAAATGCAATATAATCGTAATTATTCAAGAGCTCCACAACAAATGCCTACTCTAAGGCAAAGAGTGAATTTACGTCACTCGGCACCACAACAAACTCCAGTTCAACGACCCAAGTCTCCTGAAAGGCGAGATGGGTATTTGAAAGAGTTTAAGTATGTGGACGAGAATGGTATAACCAAGTCAGTTATGGCTTGGGTTCCCTGTGATAACTAACCTATTTTCTTTCATGTGCAGGAGATAACCACAGGTCTAAATAACAAATGGTTCGTCGACAGTGGATGCTCCAGGCACATGACAGGGGAAAGAAGTCTCCTTACAGAATTCAAGGGTGGGAATCGGGGATTTGTATCATTCATGGGAAACAAGGGAGGAAACATCACGGTGTCACACCCTGCTACCTTGGTTGGCAGCGAGACGTGACGAGTGCGGAAGCGTAACCATAATTATAACGAACGACCACTATATGGACGTTTTCGAAATATTACGACATTAAAATTTAAAAATGTATTAATGTTTTACAAAATGAAAGGAATGAAGTTCGCGTAATACAGAGATTCTGAAACATAATTAATGCGTCCAAAAATAATGCAGTCAAATCTCCGTTAGTTTTCGAAATATGCATGCGACTCCATGAAATGCGGAAGCTTGAAAGTTGGTGTATCCGAAGGCACACTTGCCTTAATTACCTGAAAATACATACTAAAATACGTCAACAAAAATTGTTGGTGAGCTCATAGGTTTACGCGAAAAGACCAGTTGTATGGACATTATCAGATGAGTTGAATTTATAAAATCATAAATTCCGTGTATGTATTACATAAACCATCATGCAACCGAAGCTTAATTAGAATGAGTTTGCCCTGTGCAGTATTCCCATACGTAATACCGTGTGTTGAATATATATGCACTCGCTGTTAGCCGAACCGAGCTAACACGAATGGGGGACATGACTCCCAATAGATCTATCCACAATATACTCGCGCTTACAAATAAATGCAATTAACGGTTCATGATATAAGGGCTGATGGAATCCGAACATGTAATACATATAAGAAATAAACAGTTTTGATGTCCATATGAAAACAGTGCATGTATTTCCACCCCAATAGATAGTGAAAAATAGGGGCTATGAAGACTCACCGAACTTGTGATGGCAAAACGACGCGCAAAAATGCAAAAGTGCGTTGTTTGATGGGTGATGAAACCGGAGGTGTTTAACCGAGTCCTAAATGATGATAAGGACTTAATATCACTAATATATGATAATATGTATATTTATAGATTTTTATGTCTTAAATCACCCAACATTACAAGTTTATAAATAAGATTTGCTTAAAACGTCAAGTTTATATATATATAATTTTCCAGCTTTTTCGGAGGTTTTTCGGCCTACTTTGAGGCTGTTTTTGACCAAGCTCCAAAATGTTTTAGACTTTGGTTTTCTAGGACATTAAACTACTATATACAAAGGATTTTTAGAATCAAGAACGGCCATTTTTCGAGTTGTTTAGGTTGGTGAAAAATCTCGTTAAAAACGCTATGTTGGCCATTTTTGAGCTGTCAAACTTTCGGTTTCTCAAATAATTTCTGGAGGTCTTAAACTTCAAAATAAATTATGAAAAATTGCAGATCTATAGTTAAGACATAGATCTAACGTTTGAGACAAGAATCAACTCATTTCGTTGAGTTATGAATTAGTTATGATTTTTCAAAGTCGATACAAATATTCTGCCGAAATTCCGTAGTTTATAAATTTAAAACAACTTTTGATTCTTGTTGTTTATTTAAAGACAACTTGTTTAAAAGCCATAATAGTTATAAAACCACATATATAACACATGTTTTCATAATATTAACATGCTTATAATGTGTTCGTATATTCATAAACACATTTAAAGAAACAACTTAAAAATAACAACTAGAAACTTATAAACTTGAGTTTTTATGAAACTTGTTGTTGTAGGTGATTATATATATTATGCAAGACTTATATAAACTTAAATATATGATGAAATAAGTTAGTATTTACTTACTTTGATGTATTTGGAGTATGAAATTGAGAAGAAGTTGGAACTCTTGCAAGATTTGAACCAAGAACACTAGAAGTTCACCAAGAACACTTGAATTTCACCAAGAACACTTGAATGAAAAGGTTTGTAGTGTGTGTGTGTGTTGGATCCGGTTTTGAGAGGAGAGAAAGAGATATTTTGGTGTGAAAATAATGAAAAGGAAGCCCTCTATTTATAGGCAAAGTCTTGGTCTTTCAAATTGAGGTGGAGTGTAAGATCATGTTGAAATGAAAGGAGAATGGGGTGTGAAAGATTTGATTATGAAAGGTTATGGAGTTGGGAATTAAAAAATTGAAATCAAATCTTGGGTAGTACTACCCTATGACCAGATTTTTATGGATTATTTTCATGTTATTATATATTTTTTTTTTGTATAAAAGTATTTAGAATGTATTCTTGTATTTCCCTTTTCTTGTAAATTCATAAATACTTTTGAATGCATTGTTTTAATGAATTGTTTTAGTCTTGCATAATTAATGTTAAGTAATTGTATTAGTGTATGATTAGTGTCACTAATCATAATTTAATTATGTACTTAGTTGAATTAATCCCTCATATCGTAAATTGATCGGATTAATTGATTTCCCGATTCATCGCACCGATGAATTTGATTCTAATTGAGTTGAATTTTCTAATAAACCTTGTTAATCACTTGATTAATTTCTAATGACCACTGATTAGGCTATAATTGACTATTAAATACATATTAGGTCATTGTTGCTATCATGGTTTAGTGCCGGATGTTACACACGGGTACTGGAGTGGTCACTAATGGGACGATCAAGTTGGATCAAGTTTATCACGTTGATAAACTGGTTCACAATTTCATTAGTGTATCTCAAATCAGTGACAAGAAGAATTCAGTGCTGTTCACTGACACTGAAGCGTTGGTGCTAAAACCGGGGTTCAAGATTCCTGCAGAGTGGATATTGATGCGGGCTCCAAGGAATAATGACTTGTATATGCTCGATATGAACAAGCCGGAAACTTCGATGGGTCCAATCTGTCTGTTATCCAAAGCTTCGGAGACTGAATTGGTTTTGTGGCACAGGCGCATGGCACACTTGCACCTAAGAAAAATGAACTATATAACGAAAAATGGGTTGGTGCAAGGTGTGCCTATGAAGAGTTTTCAGTTCGAGGACAAGTGTTTACCATGCAAGAAGGGCAAACAACATAAGAAGGCACACAAGTCCAAGACTCAGAACTCCATCACTAGCACGTTCGATTTGCTGCATATGGACCTCTTTGGACCAATCAACAAAAGGAGTATAGGTGGTAGTTGGTATTGTTTAGTTATCACTGACGATTACTCACGATTTTCTTGGGTTTTCTTTTTTGGTACAAAGGACGAGACGGCTTCCAAGCTCCTCGGGTTCTTAGACCAAGTGGAGAATTCCTATGGAACACGGGTTAAAAGGCTTCGTAGTGATAATGGAACTGAATTTAAAAACACTGTAATTGGTGTATATTGCCTATCAAAGGGCATAGTGCCTCAATTTAGTGCACCCTATGAGCCACAACAAAATGGGGTGGCCGAACGAAAGAACAGGACATTGATTGAGGCAGCTAGGACTATGCTTTCGGATTCAAAGCTTCCTACCATGTTTTGGGGGGAGGCAGTGAATACCGCATGTCACATTTTAAACCGGGTCCTAACTGTCAAATCTTTGAACAAAACCTGTTATGAAATTTTGAATAAACGGCCACCTAATTTAACTGGCTTCGAACCGTTTGGGGTACCATGTACTTTATTGCGAACAAAACATCAACCTAAGTTTGGTGAAAAGGCTGACGAAGGATAATTCCTAGGTTATGTGTCGACTCACCAAACAAACGGGTTTTTAACAAAACAAATGGTACAGTAGAGATTGTGTATAACATTGAAGTCACAAGTTATACACATGAACCCCAAACTGGTCCGGAATGGATATTTGACTATGATAAACTGTTTGAGTCATTTAACATTCCTATGGATGAAAATGCAGGTACTATCGAAAAGGACATGGCGACGTTAAATCTGATTGACGAAGGTCATACCTTTTCGAGGACTACATTTCATTCCTCATCCGAGCCTACTTCAACTGAAGATGGATCTCCAGAAGTCACTGATCCAGAAGCACCTTCAACTGAGAATCAAACTCATACAACAAATTCCAACTCTTAGGAAACTGTCCACGAGGAGGAAAATGCGGAATCTTAGGTTGTTCCCCCACTAGGTGAAATAGGATCTAACTTAGGAGATAATCTGAGAGTTGACGAGATAGAGACATCTAGGATCAACAAGAACCATCCTATAGAAAGCATCATAGGAAATCCTAATGAGGGTGTGAGGACTAGGAGTAGTTTAAATAACAACACTGTGTTGTTGTCAATGATAAATGACTCCGAGGCCTATCATACCTGCCTCTATTCTTGTTTTATCTTGCAAGTCGAGCCGAAAAATGTGCAAATGGCACTAAAGGATAACTCCTGGGTTGAAGCGATGCAGGAAGAACTCTCTCAGTTTAGGAAACTAGAAGTGTGGGAGTTAGTTCCATTACCTCGAGGGGAAATTGCCATAGGAACCAAATGGGTTTTTAAGTGCAAAAGAGACGATCGGGGTATAGTCACTCGCAACAAGGCTAGGTTAGTTGTAAAGGGTTTTAACCAAGAGGAGGGAATCGATTACAATGAAGTGTTTGCGCCAGTAGCAAGGCTGGAAGCAATTCGGTTGTTTCTGGCTTTTGCTTCCTTCAAGGGCTTTAAGGTATATCAACTAGATGTTAAGAGTGCTTTCCTCTATGGGAAAGTGAAGGAACTGGTGTATGTAGAACAGCCGCCCGGGTTTACAGATCCGAAATATCCAGACAGAGTATATCGATTAGATAAGGCTCTGTATGGATTGCATCAAGCACCTAGGGCGTGGTACGAGACTTTATCCAACCATTTGTTAGAGAATGGGTTTGAATGAGGTAGGATAGATAGTACGCTGTTTGTTAAGCGAAAAGGAGAACACTTCATCTTGGTACAAGTGTACGTCGATGATACCATCTTTGGATCATCAGACGAACAAATGTGCAAGGATTTTGAGAAGGTGATGAAGTAGAAATTCGAGATGAGTGCAATGGGTGAGTTGAATTTCTTTTTGGGGTTGCAAGTTGACCAGAAGAAGGAAGGAATGTTTATCCATCAGACGAAGTATGGCTATGACATATTAGAGCGCTTCGGGATGGAAGGGACGAAACTTACAGCCCATTTCAGCACGCCGATTCAAGTGAATCACAATCTCGGACCGGGTACTGAAAGTGATACCGATGTGGATCCGACGTTATATCGGGCCATGATTGGATCACTTATGTATTTAACTGCTTCAAGACCTAACATTATGTTTACTGTGTGTATTTTTGCTAGGTTTCAAGCTAATCCTAAAGAGATGCACATGAAAGCTGTGAAGCGGATTCTACGATACCTCAAGTCGAAACCGAATCTGGGACTTTGGTATCACGCGGAGGGAGATCTAGAGTTGGAGGCGTTCACGGATTCAGACTACGGAGGATGCAGCTTGACGCGCAAGTCAACAACTGGAGGTTGTCAATTCCTTGGAGGGAGACTCGTTTGCTGCGGGTAGTTGCTGCTCACAGGTTCTGTGGATACAACAAGAATTGCGGGATTATGGTTTGGCATACAATCAAACTCCTATTAGGATAGATAACCAATCTACAATTGCTATAACAAATAATCCAGTTAAACACAGTAAAACAAAGCACATAGACATAAGACATCATTTTATTCGTGATTGTGCTGAAAAAAACTTAATCAAGCTGGTAAAAGTGGCAACGGATGATAATAATGCTGATTTATTTACCGAAAGCCTTTGATTAGTCACGGTTTGAATATTTGATTCAACTAAATGGAATGCGCAACCCAGAGTAAATTGACCTTAGTAGAATTTTTATTTCTGTTTATAGCAGTAGTCTTTCTTTCTTTTTATAGTAAGTTTACTAAATTAGGATAGTTTCTATTTTTAGTAAGTTAGTAGGTTATATTATTTTCTTAATATTTCTTATGAAAAACAAAAGAAAAAAGAGAGAAAACCATAAAAAAAATTCTACAAAAAGAGAATATCAGAAAAAGAGTTAAGTCTTAGATGCATAGGTTCAAAGTGACGAAAATTAGCACAGTCGTTACAAACTCTAAGTGTTTAGGCTTTCACACATAATGCACCTAAACTTCCAAGTGTTATACATTATTTTAGTTAGATATGTTGGTAGGCATAATACATATTGGGAGTCTCAAGGCTAATAAAATATTCTAAAAAAAGTCGAACGTGTCACTAACTTAGATGTATGACCAATTGGTCTTAATTTTTATGTACGAGACATACAAACTTTGATTATAAATGAGGTATGCAAACTTTCTGGGGATGTATAGCAACATCAAATACATCTTAAAATGGAACGCATAGAACAATCATACAGAATTGAGAGTCAAAAACACGTAACTCTGTTGTACGTAAGTACAGACCTGTTGCCTCTGTTTTGATTCGGGTTAGCAAGATAAGTCGCTTTGTTGTACATCGGTACAGACCTGTCACCGCTGTCTTGCTAGCTTTAAAAATAAACCTTAAGACAAACTAAGACACTCTGTTGTATGTAAATACAGACCTGTGTCCGATGTTTGCCTTTTAAAGAAAGTTTGCAAATACCAAAAAGTTAGAATCATTGTCTTTATGCCTTGATCATAAAAGTATGTCTATGTCTGAGTCACGTAAGATAATTTCATGATAAATAAAAAGGCCAAGGGATATTCCGAAATGTAGCATGTTTAAAGGGAAAATAATACCAACAATCGGCTAAAAGTGTATGTCACGCCAAATAATCAATGGAATCAAAAATTCCCAAGTGTGAAAGTTTAAGTACTGAAAGTGAGTATCTGACACCGCTATCTGATGGAACCTTTCTTTGACTATGCTCGTCAAAAATATTTTGTTAAGTGTTTAGTTTAGGTTGTAAAATCTAAGTAATGTATTTTAGTCTAAGTTCAATTTTTGTTCAAAATATTAATTTGTTTTAATTTTATTTAATTTTATTTTTCTTTATCCTATTTTATTTTATTTTTAATTTTACTTAGGAAAAAGGTCAAAAATTACTGAGGGTGCATTCACAGTTGAATAAAATAAACATTGCGTGAATATCTTGTGCTTAGGGTAAAAGATTTGGCATAGTTTATTTCGTTCCACGAAAAGGTTAAAAAAGGTTGAAAAAAAGTTGAATTTATTTCAAATTTTCGAAATTTTCAAAGTGTCAGATTGAATTCGAGTTTAAGCTAAACTCGAATATGGCAGGGCTCGAATATGTCAGTAGATTCGTGAATGGCATTAAACTCGAATGTTGTTGGTATAAATAGGTCAACAGTGATGGTCATTAATCACGTGTTTTCGAATCTATACCTTCGAGTTTGTCTGGGCTATTTCGAATCTATTCTCGAGTTTGTCGTTTTCAAGATACTTACTATTTGTCGAGTTTCTGTTCGTTTGGGTTCGATACTACCAGTAGATCTAGGTATAACCAAGTGTATTGTACAAGATTTAGGTAGTTTTATACTCCATTTAGGCCAAAATCATTGGATTTTGAAGTTTTATTGGTAGAACGTTTATTTTTCAAAATTACAAACTTTGAACCAGTGAAAAGTCAAATTAACTACAAATATCATTGATTAGAACCTATTAGGACAAATAGATGTGATTTTCTGAGTCTAACATGGTTAAAATCATGGATTTTTGTGATGATGGTGGCCGACTCCTTCGAGTCTGTTCTTGGCCTGTTTCGAGTTTGTCATTAAACTCGAATAGGTCATTAAACTCGAATGGATCATTAAACTCGAATAGATGTTCATTCGAAAATGTTGTTCGAGTTTGTCATTATATTTGAATTATTTAAATAAAATATTAATTAAACTTGTAGGAATTCATAAGTGTTGGATTTTGTCCTTGTACAAGTTTAAAATAAAACAAATTTGAATTTAAACAAGTTTATTCATTTTTAATAATTCTAATATTTTATTTGATATATATTGTGCAGACATGGCGGATAGAATATTTGTTCCAAAGCATAACATGGTCATTTCTCCTGACCATGCTATTCTTGAAGCGCAAGCCTTCCGCCAGATGGTGGATTTCTTGGTGGGGTCCAGAATCTCGTATGCACTGTCTCACAATATCCAGATCCTCATTCCTTACGTATGACAATCCTATGATCATCTGCAAGTAGATTGTACTGTCACTCCGACAGTTTTGAGGACTAGGATAGCCGGGCATCCTTTGGTATTTTCAGCTGACATTCTACGTCAAGTGCTTCAATTAGGCACTCAAGAGCAGGAAGATGGGCCTATTGATTTCCAACTATCAATCAGGCAGGCTGCATTTGTAAGAATGGGCTATAGTCTAGATGTTACTAAGTCGTCATATATGAAAAGTGGGCTAATTGGCCAATGGCGATATCTAGCGCATGTGTTCATGGTTTGTTTTGCTGCGAAGAAAGCTGGGTTTGACTATATACTTTCGAAGATCCAATCGGGGATGATCGCATTAGTATATAATCAAAAGTTCAGTTTTTCAGAGATGTTCTTCTCAGAGTTCGTTCATCAGATAACAGCTCCGGAGCGGGAAAGATTTCTGCTTTACCCTCGTTTTGTGATGATGCTAATCAGGCATTTCTTGCCAAATCTGCCGCAGCTTAACGATATTCAGAGCGTTGCAGTCATCGATAAGCGAATATTTGCCGATTGCTCATCTCATCGAGGAACGTTAGCTATCCCAGTAGAGGGACCTTTGTTTGGTGCTGTAATCGACCCGAACTTTGTAGCCCCTGAAGATGCCAACTGGGCAGGAGAGGTGCAAGTTCAACAGCAACAGCCACAGCAACAAAGACAGCAACAACCACGTCCTCAACAACAGAGGAGAAGACAAAGGCCTTCCACGAGTCAAATTCAGGCAGATAGGCCTTCTACAAGCTTACCTCAAGCGCCGGAGGAGGCTGACCCTTCAAGTGCGCCATCGACATCTGATCCGACATTACAAACGTTGGAAGAGATTTGGGCAGCCGGTCCAAATGCTAATGAGGAAATAACTGCTGAATTAGTAGGAGAATTATTGGAGCCTCCGGAAGGAGAAGTTGACGTGTTTAGGCAAATAGATGAATATCAACCTGAACAAGCAGGTAAAGACAAGTCATCAACACACACTGAATCCGAGGAAATGGAAGAAATAGAAGCTGAAAAAGAAACAGAAGATTCGTCCATCCAACTGGGGACATATGGTTCACGCTTAGTAGTGACGGATGAAGAAGGTAGGAGGAAGAGAGCTTCAGAGGAGTCAGAGGACTCAGATTATGAAGAAGAAGAAGAGGTAGCACCTTTGGTGCATCGGCAACGGGCCAAACGTCATAGGTTCCTGCAGGGAGCTCCCTCGGCCTCTGCTTCCCAGCCAGAAATACCTCAACCTCCACCCACTCAATCTACCATTCCACCACGACCACCACCTGTTGAACCATATATTCCATCGCTAATCATTCCAACCCCCATACAATCCATACCATCCACTTCATCCACTTTCACCGAAAATCAACGGTTTTCTGAGCTGAAAAGCAAAGTCGACTTCCAACAAGTCCAAATCTTTGGGTTAACAAAGGCTCTCGGCGAAATACAGAATCATAATGCACGAATAGACATCGAGAATGCCGAGTTGAAGAAAGTTGTGGGAAAAATTGAGGAAAAAAACTTGGAGCTTAAAACCTTTGTTGCTAATCAGGCGGCCGAGATACGATCGATGCGCTCCCTTATTGAGCAATTATTGAAAAACCTAAAGGCTCAGGGGGAGACAAGTTGCCGGGATCAGGAAGAGCTGCCCAGGGATAGAGATGATGATGGCAATGATCCCAGTGCGCAAAGAGATAATGAGCCAGTAGATTTTTCTACTGCTCAGCATGCTGAGATTCAGGGGGAGCCAAGTCAATCGGGAGCTGAAGGAGGAGAGGCCGGTTCCTCAAAGACTTTGGAGAGCGATATGATAGATGCGCTAAAAGATATTGAGGAAGAAATAATGGAATTTGATTTTGAAGATGAAATGGAGGAGTTGGAGGAAGGAGAATTCGTACCATAGGAAATTGTTGATTGGCAATCTGATGACGAAGTGATAGAGGACGAGGACGATAATGTCAACGAGGTGATCATAAATTCACAACCTATCACGGAGTTGTATGTGCACAATAATCACAATGTGATTGACATAGATGACATCAAGATAGCCTCGGTCGAAGCCTCAGAACTTGAAGAAGCAGAAAAGGAGCCATCTAGGGCTGAGTTGATGAAGCTTTCGTTCCGTAAGGAAGAGAAGAAGACAAAGCCAAAGATGAAGAAAAGAATGAGTTTCGGGTGCTGGAAATCTCTCAGGAGGAATTATAAGCTGGTTCTTTGACCGAGAACTGCAGCTATTTATTTTGAAAAGGAGAGATGGTCTTCAATACTTGAGGCGAACACTGAAAGTATTCAATACACTGCCCAAGATTGAAGTGAAAGAGTTAGCCTGGAAGGAGATGAATAATATTGGAGATGATCAGTACGCAGAAGTGATTGCAAAAATTATAAGGAAAGAAGGTCGGTCAGGCAAATTTGAACGACTCAAGCCAAGGACTGGAAAGAGGGTCGAGGATGACTCGAGAATAGATCCTCATACAGGTAGGCCATGGGCCAGGATGGTATACAAACCTGTGAGATGTCTAAAGAAAGTACCCATGAAATCAATGCCACAAGATGTTCTAGGCAACATGAAATGGTGGTAAGTCGATAATGACACAACTGAAGCACTCATGAAAGATACACATGACAAAGTGATTTTGAGAGTGTATGATCCACTGCACTTAATAAATCTATCGAACGACGACCTGAAGAAGCTGAATGATCAACCTATCTTCTTTCAGGAAGGATGGAGGTCTGATGCCAGGAAGTACCAGAAGGTAGTTTAAGTATGTATAGATGCAGGACTATATGCAGGTAGTAGTATATATAGTTCTAGTACTTAATTAAAATGTAAATAGTTAGTTAGAAGCTATCGTCAAGGGGGAGTCTGTTGGTACACCGTGTGTGACGATAGCAGTCTAAGTGTACTAGCATTTTGGTTCAAGTAATATTACAAAGTATTGGATATTTGATGTATGTGTTTATATATGTTTGATAGTTAATGATTGTATGTTTGAACTTGATGTAATGTATTACAAGAAGTTCAAACATAAAATCCAAAGATTAATTCAAATATAAGTTGAATCATATAATCAAATTTAAGTTGAACATGAGAAATTCGAATTTAGTGACAAATTCGAATTTAACATGGAGACAGATTCGAATGTGATCAATAGGGCAGATTCGAGAGTGTCAAGGGGACAAACTCGAATGGGCCTTGGACCTGATTCGAGTTTGGCCCATGACAAACTCGAATGAGCCTCTATAATTAGGGATTAACTCGAATCATTAGGAGACTTTTGTAGATTTCGTGTGAGTGATTAGCAAAAGGCGATCTCGAGTTTATCAGCTTTGTGAGTGTTGTTTCGGAGAGAATCATCTTGTAGGTGCGTTCGTTGTCGTTCGTACAGCGTTGTGATAGTCTCCATGTTCCGTGTGAGAGTTGTTTCCGTCAAGCTGTTAACGAGGATTCCGCACTCATTGACGGTGTCGCGTCTAGATGGATCTGTAGAGTCGAGACCTTACATGAACCCCTAGATGAGAAGATGAAGACTGTAGATCCTGTCCTTAAGGATAAACCTGAGTTGAAAGACGGACTGGTTACTAATGGAAACAATAATAATGAGGAAGAAGAGAGTAATCTCAAAACCATGAGTAAACCCATGGTAACCCTAGTTTCTAACCCTATCACTGACAGCATGAGGGAAGAAACCGACGACATGAAAAATATGCCAAATAGTTTGAAAGGCAAAGAGAAGATGAGTGAACAAATACAAGTTTCAAATGTCTCAATACCTTCTAACTGTAATTTTGCATCCTCTTCCAAGGCAGGTAAAAAGAGTAAAAATGTTTATGCACATGCCAAAAGCATGGTGTACAAAATTTTCACACACAGCAACATGTGAGGGGAAACCAAAGGAACAAGAATCAGTTATGGTCTCACAAAACTGGTTCTCCAATCAAAACAGTCAAAAGATGATTTCACTGTGCCCAGAAAAACAATTTGGCCAAGCAATGTCTTTATAAGCCAGTTGTTGAAAAACAATTGTGTTTCAAAAACAATCTGTTTCACCAAAACCAGATGTTTTAAAGACTTCAAAACCTGCCACACCAGTTCCAAAGCACACAGTTGACCACAGGTTTGTAAAGGTAAACAAAAGGCATCCTGTACAATGAAAACAAGCTTTAAAGTCTAAACTGAGTGTGAAACAGGAATGGTGTGTTAAAGGTAAATACACAGTTCCAACTACTGATGTAAAAGCTGGAACTGTTCAGCCCAATGTTGGAACTTGTAGTGTAAGATCTGAAGCTGTTAGCAATCAACATCCAGTTCCAACTGCTAAGACAAAAACTGGAACTGGTAGTGGATCATCTGATACCGTTAAAGCAATAATTGAAAGGAACAACTGGACAACTCATGTCATAACTAAATTTTCATCACAGACTCCACCAGTGGATCTCTGTTTGGCACAAAAAGGCCTCAGTCAAACCTGTTCTACATCTTAGGGGGAGATTGATAATCAAACCTGTTGATGCATTTGAAGGTTGAATTTAAGGCCTGTTATATGCCTTATTGAAGCCTGAAAATGATTTGCAACATTAGTAATAAGCTGTTCTATGTGTTGCATGTGTTGCAACTAAGACAGTTTGTCCAAGCTGCTCTGTCTGCTGAACAGGCTGGACATAAACTGTCTACGCTGCTCTACACTGGTGAGCAGCTTGGGCACATATAAAGTGTTCTGTTCTTTGTGAACAGAACCTGTTCTTTGTGAACAGGCTAAACACTTTATGGAATATGTTTCCAAGTCATCATGTATTGTTTTTGACTACAAGATCAGTTTACAAAGTCGAAGACAAAGTGGAAAACAGAACTGCTCAGCCTGCCCAAGCTGTTCTGTAACATGAAGACAAAAGGTTATTTGAAAAAGGGTGACAGACATTTTTCTTATATCAAAATAGGCCTTTACAAGGAAGAAAGACGCAAAGTTGACATTCCTAAATTAGTTAAAGGCAATGCAACAGTAGACAAAGTAAAAAGACAAAAGTTCTGCACATGTGAAGACAAGTCTGCTTTTCAGAAAAGTGCAGAAAAGGTTATGTTGTCTTTTCAACAAGACTTCTCCTTTTTCATTCCGTCCAATGAAGATGTTTCTCTTAGATCCTCTGAGTGAGTATAAAAGGAAGCTTCTAAGGACAGAAAGAGTTGTGAAGAAAGCTAAGTGCTGAAACCAAGAGTGAATGTGCAAGTGTGATTTTCATGCATGCAAGCCTTCTGTGTAAATCAGTATCTGTGTGTCTAAGCTGTTTTACATAAGTTGTTCCCTTAAGTCTTGTAAACACAGTGAGTGCTTCTTAGTGAGTGTATTCATTGTATTCTAGTTTGAGGTTGTCTTAGACTAGTAAACATACTGTTGTATCTGTCATCTCAGCTTGAACTATTCCGCATTCAAGCTTGTTTGTAATTAACAAATTGTTGATAATACATACAAACATTGAGAAAATAATGTGTAGTTTTTAGATAGCTGTATTCACCCCCCCTGTACAGCTTAAAGCTATATACTTTGGGAACCTCTCGGGACCTACAACTGGTATCAAAGCAGTTTAGAGTGTGTGTCATTCTAGATCTGTCATTCTCCCAAGTTTCCATGGACAACAGTGCTGCAAATTCTTCTTACTATGACAATGGCTCTATGGGCAAACCTCCAAAATTTAATCATCAAAACTTCTCTGGTTGGAAGTGCAGAATGATGCTCTATTTAGAGAATCTGGATGTACAACTGCCAGAGATAGTGATGGAGGGTCCCTATGTGCCAACCTCTGTTACTACCATAACTCCAGCGGTTGAAGGAGCTGCTCCTGAAATCAGGACCTTTGAGAAAGCTAAAGCTCAATGGTCTGATGAAGACAAGAGACTGGTGGCTCTGGATGCAAAGGCCAGAAACAATCTGGTCATTTCTCTTCCTGATGATGTGTTCAAACAGGTTGAGAAAATGAAGACAGCAAAAGAAATGTGGGATACTTTGTGTACCGTCTATGATGGACCCACAATCACACTGGACAACAGGATCAACAATCTTGTTAGACAGTATGAACTTTTCTTTGCTAAACCAAAGGAGACTCTCACTGAAACCTACACCAGGTTTACTGTTTTAGTGAATGATCTCAAAGCTGTTGGGATCACTAAGGACAGTCTCACCCTGGTGAATAAATTTCTGGACATTCTACCTGAAGAGTGGAACTACTTCTCAACAATTCTAAGGAACTCAGGTACTATCAGAAGTATGGATCTAGTCAATCTGTATGGATCCTTACTGAATGATGAACAATCAAGGCAACAAAAGAGAAATGCCTTGGAAATGTCCAAAAGAGGTGCAGCCTTTGTGGCTAATGTGAGACAGCCTGTAAATCAGGTGAGTGATGTGTTCACTCAACCTGATCAACAGGATGATGACAAGGAGGAAGTGTCAGATGAAGAAGATACTGCAGATCTTGCTGAACAAGATGATGAGCAAATGATAGCTATGCTTGTCAAAAGGTTCAACAAGAAAAGGTTTGGAAGAAACATGCTGCAAGGAAATTCAGGTGCTGGCAAAAAGAAGGCATTTGATAAATCCAAGGCTGAGTGTTTCAAATGTGGCAAAACTGGTCATATAGCTGCTGACTGTGTGTCAAAAGCTGTTGGTCAGTCATCCAAACCATACAAGACAAACAAGGATGATGGTTATAGGGTTAAGTACCTTATGGCCATGGCTAAGCTAAGGAAGTTGGAAAACTCAGTGGGTTCCAACCGCCAAAAGGGACTTATGGCAGAGACTTGTGATTGGGAGGAATCTGATTCATCGTCTGATGAAGAAGACAATCAATGTCTGATGGCCAACACTGATGTCCCATCAACAAGCAGTTTCAAACAGGATATGGCTGAAGCTGAAGCTTTCAGCAGCTTAGAGAACTGGAATCCTACTATGATGTATAAGGTACAAAATTTTATGGCTTACAGTTCTGAAGAAAAAGTTAAAATGTTTGAATATATGCTTGTTGATCTAAAAGCTGCTGTTGAGAAGCATGATGCTTTACTATCTGAAATCTCTAAGCTTAAAACTGATCTTAAAACTAAATCTAGTAAACTGGACAGTTTCCATAAGTTGGAAACTGAGCTTGATGAATTAAAACACATCAACTCTATTTTACTGGAAGAAAAGAGAGAAACAGATATAAAGCATGCTAAGCTTCAAAAGATAGTTGACTCTTGGTGCCAATCTGCACAAAAAGTCAGCCATTGTATAAGTCAACAGATTCCTGCACAAATCCAAGCCTATCTTGGAGGGGATCTTGACACAGCAGCTTCCATCGTTGAGATCAATAATCTGAAAGAAGATTTATCCACTCTTGGTGAACTTCCAAACACATTCATTCAAAATGTGAATGGTAAACTGATCTCAACAAATAGGTTTGTCAGGCCTCAAAACACTGACAGCTTGTGTGAATTTAGTTTAAAAGCTGATGTTGGAATTTGTTCTCCATCAAGTCAGCCTGCTAAGTGCTCTACTGGTTCACAAAAGCAAAAGAAAGGAAAACATGTTCAAACTGAAGTTGTGGATACTAAACCTGTTGACAAAACGGGTTCTGAGTCCAAAGCTGATGGTAAAAAGCGTGTTAATCCTTTTGATGCTAAACACTTTGAAAACAAGTTTTCAAAAAGTAAGCAGCCTGTTTTCAACAAGGGTAAGTCTCATGTTGAAAACAAAACTGCTGTGATTTCAAATAAGTTTTCAAATCATAGTGGTAAACTGGTTTTAAATAAGAATAAGCTTTTCAAAACCAGACACAGTGAATATGCTGATAGGCAGCATAAATCACAATTCAGTAGGGGCAAAGACGAAGCCATTGCTCAAACTGAGATAATTGGGAATAAGTTTCCCAAACCTATGGAAGCTCAAAAGCCAATCAAGCTCCCTGTCTTTGACATCTGTCCTCCTAAAAAGAAGAAAGAAGAGGCAGCCAAAGCTGTGGCAATTGAACTATCCACTCAAGCTGTTGATTCAACAAAAAGTAATAAAACTGCTAAAACTGCTGAAAGAATCAACAAAAATAACTCAGAATGTGTTTCTGAAAGATCTTCTTCCAAAAACCCTAAAAAGAGAAAATGTTACAAATGTGGGAAGAAGACACATCTGGCCAAAGATTGTCCTGAATCTGAGGACATGAGGCCTGTTGACTCTGCTGTTTCCACCACAGCTGTTACAAGCAGTGTTGGAAATGTCACAGTCACTGAAAGTGGTATTCAAGCTGATACCATTCAAATAGGGAATATTAGTGTGGATATTTCAAGTCCATCAAAAAATGTTGATGAAGTAGGAGAACTCATCTCTGTGATGAGTTCCCCTAAAAATGACTAATAATTCTCTTATCACTCTGCAGGAAAAACAACCTTCCCAGGTTTGGTACTTGGACAGTGGCTGCTCAGGGCACATGACAGGTTGTAAAGAATTGCTGAGTGAACTCAGGCCTGAAAAAGGGCCAAAAGTCACCTTTGGTGACAATGTACAGGGATCCACTGAGGGATATGGAACTCTTAAAGCTGGTGCTGCAGTGTTCAAAAGAGTAGCCTATGTGATTGGGCTAAAACATAACCTTGTCAGCATAAGTCAGCTGTGTGATGCTGGCTACAAGGTTAACTTTGATGAGCACCTGGGTTACATATTGGATTCCCAAGGCAAAGTTGTGCTATGTGCTCAACGAAAGAAAGGTGTATATGTTGTGGATATGCATTCTGCTGACCCCACAACTGAAACTTGTTTTCTCACAAGAACAAATGCTGATCTAAACTGGCTATGGCACAGAAGACTGTCACATCTGAACTTCAAAGAACATCAACAAACTCTGTAAGAAAGAGTTGGTGACAGGTTTGCCTTCTATGACTTTTGCTAAGGATAGATTATGCACAGCTTGTGAGAAAGGCAAGCAGAGAAAAACATCTTTTAAATCCAAACATAATTTCTCTATTGATACTCCACTCTTCTTAATCCATATGGACTTGTTTGGACCTGTTAATGTCCCAAGTCTAGGAGGAAGAAGACACACTCTAGTAATGGTTGATGAGTTGTCCAGGTACACATGGGTGATCTTTCTACAGAGCAAAGGAGAGGCTACTAGAGAGATTATTGGATTTGTCTAAAAGATGGAAATGCTGAACTCTGCCTAAGTAAAGCAGCTTAGAAGTGATCATGGTACTGAGTTCAGAAACATTAGTCTTGAAGACTTCTGTGAAGAGAAAGGAATCAATCAAAACTTTTCAGCTGTAAGAACTCCTCAACAAAATGGAGTTGCTGAAAGGAGAAACTGAACTCTCGTTGAAGCTGCCAGAACCATGCTGCATGCATCAGGTTTACCTTCATCATTTTGGGCTGAAGCTGTTAACACTGCCTGCTTCACCCAAAACAGATCCTTAGTGGTGAAAAGATTCAACAAGACTCCCTATGAGCTGCTCAAAGGGAGGAAGCCAAATGTCAGTTATTTCCATGTGTTTGGATGTCCCTGTTTCATTCTGAATCAAAGGGACCAGCTGTCAAAGTTTGAACCTAAAGCTGATGAAGGTGTGTTTGTTGGCTACTCTGCTATCTCTAAAGCCTACAGAGTATACAACAACAAAAGAAAGGTGATAGATGAATCTATCAATGTCACCTTTGAAGAGTCCAAGAATGCCTCCACCAAAGCTGTTCCGGAATCAGTTTCAGGAGAACTTAACTTTGATGATCTGATGCATTCAAACAATGAAGAGGACTCAAAAGCTTCCACTACACCCAGTGTGGAACCTGTTAATCATGATGGACATGATGATGATTATGTCAATACACCCTGTGTGAATAAATGTACTGACTTAATTACAACTGCATGTCCAGAACCTATCAATGCTAATTTTCCCAGTTCCTCTGCTGATATGTTCAACAGTGGTCAGACATGTTCAACAAGTGAACAGGCTCAAGACAACAGTGTGTCTGAAAATCTTGAGAGCTGTTCAACAGGACCTGCTGAAGATGTTAACAACTCAGGTGAATCATCATTGAAAAATGATCCTAAGTGGATCAGGTGTCACCCCAATGATCAAATAATTGGTGACATCAACAAAGGGATACAAACACGGTGGGACAGCTTAGGGAACTTTTGTATGTTCTCTAGTTTTGTTTCACTGATGGAGCCAAAGAAGGTTGATGAAGCATTAAAAGATGCCAATTGGATCACTGCCATGCAAGAAGAGCTCAATCAGTTTGAGAGAAACAATGTATGGAAGCTGGTCCCTGCTCCTAAAGGTAAAACTATAATTGGCACTAAATGGGTCTTCCGGAATAAAATGGATGAGCAAGGTCATGTCATTAGAAATAAGGCAAGACTGGTTGCTCAGGGCTACAGACAGGAGGAAGGTGTTGGTACATCCTGTGTGACGATAGCAGTCTAAGTGGTCTTACATTGTGATTTAGCATGTGTTTGTTATATATGTTATTTATGGTTGATATTTATCGGTGTTTGTATGTTGGAACTTGATGTAACGTATTACAAGAAGTTCAAACATAAAGTTTAAAGATAAAATCAATCATAAAGTAATAACGTAAGTTTCATCACTTAAGTGTTTAAGTGTATTGGCTAGATTCGAATAGGTAAAGGAAGACATTCGAATCTGTGATAGATTCGAATGTATCCTTAGATTCGAATGGGCTAGATTCGAGAGTGTCATTGTGGACAGACTCGAATGGGCCTTGGGCCAGATTCGAGTTTGGCCCACATCAGACTCGAATCAGGGTCTATAATTAGGGATAGACTCGAATCATTAGTAGACTTTTAGCAGAATTCGTGAGGAATTAAGCAAAAGGCGATCTCGAGTTTATCAGCTAGGTGAGTGCCGTTTCGGAGAGAATTAGTTCGTAGGATCGTTCGTGTGTCGTTCGTTCAGCGTCTAATAGTCTCCGTGTTCCGTTGGGTGAGAGTTGTCCGTCTAACCGTCAACGAGGATTCCGCACTCGTTCACGGATCCGCGTCTAGATAGATCTTGCAGTCGTAGACCTTACAAGTGGTATCAGAGCCTACGGAGTGTTCTTGGTGTTCTTCGTGTTCATCAGATACATTCTAGGTTTCTTGACGCTAGTTGGACGGTTTTGCTCTCAAAAACGTGTTTTTGAGCTTAGCAAATTCATATTCGGAAAACACTTTGTCGTTTTTCACGTTTTTGGTCGAAATCATTATTTTTGTTTCGTTCGAAAAATAGTGATTTAACTCTGTACAAACGTCAAAAATCAAAGTTTTAGCCGTTTTTCGGTTTGCGGCGCTCGAATCCTATAGGGGTAATTAGGGTTTCACTTTTAGGTCTCGAGTCTAACCTAAATACTAGCCCTTTCGAGTCATTTCAGATATTTTCGAATCGACCTTGTGTCGAATCTGGTGCTTCATCGAATAGGACTTCGAGTCACATAGTTTTCGAGTTTATTTCGAGCTAGTATTGTTCGAATCTGGTGTTCGAATCTGCTGAATCGAGTTTTGTTCCCCTTCGAATCTAAGGACCATCGACTCTAAGGATATCTCGAGACGTGACTAATTTCGAATCTAATCGATTTTAACACTTAGCGAATTTAATCCCAAAAGTTTACCCTTAATATGTTTCGAATCTACCTAGATTCGAAAAAGTTAGTCCTAAATCAGTTTCGATATTAAATTATTAAGTTATCAAATCAATTTTGTTTAGAAAAATAGTCCCAAATCTTCAGAAATTCTGCAGTGGACACGAAAGTTGGAAGCACAGGCAATGCGCACTGGCCTAAGCGATGATGAAAGTATAGGACTATTACTGGTGGGAGGATCGATTTACAGGATTTTACGATTCAATGAATGTCGCGCATGTGGGTGTGCATAGATGACCGGGTACATCCCGCCAAGTATCTGACAGTTGAAGGCGTCAAAAGGTCGTTGTGCATTATCAGTGATGATACGAAGATGACAAGAATTAGTTGAAAAAACTCGAAAACAAATCTTTTCTCCATAATCCGAGGGCTTTACTAGGCTTTTACCTCAAGATATTTGCACACATTTCGGAACTCAAAGGACGTCAGAAGACGTTGGGAGCTCTCGCAGAGAAAAGGTGTTAGGTGGAGGATATCCTCGGTGCGTAAAGCGTTTGAGAAGCTGTTTGAAAACAAGCAGTTGCCGATTGGTAAGGCATTAAGGATTAGAACAGTTGGATGAATTATCAGTAGCACGAGTTTCTATGCAATATAACGGAACTGAAAGTCATGGAAGTGAGTATATTTGGACACGGACAAGAAAGAACAACAAGCTTCTTGATGGCCTACCAGCCAAATTGGCT
>JAANYP010009057.1:0-54080 GCA_020465985.1 Centrapalus pauciflorus | reverse complement strand
AAGGAACTGCTTATGTAAAACAGCTTATACACACAGATGCTGGTTTACACAGAAGGTTTGCATGCATGAAAATCACACTTGCACGTTCACTCTTGGGTTTCAGCACTTAGCTTTCTTCACACTTCTTTCTGACCTTAGAAGCTTCCTTTTATACTCACTTAGAGGATCTAAGAGAAACATCTTCATTGGACGGAATGAAAAAGGAGAAGTCTTGTTGAAAATACAACATAACCTTTTCTGCACTTTTCTGAAAAGCAGACTTGTCTTCACATTCACATGTGCAGAACTTTTGTCTTTTTACTTTGTCTACTGTTGCATTGCCTTTAAATAATTTAGGAATGTCAACTTTGCGTCTTTCTTCCTTGTAAAGGCCTATTTTGATATAAGAAAAAGGTATGTCACCCTTTTTCAAATAACCTTTTGTCTTCATGTTACAGAACAGCTTGGGCAGGCTGAGCATTTCTGTTTTCCACTTTGTCTTCGACTTTGTAAACTGATCTTGTAGTCAAAAACAATACATTGGATGACTTGGAAACATATCCATAAAGTGTTTAGCCTGTTCACAAAAGAACAGGTCTGTTTCACAAAGACAGAACACTTTAAAAATGCCAAGCTGCTCAACAGTGTAGAGCAGCGTAGACAGTTTATGTCCAGCCTGTTCAGCAGACAGAGCAGCTTGGACAAACTGTCTAAGTTGCAACACATGCAACATATAGAACAGCTTTAGACTGATATTGCAAATCATTTTCAGGTTTCAATAAGACATATAACAGGCCTTAAATTCAACCTTCAAATGCATCAACAGGTTTGATTATAAATCTCCCCCTCAGATGTAGAACAGGTTTGACTGAGGCCTTTTTGTGCCTAACAAAAGGAAGCTTCTAAGGACAGAAAGAGGTGTGAAGGAAGCTAAGTACTGAAACCAAGAGTGAACGTGCAAGTGTGATTTTCATGCATGCAAGCCTTCTGTGTAAATCAGTATCTATGTGTCTAAGTTGTTTTACATAAGCTGTTCCCTTAAGTCTTGTAAACACAGTGAGTGCTTCTTAGTGAGTGTATTCATTGTATACTAGTTTGAGTTTGTCTTAGACTAGTGAACATACTGTTGTATCTGTCATCTCAGCTTGAACTATTCCGCAAGCTTGTTTGTAATTAACAAATTGTTGATAATACATACAAACATTGAGAAAATAGTGTGTAGTTTTTAAATAGCTGTATTCACCCCCCCCCCCCCCCCTCTACAGCTTAAAGCTATATACTTTGGGAACGTCTCGGGACCTACAAACTATCACTATTTATACAAAAAGTAATATCTATGAACTAATTACAAACCAACCCCTAGACTAATTATTTTTCCTCAACTAAAATAGATTCCAACAAATTCTGTGGTCTCACAATTATTAATAATCCGCTAGAATTATAACCCGGTGACATGTATACTCGACCCCGACACGTGTTCATTCCACTGATCGTCATACCATTGCCCCAACGCAATATTAATAATAAAATAAACTAATAAATTAAATCCACGTAATATTTCTCAATGACGTTGTGTTACAATTTTTAACAACACAAAATATTATGAATAATTGTGGTTTATAGTTTTTCTGCTTTAAAAATATTGCAAACCAATTTTTATTTTTAGTTTTTTATATGAAAAAACTACAACCCATTTAGATCGAAAAAACAAAAAAAAAACCAAAATAATTCATATTATTTTGTTGGGAAAAACTAAAAATAGAATGATTTATAGTTTTTTCGTTTGGAAAAAGTGAAATTTAAATGATTTGTTGTATTTTTTTTCGTTCATATTATATATAATTGTGAATAAATAATCAAATATTATCTATTCGTAAATAAATATTCAGAATATATATTAAAATTTTATAAGGTTATAAAAAATAAAAAATTATAAAAAAAATAATTTAATGAAATTAAAAAAATAGTCACTAAAGATAGTAGTAATGCAATTAAATAAATTGAAACATAAATTGAGTTTATTTTGGTGTTTATAAAATCTTAGAAAAACTTAAAAAATAAAAAAACAACGTTTGGTTTAATTTGATATATTATTGTTATTGATAAAAATATGAAAAATTGTTACTATTTTTTATAACTGAAAAGTTGTTGGTGGTCTGCTAAACAAATTTGCAGGTCACCAATTACTATTATTGATTGAAAATTAAAAAGTTGTTATTATAAATGATAAAAAATAAATAGTGTTACTGTTAATGATAAAAATGTCAAAACTTGTTTCTATTTCTGGTCATTTGCTCTAATATTAATGTCCTTTTACGTAATTTAATACTAAAAACTACAGCTACAACTACTTTTACCAAACACATTTATAAAACTAAAAGCTACAACTATTTTAGAAAGTTTCAGCTCTCAAAAGCTTCAGCTACTGTTAAATAATGATTTATAATGTATAGTGTAGGGGTCTCTTATGTAAATATGTACTCTTTATATTCTGTGAGATGAATGCATACACCCTTAAGGGTTTCCACACATTATAGCATCTACTAAAAACTCTACCTATTTTAAAAACACAAAACTACAAATTAATAGTGTTTATATCAAACTTAATTAATAATATATTATTTCAATTTATAAAATAACATTCGTATTAAAACCATTTAATTTTATAACACATGCATGTATGCCAAACCCAAATTTATTTTATTTAAAACTATATAATTCCTATATTCAATTTTTAGAGTAGAGATATTGAGGTAGTCGTGGCTTAGCAATGGCAACAAGTGACTTTTCCAAGCTAAGGTCATCATGATTTTCAAAAAGATCAATTATTGTCTCATTATGTGGCACTTCCCAAGTGAACCCTTGAATCATTCGTGCAAAACACATGGTAGTAATTGTCGAACCCATTAGTACTCCTGGACAACCACGTTTCCCAGTGCTGAAAGAAATCATCCTCAACTTACTATCTGAAAGAACCACTTGACTGCCTTCCCCTCCTAGATGTCGATCGGGGTCAAACTGCATTGGATTCTTCCACACGTTTGGATTCCTTCCGAGCCCAAGTCGACTAAGCAACACGTGACTTCCCTTGGGTATAAAGTAACCACCAACAGTAGTATTCGTCATGGAAACATGTGGTACATTGAATGGTACAAAAGGGTGAAGCCTAAAGGCCTCCTTGATGCATGCTTTGATGTAATTTAGTTTGGGTAAGTCACGCTCTTCCACAAGTCGGTAGTGGCCTACGACACTATCGAGCTCCTGGGTCGCTCTTTTTAGGAGCATGGGTACATTGATCATCTCTGCCATGGCCCATTCAATTGCATTAGAAGGATTATCAACTGCGGCGAGCATTAGTTCCTAAAACGAGACAAAACATAGAAAACAAAAAAAATAAACAATCATTAAAACATATAAGAGATCTTTTACAACCAAGTTCAACAAAGAGACATACATTACAGCAATTTAGTATTTCGATATATGCTAATAATTCATCATCAAAGTTGTGTGATTGTTAATCTTACTAGAATCTGTGCCTTTATTTCCTCTGGTGTAAGCTTAGGGCTGTCATGTTTAATAAGAACATCAAGCCAATCATCTTCTGCTTTTCGAGATCCATCATTCCACATTTGAATCCTTTCATCAATCAACGGATCTTGATACTTTCGTACACATTGAATGGCAGTTCTCATGATGTTTTCATGGCCATCAAAGTCAGTCTTTCCTCTCAACCAAGGAATATAATCAGTAATGCAGAATGCATAAAGATACTTGAGGATGGTAAAAAGAGCAGCCACATGCGCAGTTTCTTCTTTACCTGGCCCTCCATCTTCCTTTCCATTCCCAAAGAACCTTTTCCCAAAAATCATCTTCCTTATCAAGTTTGCACAAAAATGTTGGCTTGCGATTCGAATATTTACTAAACCACCTTCACTTAGCGTGTCTTGTTTACTTATTTGATTGCATATGTATCGAACCAGTTGATTGGCTTCATCGTCTCGCATGGGTTGGAGCCATTTGTGTGTTGGCAATGAGAGGACCTTTTGGTTTATAATGTTCCTCATCTTCTTCCATTGGTTCCCAAAAGGAGAGACAGCGGTTGTGCGATATCCATCACTTGTCAAATAAGCTGACAATATATCAGGCCTTGAAGCAAAAATTGTATCTTGCTTTTTTAGGAACTCACTTGCTAGGTTGGGGCAGGATACAATGATGACATGGGTTGAAGGTCCTAACCGAATGCAAAGGATTGGGGTTACAAACTCATCCAAGAGTTTATGAATCCACCTGAAAGTAGGTTGATTTAGAAGCATTTGGATGGTGCAACCGATAAACGGCAAAGGAGTTGGACCAGGTGGTAGCGGATGTGGGTTTCTTGAAGTTTTCATAAAAATATATATAATCAAGTATAAAACAATGACAATACCAATGGGAGGAAACATTTCAGGGGAGGTCTTGAGGATTGAAATGAAGGTTTTTGTGGAATGCAATTTACGTATTTATTAATTCTTCTAGTCTAATTTATGGAGGAGTTGGAACAAGTTAATTGGGTGGAAATGGAAGGTATTTGTGGTGCAACATAGAGGTCCAAGGTCTCGGGTCGACTTGTCTTATATATTCCAGTCGAATTTTAGAGGTTTCGACTTTCGAACGGTCTTTTCTTAATTGGTCTAGTTTTTTTCGACTCAATCTTTTCCGATCGGACCAGTTAGTACCTTTGCTTTTTATGTTCAGCTTTTACAGTTCGGATTTTTCAGTTCAATTCGATTTTTCTGGTTCGGTTTTCCTGTTCTATTTTCCGGATTTGGTCCGGACCATCTCTCTTTTTCGATTGCTTTTCATTTCGATTCAATATTTGTTACTCCATCTTTCCGATTTGATTTTTTCTATAATTATTTTAGAACAATTAGTAAAAGATAATTCGTAATCAAATATCATTAAAATGTATATATAACTAAAACTACACAAAGTAAAAAGAAAAGAATTACGATTAATAGCATAATCACATAACATTAAATTTCAACTTTAGAAAGAAGTAGATTAAAATTAATAGAAAACAACATGAAAAAATAATTTGTAAATATCGTTAAAAAGTAATAAATAAATTTATATAAATATATTGCAGACGGAAGAAAGAGAAAAAGAATATGATATGCCATTATCTCGACTGTCGGTTTAAGGGTGTTAAGAGTGACAAATAAGGTTGGGGATTCGATTGACTCCCATTCTGGACAAAAATATAAATTAAAAGTAGGATTATGTGTTTGTTGTTAATGTTTATCATTTTCATTATCTTTGATTTTTGGTAAGTTAATTTCAACATCCCCTTAAATAATGTGATCTTAGTATTATCAAATATAACTAGTTTATTACCCGGTAACTACACAAGATACTAAAATAACAGAGTTTAATCTTCGTTAGTTGGGGATGAAAAGTTTCGATAAGAAGCTAAAAAGTAGAAGAACACGAATCAGGAAGATTGAAAGATAAGAAGCGATATTCATGTGTTTTTTTAAAATAGAAACTCTAGTCAGAATATTTTTTTTATAAATAATCGACTTTTATTATATTTTGTTAATAGAAATCGTAGGATACACAATTACACATGTATTATACTCGTTAATCTAAGTGACAATCTATTTAAGCGCCAAGTGGCATATAGTTACTCTTTTAATAGAATACATAGATATTATATTTTTTATTTAAATACTATAAGTTAGTATATCATTAAAATGTTACAAAAATTTATTGTTTTTTTTTTAATTTTATAACGTTTTAATTAACTAAATATTTAAATATTTCATTCTTTAGTTATATTACAAAATGTAAATATTACAAAATAGTAACTTATGATAATATAAACCTTTTCTTGAATTACATAATTAATTATGAATACACTACTTTGATATTTATATTGACTAATTACCAATTATATCAGTAAAAATTAATACATCATTTAAAGTATTTTAAAAGAATTTATAATAATTAAATTTCTTAATTACTTGATCATTTAAGATTATTAATCTATATATTAAGTGTTTATAAAAATTAAAACAATGACAAAAAAAGAACTTTTTGTATTATTATTATTATTATTACTATTATTATTATTATTATTATTATTATTATTATTATTATTTCAATAACGTAAAATAGTTATAAATGTAAAAAATCGTAACAATAGTAAATATGTAAAATATTTTTATAATAGATAAAAATATGTAAAAACTATAGTAAATCTAAATAATTTATTAATAAGTATTGAATGATAAAATAGACCAAACTAAGACTTTATTTATTAGCTAATAGTTTTAAAATTATGAATTACTATAATAAACACATGTGATACGTAATGATCAAAATAATTTTTAATAAGGTTTAATCATTTAATTTGAATAAACTAATAAAAATAAGAAATTATAATTATCTATGTTTTTGCCAAAAAGTAAATGTGATTCATCTCAGTCGTCGGTTCATGTGCCCATAATAAAAAGAACTAAAAAACAATTATAAATTTTTTAAAATTATACAAACATACATTATATATATTCCTAGGTTAAACCCATGTATTACATGAATTGATATAAAAAATTTGTTATATATTAAATATTTATAAAAATATGGAATCCCTTAAGAACCTTAAATTTTTTTTTTTAAATTTAATATACAATAAAAACCAATAAAAAGATGAAATAAATGCAAAATCATTGAGTCAGTTGGTAAAAAATGATGACTCTAAGTAATGTTTAAATCAAAAGAGGACGGTAAAAATAAGATTCAAAATATTTGAATTATTTATTTAAATATAGTATTTTATGACTCTTACATATGCGATTCATTTCAATTATTATCTTCTTTAAAAATGTTGAACATTTATTCTGTTTTGTTTGTTATTGTGTTATCATCAACAATCTTATAGAAATCAAATATTTTTAAATGATAATTATTTTATATTTTTAATTTTTATAAAGTATATTAATTAAAATTGTATAAATTTGTTAAAGACCTTAAATTAAAATATATTGTGAAGACCTTCCCTTACCGGGCAGTCCTCAGAGTCTAGGTCCCACAAATAGCAATACGATATCAACCATACTAAGATAGGGTAATTAAATTGCGGAATAATAAAATTACATGTACATACAAGATTAGGATTAAGTTTACATATTTCAAAATAAAGTTATAAAAGGGTAACATCTAATCTAATCATAATATCATACATTACATCAAATCTACCCAGAACCACCACAATTGTTGTCTTCCAATCAGTACCAGAAAGATTTGTTGAGTAGTGGTCTAGAAAATCTTCAAAACTTGGATCTTGAATGACCTAAGTACTAGGTCCTGCAGGTGATTTTCCTTTGGCTTTTCCTGTAAAATATTAATGCAACATCTGTAAGCAAAGCTTAGTGAGTTTATAGATTTTCAATATCAACATGCGTGTCAAGCGGAGTCATTAGTCTTAGCGTGATATGTCTTGGCTGCCGCTACAGCCCTCATGATTGAGATATAGAATCATAGAATCGGATGATGTTCAAGCCACACTCACGCTTAAATCGTGGGGATCAGCCACATACTGGGCTAGCTACCAGTAAGTCAATATGGCGGAACATCGGAGGTCATTACCAAGTTCATAAGAACTGGTGAAATAGCCGGGTCTAGAACAATAGACCATAAGGGCTAGTCAAGCTGAATCAATCTATCAAATGTCTGATCAATGATGTAAGCATATGTCTTAGAAGTCATGATAGCAATGAATCATAAGGCAAAGTCTGAAGCAATATTAAATGCAATATGAAAAGATAATCAAATAGCTATCATGATCCACTGGGCAACACCCATCCATGGTGTGCACAGGTCTCATTCCAGCTGATAAAGTGAATATCAATAAATCTATCAGCAACAATATATCTCAACCGGATCTATGCATGTTCAATCTGAATATCTATAACTCACAGGTCTGGGTCTTGGTCAAACAGATATATGAATCTGCCACCTGAGTTATCTCAGGATTTTATCAATCTGTAATCTGTCAATTCTTTTCAAATCAGAGACCCGCTTTCAAGTCTTTAAGTCTTTAAATCTTTGTTCAGATATTAACTGAACCTGTTCAAATTCATTCATGATAATATCATGTTAATTTCATCATCTGTATCATCCTCATTATCATGGAATTTCATTATTTCTTTTGGTCATTAAAATCTGTAATTCTATCTGATTCTGATATCTGATAACTTGTCAATCTTTCATTAAATTCCCATAAGTTCTCTCAAAAGCTTTATATATATATATATATATATATATATATATATATATATATATATATATATATATATATATATATATATATATATAATCATTTATTAAATTAAAAATATCAAAATGTAATAATGGGATCCGGATTAATCCGGATTCGGATACATTCGGATTGGGAACCCGGATCCGAATCAAAGCATCATCCGAATTCGGACATACGATCGAATTTAGTGTCATCCGAATTGTGCATAAGTCCGAATTAGGATTAATATAGGTATCGAATTCGGATCATTTAGATCCGAAATGCTAAGATCCGAATTTTGAAAGCATCCGAAATAGAGAATCATCTGATTTCGGGTATATCCGAATTCGGATCCTATACTTAGTATTTTCCCAGAAATTGTTCTTGATGTTCTTCATTTGGTTCATACGGATTTTTCTTAAAAATTCTCAAAACTTAATTAAATTAACATGCAACTTAATATATTGATGTATTATCATTATTTGAGTAATTTTATATAATTATATTGATCAAAAACATCATAAATATAACAAGATCATCCAAAATTGAACATTTTGTCAAGAACACATTTTTTTTTTATAAAAATTCCGATTTCCTTCTTATTTTGGACAATCTAATCACCGATTTTTGTTTCTGTTACATTTATTAACTTAATTCTATCATATTCTATCAAAATTTTATACATGCAACCACATTTTTCACAATTAACATTCTTGGTTTCGGTTTCTACTAAAACCGAACCAAATATATATATAAAGATTGAAAATACAAGTGAATTTACCTAAAAATCTTGTGGATTGTTCTTGATGAATCTCTCTTGTAACTCCTTCTTGATTAAATTCTTCAATTAATTGCAAGCTTAATGATTTCTTTGTTTGATTTTGTTGAAGAACCGTATGGAGTAGAGAGAGATTAGTGAGAGAGAGTCTAGATTCTTAAAATGGTGTTTATGACCATTAAATTAGGTTTATATACTTCATTTCATCTATTTGTGTATTTAACCCACTAAATGTTTGTATTTTACATCTCTTGATTTTTATCATCCTAATTATATTATATCATAAATATAATATAAAATTATATTTACTTAATATATTTTTATTCTTAATCAATATTTGCAAATACACATAATATAACAAAATAAATTATATTATTATCTCAAAATAAACATTACATAACTGATAAAAAGTTAGGTTGTTACAGAATGGGCTCCACCACGCACAAACTTCGTCCCCGAAGTTAGCTACGTTCGAACAGACTGGGATATGTTGCTTTCATGACATCTCTGGATTCCCAAGACTGATGCGAACCTTTGTGGTGTTTCCACTGGACAAGCACCATCTATATTTCTTTATTTCTTAGCTTCTTGGTCTTCGAGTCCAGAATACACTCCGGCTCTTCAACCACTCTAAGCTTCTCATCTATTTGCAAGTTAACGTGTGGTATCTGTACTTCTCTTTCGTCAGCTAAACTTTTTCTCAAGTGACTAACATGGAATACAGGATGTATTCCAGCTAAGTCCGCTGGTAGATCAAGACGATAAGACTGATTCCCAATCTTTTCAACAATCTTGAACGGACCAATAAATCTTGGAGCTAACTTGTTTCTTTTAATGAACCGTACCACATTCTTCATTGGGGATACTTTCAGCATCACCCAATCGTTAACTGCAAAACTGATTGATCTGTGCCGGTTGTCATAATATGACTTTTGCCTGCTCTGAGCTTCAAGAATATTTTTTCTAACAAGTTGAATCTTTTCGTGAGTCAACTGTAGAAGGGCAGGTCCTGCCAGTGGCGATTCACCTGTTTCACGCCAACAGGTAGGAGTTCTGCACTTTCTTCCGTATAGAGCTTCAAAAGGGGCCATCTTGATTGTTGAATGATAACTGTTATTGTATGAAAATTCGACCAACGGCAAGTGGTCATCCCAGTTACCACCTAAATCAAGAATGCAGGCACGAAGCATATCTTCGAGAGTTAGAATAGTACGCTCACTCTGGCCATCTGCATTTGGATGATAAGCAGTACTCATAGAAATCCGAGTACCCATCCCTTCTTGTAGTGCTTGCCAGAATCTGGATGTGAAACGACTATCACGATCAGAAACAATAGACTTTGGCACACCGTGACGAGAAATTATTTCAGTGATGTACAGCTGTGCCAATCTATCGAGTGAATACGTTTCTTTCATTGGAATGAAATGTGCTGATTTCGTTAAACGATCAACGACTACCCAGATAGAGTCGTGTTGTCTTTTGGTCTTTGGCAGCTTCGTAATGAAGTCCATTGTTATATGCTCCCACTTCCATTCAGGAACTGGCAGTGGTTGCATATCCCCGAAGGGTTTATGGTGTTCTGCCTTAACCATCTGACATACTTTGCAGCTTTCAACACATTCTCCGATGTCTTTCTTCATTCCTGGCCACCAGTAATCAACTTTCAGATCAAAATACATCTTTGAGCTGCCAGGATGAACAGATAATTTGGACTTGTGAGCTTCAGATAGAAGAGTGCTACGAATAGAACCATATTTAGGAACCCAGATTCGGTTTCCTTTGAGACAATGAAGTCCCAAATGATTCAGAGTTAGAAATTGTAACTGCCCTTTAAGATTTTCAGAATCAATATTCTCTTCTTTCAGTGCCTCGGCTTGAGCAACTTTGATGTTTTCAATAAGATCAGAAGAGAATATAACTTGAGTTAGGGCATAACAGCACTTTTCTGGATATACTTTTCTACTCAACGCATCCGCGACAACATTTGCTTTGCCGGGATGATATAGGATCTTGCAATCATAATCCTTGATAAGCTCCAAGGATCGACGTTGTTTCATGTTCAGATCTTTTTGAGTGAAAAGGTATTTGAGACTCTTATGATCGGTGTAGAGCTGACACCGAGTCCCATATAGATAGTGACGCCAGATCTTCAGTGCAAAGGTAACAGCAGCCAACTCAAGATCATGAGTTGGTGCACTTTTCTCATAGTCTTTTAATTGCCTTGAAGCATAGGCAATTACTTTTCCCCTTTGCATAAGAACACATCCTAAGCCAGTACCAGATGCATCGCTGTAAACAACGAAATCGTCATTGCCTTCTGGCAAGGCTAGGATCGGCGCTTGAATAAGTTTCTGTTTCAGAATATCAAATGCCTCTTGCTGTTTATCGGTCCAAACGAAAGGAGTATTCTTTCGTGTTAGCATCGTTAGAGGTACAGCAATCTTCGAGAAATCCTTTATGAATCGCCGATAATAACCGGCCAATCCAAGGAAACTTCGGATTTCTGAGGCATTACGAGGCGTTTGCCATTTTTGAACGGCCTCGACTTTCGAAGGATCAACGGAAATTCCTTCGCCAGAAACAACATGGCCAAGGAACTGGATCTATAAGAATCAAAATAGAAATTCAAATTCTGATGTGAATCATAGAATAGTTAAGGAAAACAGCTCAAGACATATATAATAGAGATTATACCTGTCTGAGCCAAAATTCACATTTAGAAAACTTTGCGTAGAGTCTTTCTTTTCTTAATAACTCTAGCAATTGCCGCAGATGAACGGAATGATCAGCCTCCGTTTTGGAGTAAATCAGAATATCGTCTATGAACACGATAACTGATTTATCCAACATTGGTCTGCACACACGATTCATGAGATCCATGAACGCCGCTGGTGCATTTGTCAAGCCGAACGGCATCACGAGAAATTCGTAATGACCGTATCTTGTACGGAAGGCTGTCTTTGGTATATCCTCATTTCTTACTTTCAGTTGATGATACCCAGAACGGAGATCTATTTTTGAGAAATAACTAGCTCCTTGCAGTTGATCAAACAGATCATCAATCCTGGGCAGAGGATATTTATTCTTTATGGTGACTTTGTTCAACTCGCGGTAGTCGATGCACATACGGAATGTTCCGTCTTTCTTTTTGACAAATAAGACTGGTGCACCCCACGGAGACGAACTTGGTCGAATAAAACCTTTTTCCAACAGCTCTTGCAGCTGTTTAGACATTTCTTGCATTTCTGCAGGTGCAAGTCTGTATGGAGCTTTTGCGATAGGAGCCGCACCAGGAACCAAGTCAATACTAAACTCGACTTGACGTTCCGGTGGCACTCCGGAAATGTCATCGGGAAATACGTCTGGGAACTCACAGACGATAGGAATATCAGATAATGATTTCTTTTGGGCTTCAGAGATAGATTCAGATGAGACATAGCATACGTAGGATTCATGACCCTTAGATAAGTACTTATGCGCTTTTTCAACAGATATGAAACAATGTGCACTTTTCCGCTTCTCGCCCTTGATCTCTAATACTCGGCCGTCTGAAGACTTGATTCTAATGATTCGCCGGTTGCAGATAATTGTAGCCTCATTATTCGTTAACCAGTCCATGCCGATGATGACGTCAAACTCTTTTAATGGAATCGGGATGAGATCGAGGTTGAATACGATGTTATTTACGAGCAGAGTGCAGTTTCGGTAGACAGATTCAGCCATAACGAAATTGTTACTGGCTGTCTCAATATCAAGTATTATGGGAAGCTTTGATGGAGCTTTATGTAGCCTTTGTGCAAAAGATGTGGATATAAAAGAACGACTGGCGCCGGAATCGAATAATACTCTAGCAGGAATGGAGTTAAGTAAGAACATACCGGTAACCACATCAGGTGTTTCTTTCGCTTCTTCTGCTGTTATCTGAAAGGCTCGAGTTCTTGCAGTCGGCGTTGCAGCAGAACTTTTCCCTGTAGAACCTCCTGCTGATGATTGTGATGGATAATGTGGCCCGCTACGACACTGGTACATGAAGTGTCCCCTTTTTCCGCATTTCGCACATCCTCGTCCCTGCTGTGGACATTCCTCGCTGCTATGACCAATCGTGTTGCACGCAAAACAAGTTACGTCATCTGGATTGCACAACCCCATATGAGACTTTCTACACCGTTTGCAAAATCGCGGCTCGTTCGTTAGGGAATATGCTTGTACTTTCGACTGAGAACTATACTGACGGGATTGCTGGGGCTGAGATTTACTTGGCTTGAAAAATCTACCGAATCTCTGTTTCTTCGGAGGAGAAGGATTCATTGGGTTAGTCGCTGGAGCGTATAGCTGATCACCATACTCTAAGTACCCTCGCTCAATCTGTCTCGCTGCTTCTACCATTTCCAGATAGCTCTTATATTTGATCGCACTCATGGGATGTCGATATCTGGGATTGAGTCCTACTCGGAACCTATTCATTTTCCTTTCCTCTGTTGCCACTTGGTAAGAAGAGTAGCCACATAATCTCGAAAATTCGTGTTCGTATTCATCTACAGTCTTCGTTCCCTGAGTCAGTTGCATTAATTGGACTTCCATCTTATCTCGCTGGTCAACCGGGCAGTATTTCGCGTTGAACATGTCTAGAAACTGGTTCCATTCCAATGTCTGAATGACTTCCTCCCCGTATATGCTTCGCTGTGTCTTCCACCATGCGCGAGCAGCTCCAACAAACAACGCAGACGCGTAGCTCACTTTCTTAGAATCTAAACAGTCAGAGATTCTAAAAATTTCATCCGTATGACTGATCCAATCCATTGCCTGAATCGGATCTACAGTACCCTCGAAGTTCAGGGCAACGCTCGCTTTAAAATCTTTGAATTTGCAGCCTTTAGGCTGAGCAATTAGGGCATCGGGAATAGAGTTATCAGAATCAGAGTTATTAATCTGAACTTGCTTTTCTTTTCTCTTATTTTTCTTATCTTCACGTCTTTTAGCTTCGGCCTCATCTCTGGCCTGAAACTGTTCTTGCATTATTTTGTTCAGTTGTTCTGAATGTTGAGCTAGAAGTTGTTGCATCATTTCAAACATCTGTTGTGGATTCATGTTGCTGGGAATATCACCTGATCCTGATCCTGACATCTTCTACTGAAAATTACAAGCATTTAACTATCAGTTTATAGACTTAGATCTATGTACCCTTTTCCCATCCTATCAGTCTGTACATCCTATCTCAGTTCAAACCACCTAAATGATTGATACATATGTATTGCTTCAGTTTGAGACCAAGTATACTCACGTAATACTTGATTCACTCAAACTAGGGCTCTGATACCATCCTGTGAAAACCTTCCCTTACGGGGCAGTCCTCAGAGTCTAGGTCCCACAAATAGCAATACGATATCAACCATACTAAGATAGGGTAATTAAATTGCGGAATAATAAAATTACATGTACATACAAGATTAGGATTAAGTTTACATATTTCAAAATAAAGTTATAAAAGGGTAACATCTAATCTAATCATAATATCATACATTACATCAAATCTACCCAGAACCACCACAATTGTTGTCTTCCAATCAGTACCAGAAAGATTTGTTGAGTAGTGGTCTAGAAAATCTTCAAAACTTGGATCTTGAATGACCTAAGTACTAGGTCCTGCAGGTGATTTTCCTTTGGCTTTTCCTGTAAAATATTAATGCAACATCTGTAAGCAACGCTTAGTGAGTTTATAGATTTTCAATATCAACATGCGTGTCAAGCGGAGTCATTAGTCTTAGCGTGATATGTCTTGGCTGCCGCTACAGCCCTCATGATTGAGATATAGAATCATAGAATCGGATGATGTTCAAGCCACACTCACGCTTAAATCGTGGGGATCAGCCACATACTGGGCTAGCTACCAGTAAGTCAATATGGCGGAACATCGGAGGTCATTACCAAGTTCATAAGAACTGGTGAAATAGCCGGGTCTAGAACAATAGACCATAAGGGCTAGTCAAGCTGAATCAATCTATCAAATGTCTGATCAATGATGTAAGCATATGTCTTAGAAGTCATGATAGCAATGAATCATAAAGCAAAGTCTGAAGCAATATTAAATGCAATATGAAAAGATAATCAAATAGCTATCATGATCCACTGGGCAACACCCATCCATGGTGTGCACAGGTCTCATTCCAGCTGATAAAGTGAATATCAATAAATCTATCAGCAACAATATATCTCAACCGGATCTATGCATGTTCAATCTGAATATCTATAACTCACAGGTCTGGGTCTTGGTCAAACAGATATATGAATCTGCCACCTGAGTTATCTCAGGATTTTGTCAATCTGTAATCTGTCAATTCTTTTCAAATCAGAGACCCGCTTTCAAGTCTTTAAGTCTTTAAATCTTTGTTCAGATATTAACTGAACCTGTTCAAATTCATTCATGATAATATCATGTTAATTTCATCATCTGTATCATCCTCATTATCATGGAATTTCATTATTTCTTTTGGTCATTAAAATCTGTAATTCTATCTGATTCTGATATCTGATAACTTGTCAATCTTTCATTAAATTCCCATAAGTTCTCTCAAAAGCTTTATATATATATATATATATAATCATTTATTAAATTAAAAATATCAAAATGTAATAATGGGATCCGGATTAATCCGGATTCGGATACATCCGGATTGGGAACCCGGATTCGGATCATCCGGATCCGGATCAAAGCATCATCCGAATTCGGACATATGATCGAATTTAGTGTCATCCGAATTGTGCATAAGTCCGAATTAGGATTAATATAGGTATCGAATTCGGATCATTTAGATCCGAAATGCTAAGATCCGAATTTTGAAAGCATCCGAAATAGAGAATCATCCGAATTCGGGTATATCCGAATTCGGATCCTATACTTAGTATTTTCCCAGAAATTGTTCTTGATGTTCTTCATTTGGTTCATACGGATTTTTCTTAAAAATTCTCAAAACTTAATTAAATCAACATGCAACTTAATATATTGATGTATTATCATTATTTGAGTAATTTTATACATGCAACCACTTTTTTCACAATTAACATTCTTGGTTTCGGTTTCTACTAAAACCGAACCAAATATATATATAAAGATTGAAAATACAAGTGAATTTACCTAAAAATCTTGTGGATTGTTCTTGATGAATCTCTCTTGTAACTCCTTCTTGATTAAATTCTTCAATTAATTGCAAGCTTAATGATTTCTTTGTTTGATTTTGTTGAAGAACCGTATGGAGTAGAGAGAGATTAGTGAGAGAGAGTCTAGATTCTTAAAATGGTGTTTATGACCATTAAATTAGGTTTATATACTTCATTTCATCTATTTGTGTATTTAACCCACTAAATGTTTGTATTTTACATCTCTTGATTTTTATCATCCTAATTATATTATATCATAAATATAATATAAAATTATATTTACTTAATATATTTTTATTCTTAATCAATATTTGCAAATACACATAATATAACAAAATAAATTATATTATTATCTCAAAATAAACATTACATAACTGATAAAAAGTTAGGTTGTTACATATATACAAGTTTTCTTATTGAAGATGTTTTAATTAATAATACATATTGATTTCCTAACTGATTAAAACTTGATACAACAATTCTAGCGTCAACTTAATAAATAAATATTAATTAAGATTATTCAAAATTAAGTTATTTTAAAATATAAATTTTGCAACATTTATTGAAGTTTTGGAAAATATTAATACAAAATTTTATTATAGGAAATACATTTGAAATTTGAATGATTATTTTTCTTAATGTGTGGTCAAAATTTCATAACTAACATATAAAAATTTTTTTTTTAAATTTTATTGTATACTAAAGTATTTAATTATTATTTCATACAATTCTTTATTCTTTCGGACATTTAGATTTGAAGTTAATTATTTTATTGATCTTTTAAAAAATTTATTTTAAAGTTAAATTCTTTTATTTACTATTTTTTAAAATTATTTACTATCCGAGACATTTAAACATGAAGTTTATTATTTTATTAATTTTTTAAATATTTTAATTTTAGCTTCTTAATTTTGAAAACTTTTAATGAGTATTAGTTGTAATTTCAATTAGTTTAGGAAACAAAAATAAAAAGTTTAAATACTAAAGTTAAAAATTAAATCAATAAATGATATGCATGTTACTTAAAATAATGTTCATTTTTATTTTTGGAAAAAAGAGCGGGAAAATAAAAAATTTGTGTATTAGGAGGATGACACGTGGCAATGATTGTTCTCATTTATTATAATATATAGATAGATTATGAATAACTATAAAAAAAAATTATAAATTTTTTAACGTAGTAATTCGGACTACGTACGTGTAAAATACTTGTTGCAGAATAGAATGATTCATAAATGAAATTACAACTTGAAAGAGTAATTCATAAACATCATATCGTTGAAACTAAAAAACGTTTATATGAGTTATTTATAGCTTGCTAGTTTATTTTCGCGTATAATATATAGATTTGTTTCAAAACTATTTTAATAAATTTTAAATTTTAAATAAACTGTAGAATTCAACAATAAATGGTACAGATTTTGCAATAGCATGAAAGATATGTGATTCAATATTAATTTTGAATATTATAGATTAATCGATATAATGAATGAGAAAAGTATAGTAAAATCCATAACTTTATTTATAATTATTGACAACACATAATTGAAATACAATAAAGTATTAATAAAATAATATCAACTCCTAGAAATCAGAATTTTTATTTATTAATTATTGAAAAGAGATTCTATTAATCCAGGGTTGTTAACAAAATACGTAAAACATAATAACTCTAAGTAATTGAAATTAATTATTTAAATAAAAAATATAAATTACATGTATCAAATGGAGGCTACACAAATTAGTAATCAAATTATGTGTCAGCGTCAATCTATTTACATTTTTAATAAAATAGATAGATTTAAAATCTTAAGGGATATTCCAAACATTACAAATGTTGTACATGCAGAATCTACAACGAGCTAGTGCACATGAAATAAAAGTTAATGCATATGTGAACGGCAAATCGTGGCCAAGTCCATATCAATATATACGTTCACATGTATGTATGTATGTATATATATATATACTAGTTTATTAACCCGTGTATTACACGGATAATTCTAATAATTTTTTTTCATAAAAACTATATAAACTTAAAACAAAAAATTAATATCCTAACTAAAAATTAATATCCAAACTTTTAATACTAATGATATTTAATATATCTTATTATAATTAGTATGTATAAATCATTTAAACAAAAAAAATTATTTATTAATAACTTTTAAGTTTATTATTAGTGTTATAGTTATAATTATTATAATTATTAATCAAAAAAGTATTTGTATATTGTTTGTTGTGATTTTGAGTAATTTAAGGAATTAAATAGAAATTTGTTAGATACATGTGGCAATTCCATGTTAAGCCAATTGGCGTCCTATCTAGATGCCATGTGTCATCTAGTTACTCATATAACAGAATAGATATATATATATATATATCTGTGTGTGCGTGTGTGTGATAATGAAGCTAATCACATTCTAAGTATATGGACTCGTATTTTCAAGATTATTTAAGATTAATTACCGACAGTCCGGGGGCAGCGACCCCAGTAGCGAGGTTCCAGGGGCGGCAGTCCCTGGTTGCGGGGTCCAAGGTGTAGAGCTCCTGGCTGGGGTCCATATACTTTGAAAGTTATTAGTTTCATTATTATACACACACATATATAGAGTTGCTTTATAAATTTGCTACGAAATTCTAAATATCCGATTTTGACCCGGTGCATTAAAATGACAAAAAAAACTTAAATTTTCATTGAAAATCCATCGCAAAAGTGAGACGTCCTTGATAAATTAATGATATAATTGTAGCAATCACCAGGATCGACAAACAACCCAATGAGTAATCATGATAATTGAAATTGAGTACTTAAATCAGAATTAAGCAAATCCACACTAAAGCAATGAAAGTAAATGTCTACAGTGTTTAAGTCTAGCTATTACATCATCATAATTGTTTTAATAGTAACAGATTCCCAGCCCCAAAGCTACATCGTCCATGTACCAATTAGCTTCTAAGGTCACCGAGATAAGAATTTGATTGCTTAAGATGAAGGTCCCGCTACACTCTTGCCTTTGCCTGTAAACAATGTGAGTCAACAGTAAGCTAAATGCTTAGTGAGATAACAGATTATGCATACAACAAATATTTCTTTACAAGCAATGCTTAACCATGGGCAGTGTAAGCCCCATGTATGTGAAAACGGCAGTGAAAGCCTCAATGTGTGTGAAAACCATGCAGTGCAAGCATGGGTTGGCAGTTCAATATGCTGATCGGGGATGTGCCGAACCTGACGGGATAACGAGTGGGATGATCAGTCCCCGACAGTGGCCTGCTGTCAGCCCCAGTCCAGGTCGCATCAGATTGTGAAGTAATGATCATGCAGTGCAAGCATGATGTAAATAGATGCACTTTCAAATGAACGCTGGCTACATGTGTATTACATGTCAAGTACGAGTGTGCATCATAACAACAAATCATGTACGAGTGCCAAATGATGTATATGAACAATGTGAACATGCCATTGAATGTATAAACATGAATGCAAAAACAATAAATGTTCGAATGACAATCTGTTACTCACAGTGATTGGTATTGTGTGACTTGTCTCTGAATCAATGTGTGTTTTGATAACACCACAATGATCTGTAATGTAAGTGAAATAGTGAATTTGTGTCAGTAATTGCTTAAAAATTGTATTCTGAAAATTAAGTGTAATTGGGTCCTGATTTCGGACCACATCCGAATTCGGATGGTCCGAATTGTAGATGGTCCGAATTTTGGTCTCTGGTCCGAAATTGGTTGGATCCGAATTGGGGCCTTTGGTCCGAAATTGGGACAGGTCCGAATTGGGGTTCTGGTCCGAATTCACTGTGGATCCGAAATTATGTTGGTCCGAAATAGGTGATCCGAAATGGTCATGGATCCGAATTCATTGTTGGTCCGAACTCGGATAGATCCGAATTGGGATGGACCCGAATTCGGATGGTCCGAACCGAGTTCATCAGTCCGAGTTCATACTTAGTAAATTTTCCAGATTTTCCAGATTTTGCATTTTTGCCCATTTTGCATGTTTTGAGTCTAATATTGCAGCTATAAGCTTATATTCTATCTTTTAACTTAAAACATCACACTTATGTACCGAAATAACCCATTTATGTCCAATTTTCAGCATGTCTCGATGAACACACACACTAAAACACACTTAATTTCCAAAATCATACTTAGGCTTCGAATCTGATTCTGAATTTTTTGTATACAACAACATACATGCTCGATTTAAACATATCATTAATAAAATCCAACATGCAACAACATTTGCATCTTAAATCTATGATTCGGTTTCTTATAAAAACCGAACCCAAACATCAAAATAATGAAAGTTTGAGTGATTCTTACCTCAAATCGTTTGTTGTAGCAGTTATAGTTCCTAAATTGCAACTTGTTTCCAACTTTTGCACTTGAAATTTGTTGATTCTTGTGTGTTCTCTTGTTAGAACCCGAGAGATAGAAAGAGAGAGTGAGAGAGAGCCGGTTAGAGAGAGAGAGTAGAGAGAGAAGGTGTTAGTGAAAAATGAAGGAGTTTTCTCTTTTTATGTCTATTTTTGACCCATTTGCATAACTCACCCCTCAACTTCGTATTTTCTCATTTCACTAATAATATGAACAAGATTTGCTTAAATTATAAGTAACTTAAATTAATATAGTCATCCAAAAGTACAATAATTAAGTCTTAAAATCGTAAATTACATATATTTGAAATTTGGGATGTTACAGCATGGGCTCCACCATGCCTATACTTCGTCCGCGAAGTCATGCTGCGCTAAACAAACTTGGGTACTTAGTCTTCATGTCTTCTTCCGATTCCCAAGTGTGATTAGCTCCCCGATGATGCTTCCACTTGACCAGCACCATCCTGATCTCTTTGTTCCGTAGCTTTTTGACTTTTGTCTCCAAAATGCACTCCGGTTCATCAACGAACCTTAGCCGTTCGTCAATCTTAATGTCCGAATGATCAGTCCATGGTTCCCTTTCGGGCTCCAGACTCTTCCTTAAGTACCCAACGTGAAATACCGGGTGAACACCTGATAATTCTTCCGGCAAGTCCAAATGATAGGACTGATTCCCAACTCTTTCTAGTATTTTGAAGGGTCCTATGAATCGAGGCGATAGCTTTCCTCGCTTTACGAATCTTGTAACTCCCTTCATCGGGGAAACCTTCAAGTAGACCCAATCATCTTTCTGAAATTCTATCGCTTTGTGCCGGCAATCGTGATAATTCTTTTGCCGATCTTGTGCTGTTTTCATGTACTGTCGAATGAGTTGGATCTTTTCATTGGTCTCTTGCAGCAAAGCAGGACCAGCTATTGGAGTTTCTCCTGTTTCCCTCCAACAAGTTGGAGTCCTACACTTTCTGCCATACATGAACTCGAACGGTGCCATCTTGATAGTGGAATGGTAACTATTGTTGTAGGAGAATTCAACCAGTGGAAGGTGATCGTCCCAGTTACCACCCAAATCCATGACACACGCTCTGAGCATGTCTTCTAGAGTTAAGATTGTTCTTTCACTTTGCCCGTCCGATTGTGGTCTATATGCAGTACTCATTGCGATATGAGTACCAAGACTGTTTTGTAAAGCAGCCCAGAAGTTGGAAGTGAATCTACTATCTCGGTCGGAGACAATATACTTAGGCACACCATGCCTAATGACGATTTCGTTAACGTAGATCTGGGCAAGACGGTCCAGTGAATAGGTTTCTCGGATTGGAATGAAGTGTGCAGATTTTGTTAATCGGTCAACGATGACCCAAATGGCATCATGTTGACGACGAGTCTTGGGCAGTTTTGTTATGAAATCCATACTAATATGATCCCACTTCCATTCTGGGATAGGAAGAGGTTGCATACTACCATAGGGTTGTTGGTGCTCGGCTTTGACTAATCGACAAGTTCTGCACCTTTCTACAAATTGACCAACGTCCCTTTTCAACCCTGGCCACCAGAAGTCGGCTTTCAAGTCATTGTACATTTTCGTGCTACCAGGATGAATCGAGAACTTAGATTGATGAGCTTCTGCAAGTATCACTTCTCGCATGTTCCCGAACTTAGGAACCCAAACTCTGCCGTACACACCTTTGAGTCCGGTTCCATCATCTTGCATTAATGGCAACTGAACTCTGATATTTTCATCCTTTACATTCTCCTCTTTTAGGGCCTGTAACTGAGCAGCCCTAACATCATCTATAATAGTTGAGGTCAAAATTGTAGAAGTCAAGGCATAGCAATATGCCTTGCAGTATGCTTTTCGACTTAGAGCATCGGCCACTACGTTGGCCTTCCCTGGATGATAGAGAATCTCACAGTCGTAATCTTTTATCAGCTCCATTGACCTTCTTTGCCTCATATTCAAGTCCTTCTGACTGAATATGTATTTCAAACTCTTGTGGTCAGTGAAGAGCTGACACTTGGTTCCATACAAGTAGTGTCTCCATAACTTGAGAGCGAAAGTCACAACAGTCAGTTCTAGATCATGGGTAAAGTAATCTTTCTCATGTGGTTTGAGCTGTCTGGAAGCGTATGCTATGACGTTTCCTCTTTGCATCAGAACAGCGCCTAAACCCGTGCCTGATGCATCTGTATAGACAACAAAGTCTTCGTTCCCTTCAGGCAGGGCTAACACCGGTGCTTCACTTAGTAATTTCTTCAGATTGTCAAATGCCGCTTGTTGTTCTTCTTTCCAAAAGAAAGTAACATTCTTGCGAGTAAGCTTTGTTAGCGGAACGGCGATCTTTGAGAAATCTTTGATGAATCGGCGGTAGTAACCAGCCAATCCCAGAAAACTCCGAATCTCTGAGGCGTTGCGGGGTGATTCCCAGTTCTGGATAGCTTCGATCTTTGCAGGATCAACAGCAATCCCAGCACCAGATATCACGTGCCCCAAGAATTGGATCTGAATTGTATGTTTAGAGGGTACAAGTTAATAAATGAGTTTATGATTGAGTATAAGGATCATGAAATTGTTTGGAATGTTGAGACGTACCTGCCTCAACCAGAATTCACACTTAGAGAATTTGGCATAAAGTCGCTCTTTGCGTAGCAACTCTAGTAATTCTCGCAGATGTGTTGCATGATCCTCTTCGGTCTTTGAATAGATGAGAATGTCATCGATGAACACGATGACCGATTTGTCGAGCATTGGCCGGCAGACTCGATTCATGAGATCCATGAAAGCAGCCGGCGCATTTGTGAGAACAAACGGCATTACCAGAAACTCGTAGTGTCCGTAACGAGTTCTGAAAGCCGTCTTTGGAATGTCATCTGGGTGTACTTTGAGTTGGTGATAACCCGAACGAAGATCAATCTTCGAGAAGTAGCTTGCGCCTTGTAACTGGTCGAAGAGATCATCAATCCGGGGCAACGGGTATTTGTTCTTGATTGTGACTTTGTTGAGTTCCCGGTAGTCGATGCACATACGTAATGTGCCATCCTTCTTCTTGACGAACAGAACAGGAGCGCCCCAAGGAGATGAACTTGGGCGGATAAAGCCTTTGTCAAGTAGCTCCTGTAACTGCTTCATCATTTCCTGCATTTCTGCAGGAGCTAGTCGATAAGGAGCCTTTGCTATTGGAGCAGCTCCGGGAATGAGATCAATGCGGAATTCCACTTGGCGATCAGGTGGCAATCCCGAGATATCTTCTGGAAAGACATCTGGAAATTCAGAAACAAAGGGAACGGTAGAAGGAGATTGAACTTCAGCCTTTGCATCGACAGCGTAGGCTAAGTAAGCTGAACAACCCTTGGCAATGTGCTTTCGGGCTTTTGCAATTGAAATAAGGCATAAGTCGCCTTTGTGTCTATCACCATAAATGCATATGTCTCGGCCCTCGGGAGTGGTAATCTTAATCATCCTTTTCTTGCAAACGATTTGGGCCTCGTTATGAACTAACCAGTCCATGCCTACTATGATGTCAAATTCCCCGAACTCCATAGGGATCAGATCTATATTGAATACTACGTCTTCTACCAATAATGTACAATTCCTATACACTTTGTCTGCTTTTACTAACATATTGCTAGCAGTCTCTATGTCAAGTACAAATTGCAGTTTGGAAGTTGGCATGTTAAATTGACGAGCAAATGTAGTGGAGACAAACGAACGATTTGCTCCGGAATCAAACAAGATACGTGCAGGAATTGAGTTAACATAGAACGTACCAGTGACCACCTCCGGGTCATCCTTTCCTTCTTCAGCTGTGATTTGGAACGCCCTTGTTGGAGCCCTTTGAGATTGATCCCTGCGAGCCGTGGAAGCTACAGAAGATCTTGCTGTTGATTGTGGAGCATTCTGATCTCGTGGGGGTTTCAGGCAGTCCCTTGAGAAATGGCCAAGTCTGTGGCAGTTGTAGCATGCATCATCTTTTCGAGGACAATGCTCCCAGTGATGGCCTTTCTGCCCACAACAGAAGCAATACATGTCCTGAGTCTTGCACTCCCAGAGTGCGCTTTTCTGCACCTCCTGCAGTCTCTCATTTCAGAACTGGCCGAAAAGGCCCTTCCTTTCTTGGGTGATGAAGATTGTTGATGGGTTTGAGAAGAGAATGGGGAGGATCCAGACTCCCGCTGCCTTTTTGGCGGCGACGGTTGAGTCGGTGTTGCGGCTGCTGACCCGATGACATAACCTGATAATAAGACGATCTGCTCCACATTCCGAGCAGCCTCAAGTAAACCGGCAAAAGTTGTATACCGAACCCCGCTCATGGTTCGGCGAATTTCATAGTCTAGTCCGGCCTCAAACCGGGCTATCTTCCTCTCTTCTGTGTCTACTTGATGGGGTGCGAACAGACTCAATCGAGTGAACTCAACGGCATATTGTGTAACTGTTTTCGTTCCCTGAGTTAAGTTCAGGAATTTTGCCTCGAGACGTCGCTTCTCGTCGGCTGGACAGTACTGTTGAGAAAACACTTCCTTAAACTCGCTCCATGACATGTGTGACACTACGTCCATCGTCAACACATGTGTCATTGCGTCCCACCACATAACAGCGTCCCTTGCAAACATAGCGGTTGCAAAGCGGACCATGTCTTTATCAGCGAAGTCGCTGATTCTGAAAGTTCTTTCTGTGGTGGTGATCCATTCCAAAGCAGTCACAGCATCACCGGTTCCATCAAAAGTAACAGCTCCGTTACTTTTGAAGTCCTTAAACCTACAGCCCCTTGATCTATTAGAAGACCCAGTGTCTTGTCTTTCCTCTTGGTCGTCCTGTTGTTGTTCCTTGTTCTTTCGCTTATCGGCCTTTCGTTTTGCCTCGGCCTCATCTCTGGCCCTTAACTGATCAGCAAATGACTGAGCCTGCTCAGCCATTCGTTTGGATTGTAGCTCATTGTTCTGTTCCATAAGAGCATGCATCATCTGGAACATTTGCTGAGGAGTCATATCGTCTCCTGACATGTTCTGAAATATAGCAACTTATATTTAGAACATTTATTTGTAAGTCCTAAGTATTTACAGTTACCCTTTGTGTTTCCCCGAGTGCATGTCAATCCTATCTTAGTTCAGATCATTACTTAGAAGTTCATTCTAATATCATAACCTAAGTTTGAGTCCAAGTCCTCGCGGACACTTGAAACCTCAAACTAATGCTCTGATACCAAACTGAGACGTCCTTGATAAATTAATGATATAATTGTAGCAATCACCAGGATCGACAAACAACCCAATGAGTAATCATGATAATTGAAATTGAGTACTTAAATCAGAATTAAGCAAATCCACACTAAAGCAATGAAAGTAAATGTCTACAGTGTTTAAGTCTAGCTATTACATCATCATAATTGTTTTAATAGTAACAGATTCCCAGCCCCAAAGCTACATCGTCCATGTACCAATTAGCTTCTAAGGTCACCGAGATAAGAATTTGATTGCTTAAGATGAAGGTCCCGCTACACTCTTGCCTTTGCCTGTAAACAATGTGAGTCAACAGTAAGCTAAATGCTTAGTGAGATAACAGATTATGCATACAACAAATATTTCTTTACAAGCAATGCTTAACCATGGGCAGTGTAAGCCCCATGTATGTGAAAACGGCAGTGAAAGCCTCAATGTGTGAAAACCATGCAGTGCAAGCATGGGTTGGCAGTTCAATATGTTGATCGGGGATGTGCCGAACCTGATGGGATACGAGTGGGATGATCAGTCCCCGACAGTGGCCTGCTGTCAGCCCCAGTCCAGGTCGCATCAGATTGTGAAGTAATGATCATGCAGTGCAAGCATGATGTAAATAAATGCACTTTCAATTGAACGCTGGCTACATGTGTATTACATGTCAAGTACGAGTGTGCATCATAACAACAAATCATGTACGAGTGCCAAATGATGTATATGAACAATGTGAACATGCCATTGAATGTATAAACATGAATGCAAAAACAATAAATGTTCGAATGACAATCTGTTACTCACAGTGATTGGTATTGTGTGACTTGTCTCTGAATCAATGTGTGTTTTGATAACACCACAATGATCTGTAATGTAAGTGAAATAGTGAATTTGTGTCAGTAATTGCTTAAAAATTGTATTCTGAAAATTAAGTGTAATTGGGTCCTGATTTCGGACCACATCCGAATTCGGATGGTCCGAATTGTAGATGGTCCGAATTTTGGTCTCTGGTCCGAAATTGGTTGGATCCGAATTGGGGCCTTTGGTCCGAAATTGGGACAGGTCCGAATTGGGGTTCTGGTCCGAATTCACTGTGGATCCGAAATTATGTTGGTCCGAAATAGGTGATCCGAAATGGTCATGGATCCGAATTCATTGTTGGTCCGAACTCGGATAGATCCGAATTGGGATGGACCCGAATTCGGATGGTCCGAACCGAGTTCATCAGTCCGAGTTCATACTTAGTAAATTTTCCAGATTTTCCAGATTTTGCATTTTTGCCCATTTTGCATGTTTTGAGTCTAATATTGCAGCTATAAGCTTATATTCTATCTTTTAACTTAAAACATCACACTTATGTACCGAAATAACCCATTTATGTCCAATTTTCAGCATGTCTCGATGAACACACACACTAAAACACACACTTAATTTCCAAAATCATACTTAGGCTTCGAATCTGATTCTGAATTTTTTGTATACAACAACATACATGCTCGATTTAAACATATCATTAATAACATCCAACATGCAACAACATCTGCATCTTAAATCTATGATTCGGTTTCTTATAAAAACTGAACCCAAACATCAAAATATTGAAATTTTGAGTGATTCTTACCTCAAATCGTTTGTTGTAGCAGTTATAGTTCCTAAATTGCAACTTGTTTCCAACTTTTGCACTTGAAATTTGTTGATTCTTGTGTGTTCTCTTGTTAGAACCCGAGAGATAGAAAGAGAGAGTGAGAGAGAGCCGGTTAGAGAGAGAGAGAGTAGAGAGAGAAGGTGTTAGTGAAAAATGAAGGAGTTTTCTCTTTTTATGTCTATTTTTGACCCATTTGCATAACTCACCCCTCAACTTCGTATTTTCTCATTTCACTAATAATATGAACAAGATTTGCTTAAATTATAAGTAACTTAAATTAATATAGTCATCCAAAAGTACAATAATTAAGTCTTAACATCGTAAATTACATATATTTGAAATTTGGGATGTTACAAAAAGTGCTACGGATTGACGACCGACTTGCTATGGACTATTTGTATCTTTAATTTTTTTTATTTTTAATGTTTTTAATTGTATAATATAGGGTTTGATCCCTTAAACTCAAAAACCGGCAACCGCTCTGCCTCCCGCCTCCTCTCATTCTCATATCGAAGTCATCTCTTTTCCTTCAGGCGACAGCGACCAGCGACCGGCGGCGACCAGCGTGCCTCTCGGCAGCGACATCTGCTCGACTTCTGCTCTGGTTCTGGACTTTTGCTCTGCTCGACTTCTTGTTCTCGACTTCTGCTCTGGTTTTGGTAGGCTACGATTACTAAAATAAGACCGTGGTTTCTCCTTTCATCCTGTTAATCGTTTCAGTATTTAGTTTAACCTAATTTTTTTTATTTCTATCAACTTCTGCTTACTTGAATGTAATCGTTTCAAAATGCATGGTGATTGACATTAAATTAGTTTCAATTTGATTCTTATATGCTTTGTCTAATTGTTTTCATACAAGTTTCAAGTTGTGCTTCTTGCTGGAAACTCCTGACTTGTGATGAATTGCTTTTGGATATCTTGCTAGATTAACATATCTACAAATGAAAAGTGTGCAAATAGAATCCCTACAAATATCTGCAACTACCCTAAAGGTAAAAAAAAAAAAAAAAAAAGAATTAGTACATTAACATATCTTGCATATTTGCATATTGCCTCTTAAAATGACGGAATGCTGCATAACTGAAAACATTAAAGAAATGTAAAGTATGAAAACACATGCTTTTTACTTTGGTTTTGATTCTGGACTTTTTGTCTAGGCCATCACTTTACAAGCATGCTACTCACATGTGGATCACACACAAGCACACAACACATTCACACCCCCTTCTTCTCGTTTCTATCTTAATTTGAAAGACACACACACATAAACTTGTTATGGTTGCAGCTGTTTACACCTTCGTATAAAAACTTTTGGTGTCTTTGTGGTATAATATATAGGTTTTCAATTAAAGCTGATCGAACTGAAAATTTTGAACATTTGATAGAATATTTTGTCATGTAAGCATAATCTTTGATAAGCTAATTTCAATATATATTTGAAGAAATAACAAGAACATTCAAAAACAGAACTTTCGATTAATCACAAACCCTAGAACAACCGGCTAAAAGCCACCCTATTACTTACATATCAAAGCTCACTACAATAACTCTCTGAGTCTTCATCGACAGATGAAGCTCACACTCAAGATATTAACAACGAGACTTTAGGGTTTGTGCTCAAGAAGATGAAGCACAGCAGCTATGGAAAATATTGAGAAGAAGACTAAAATGAAAACTTGACGGTATGCCTTCGCGTAGATCTGTTATATAGAGAGGGAGCTCCAGATGGATCGGGTATAGGTAAACGGCCCAACAGACACAACAGAATTAAAACAGAAATAATAACAAGCCCAACAACTTAACCCAATACAACTAACATACCCAACATTAACTTGAAAGGTATATATATATTTTTAACACCCCCCCACAAGTTAATGGTGGAAGCAATTAGACAACTTCAACTTATCACATAGACGAGTATGAGGGAGAACTGGTAATCCTTTAGTAAAAAGATCAGCAACATTGTCAGCGGTATCCACTTTAACTGGTTTGATCACACCTGCAGCAATTTTTTCCCTCACAAAATACAAGTCCAACTCAAAATGTTTAGTGCGATCATGAAAAACAGGGTTAGCAGCAATAAGAATGGCTGCCTTACTATCTAAATGAATTGGAACAGGGAGCTCAACAGACATTTGAAGATCATACAAAACTTTAAGTATCCAAAGAACCTCAGCAGTAACCGAAGCAAGGGCTCTATATTCAGCCTCAGCAGATGAACGAGAAACAGTGGACTGTTTCTTGCTTCTCCAAGAAACAAGGTTACCATCCAAGAAAATACAAAACCCAGTAACGGATTTACGTAACATAACAGCTTTAGCCCAGTCAGCATCAACAAAGACAGATAAAGAATGTTTAAGCAAAGAAGTAAACACAAATGGAACGCCACGTCCAGGTTCATTTTTTAAATATTTTAACAGGCGTAGGGCACACCGTAAATGAGATTGTCGAGGTTGATGCATGAATTGGCTTAGAACATGCACAGTGTACGTGATGTCAGGTCTTGTTAAGGTTAAGTATATTAGTTTGCCAATTAATTTTTGGTATTCTGTAATATTTGTAAGAAGAAGATCAGAGATACTCTCATAGCCCTTAGAACTCATAAAGGCACTTGGATCTAAAGGATTTTGAGTTGGTTTGGATGCTAGCATTCCAAATTCGGAAAGAAGATCCAAACAGTACTTTCTTTGGGATAGACATATACCAGTAGGAACTTCAAGTATTTCAATACCAAGAAAGTATTTTAAAATACCCAAATCCTTTACTTGAAATTTGGTACTTAGAAAGGTTTTGAAGTTAAGTATTTCAAGAGGGTCACTACCAGTGACAACTATGTCATCAACATACACTAGGACAGCAATAAACAAAGAAGGTGTATGTTTAATGAAAAGAGAGTAATCACTTTTACTTTGATAGAAACCATTTTCCAATAAAGCAGAACTGAATTTTTCATTCCATTTTCGAGGGGCCTGCTTTAGGCCATACAAAGATTTGAGTAATTTACACACTTTGGTTTCATTTTTGTTAAAGTAACCCAGCGGAGGTGTCATAAAGACATCTTCACTTAAGTCACCATAAAGAAAGGCATTATTTACATCTAATTGATGAATAGGCCACTTATTAATGACAGAGAGGTTTAGTAAACAACGAACTGTAACCATTTTTACAACAGGTGAAAAAGTTTCATCAAAGTCTAAGCCTTCACGTTGGTTATAGCCTTTGGCAACTAAACGAGCTTTATATCTATCAATTTCACCTGTAGATTTATGTTTGATTTTATAAATCCATTTGCATCCGATAGGTTTTCGATCAGGAGGGAGGTCAACTAACACCCAAGTATTGTTTCTATGTAATGCCTCCATCTCAAGATTCATGGCATCAATCCAATGTTGATGTTTAATGGCTTCCCAATAAGTAACAGGTTCAGTGGCTTTATTTAGATTTGACACAAAACAGAAATCAGACACAGATAAATGAGAGTAGTTTACTACTCTTTCAAGACCAAACTTAACATTGCTGGGAATAACAAAGTCATTGTATTTAAGAGGCAAATGAGTTGGTCTGGAAGACCGTCGAATGGGAACTGAGTGTTGAGAATTGGTAGGATCAACGTGTGTTCCCTCAGTAGCTCCCTCATTAGCATCTAGAGTTGCATCAGACCCATGCAAATCATGATTATGAGTGGTAGATGTCTGAGACTGGTTGCCATCACCCGAAGAGGGTGTTGCATGATAGTCTTCAAAGAAATCTGCCCACTCATTACGGTCATGATTACTATGGTCTATACCCTCTCTATTTAAATTTTTTTGAGTGTCATCATTGGGAACATGAACCAAACCAGAGCTGTCCTGTTGTAAATTTTGGGTAGGAGAGTTAAAAAATTGTTTGTAAGATTGATTGGACGGAGAGTTTTGAGTGGAAAAACTTGGTTTATATGGAAACACATTTTCATAAAATTTGACATCTCTTGAAAAAAGAAAATTTCTGCTGCTAAGGCTGTAAAGCTTGTAGGCCTTTTTTTCAATTGAAAAACCAACTAGAATGCATTTTTCAGAACGTGGTAAAAATTTATCTGAAACATTTAAAATTTTGGAAAAACAGAGGCAACCAAAGGTTCTTAGATGGGACAGACTTGGTTTGGTGTGATAAATCATCTCATAAGGACTTTTGTCGTTAAGGACAGAGGTAGGGGTCCTGTTAATAAGATAAGTGGCAGTTAAGATGCATTCAGTCCATAGGTACAAAGGGATGTTACTTTGAAACAGAAGAGTTCTAGCAACATTTAAGAGATGTCTATGTTTGCGTTCAGCCACCCCATTTTGTTGGGGTGTATGAGAGCATGATGTTTGATGAATAATACCATGGTGTTGGAGAAAGTTAGAGAGCTGAAAATTTACAAACTCAGGGCCATTATCACTTCTGAAAATTTTAACAGTTTTGAGAAATTGGGTTTTTAACAGATTATAAAAAATGACAATGTTTGCAAAAACTTGATCTTTTGATTTTAATAAAAAGGTCCACACAGCTCTAGTGTAGTCATCAACGATAGTGAGAAAATATTTATATCCCTCTTTGCTTGGGATCCTGTAGGGACCCCAAACATCAAGGTGGACTAGGTCACCTAAGGAAGTAGTTTTGTGATCACTCAAGGGAAATGGTTCTCTGACCTGTTTGGCCATGTGGCAAATGTCACAAGGTTGTATGAGCTCAATTTTTTTAAGGTTTAAAGAGTCTTTTAAGGCATGAAGAACCTTGTCAGAGGGGTGACCAAGGCGTTCATGCCACACCATGGTAGATTCACAATTGACAGGGGAGGAAAAAACCTGATGATCATTACCTTGATGAGTTATGTAGAAGTTATACAGCCCATCATATTGTTTACCAATTGCCAGAGTCACATTGGTTTTCAAATCCTGAATATAACAATGATTTTTGTCAAAATGTATAGTGAGATTGTTGTCTTTAACTAACTGAGAAACTGACATTAGGTTAACAGTGTATTCAGGAACTATTAAAATGTTATATAGGGTGACCTTATTAGTTAGTTTTAAGTCACCAATTTTGGTGACTTTAGCAAATGTACCATTGGGATGAGTAACAGTAATGTGCAGTTTTGTGACATCCACAGTATTTAAAAGATGTTTATCAGTGAATGTCATGTGATGGTTGGCACCCGAATCAATGAGCCAACAATCAGTATTTGATTTGTGATTTAGATTTGATCCAGAGACAATAATTCTGTTTGAGTTGAAGAAATTACCACTCATATTGGTCTGAGGGTTAATTGGTTTGGTTTTCTCATCATCTAGGAGACTCATCAGCTTGGAAATCTGATCTTTAGAGAGGGACAAAGTTGACAGATCAGTAGTGCCAGAACCATCATTTATGGAAGGACAAAGGGAAGAGTTATTAACTTTCTTCTTTGGATAACCTACAATCTCAAAACATTTATCAATAGTATGGTTGGTTCTCCCACATTTGGTACATTTCAGGTTATTGGTTTTTGGGTAACCAATGATCTCAAAACAACGTTCTATAGTGTGTCCATTTCTTTGACATTTTTTACATTTTAAATCAGGATTAAGGACACCTTTAGATTTAGAAGATGACTTAGAGAAGAAAATAGCAGACTGTCCACTGATTTTGTTGTCACCAGTGGATGTTGCACGATGTGATTCTTCTCTGGAAACAATAGCAAAGGCAACCTTGACACTAGGCAGAGGATCTTTGGTTAGGATATTGCTACGAATGGCCTGATAACTATGGTCAAGGCCCATTAAGAATTGCATCAGTTTTAAGAAACTGGAGTGATTTTGAAAATCTTTTGAAGCTTCACATGTACATTGAGGGAGTTTTAACATAGTGTCATATTGTCTCCATAAAGAGTTTAGCTTATGGTAATAGTCTGAGACAGGGGAACCATTTTGATTTAGAGAATTGATTTGATGGTGTATGTTGAACAGAACGGACCCGTCTACTTTATCATAGGTTTCTTTTAATTCACTCCACATATCAGAAGCAATTTTAGAGTAAATTTGAGCATTAAACAAATCATCAGAGATAGATCCCAGAATCCATGAAACAACAACAGCATTACATCTATCCCATTGTTTAGCAAGGGTTTCATTAATTGATGGTCGTTCAAGGGAACCATCGATAAAACCGGTTTTATTTTTTGTTTGAAAGGCTAACTCCATGGCACATGACCATGCCTTGTAGTTTTCTGTACCCTTTAGTTTAAAGGTAATTAGGGGAGAACTGTTAATATCACTGGCATGTAGGTACAGAGGGTCTCCAAAATCGAGTTTACTAATCAAGGTATCCTCACTGTCTCCCATGGTTTAAAACAAATTTTAATAAACCAGAAAATTGAGCAAATAAGAACTCAGAGAATACCACACAGTTAACAACCAAAAAGATATGTAATCAATGAAAAAAGAGAACAAGTCCTTAAGACAGGATTCCACGAGCGTTCAAACGCCAGGTCAAGTCAGGACAGGTCTCAATGCAAAGGTAAAGAAACAAAACTCACACACAAACAAGATATATGATCAAGAAGCCTCGTCCATAGGCCAAGTATGATTCTCAGGGGCAGTTGATTCCCGTAAGGACGGAAACTCCCAAGAACAGGAACTTGCTACAACACGAGAAGGTTTGAGAATTCTTACAGAGTACTCCACACACTGGTTTGAGAGGAGGAGGAAACAATCTTAGCAAGAATCCACAAATTATTCATCAACGTTTTAGGGTTTTTTGCGAACAAACCCTAGACGAAGTGAAAGAACACCACCACTTTTTAGGGTTTTGAGATTAAACCCTAATTTTTCACGAACACCACTTGTCGATGAGCAACAGCGGAGATTTACAGTATGCCCTCAAGGTTTGGGCTAGATTTCAGCTATCAGCGTTTGCTTGTGCTGACCAGGATGATTCCAGAATACAACTAATCACTCAACCTGAGCTGCGATACCATGAAGAAATAACAAGAACATTCAAAAACAGAACTTTCGATTAATCACAAACCCTAGAACAACCGGCTAAAAGCCACCCTATTACTTACATATCAAAGCTCACTACAATAACTCTCTGAGTCTTCATCGACAGATGAAGCTCACACTCAAGATATTAACAACGAGACTTTAGGGTTTGTGCTCAAGAAGATGAAGCACAGCAGCTATGGAAAATATTGAGAAGAAGACTAAAATGAAAACTTGACGGTATGCCTTCGCGTAGATCTGTTATATAGAGAGGGAGCTCCAGATGGATCGGGTATAGGTAAACGGCCCAACAGACACAACAGAATTAAAACAGAAATAATAACAAGCCCAACAACTTAACCCAATACAACTAACATACCCAACATTAACTTGAAAGGTATATATATATTTTTAACAATATTTTCTATCCCTATACACTAGCAAAGGAATCGTCTTTAACTAAAGTTTATATAGGTGATAGGATATATAATCTAGGTGATAGGTCATATAATCTAGCTAGGCTCGAAATGCTAAATATCACTCTTAGTTTATATACAGGATCATGTTATTAGAAGTCGATCACAGATCTTTATTTTCATGTAAGTTTCTTGACAGCACACGTTGCATATATATGTGGATTATGTGTGAGTGATTTTTGAAATCTGGTATGTATTAATTATGAACCACTTTATGATTTGATAAGCCCTCTGTTGGCTGCTGTTACAGCCCGTATTTAATGGTTCGTAACAACTACAATACACATTAGTAATGCGCTACTTGATAGATTAATCATGATTGTTAAGTTAATTATGTAACTTAGATTAGTTAAAGTATGATTATTGTAATTAGTGAAAATATAGGGACTAGAATAGTCAAATAGATAAACCGAAAGGGTGTGTCTCTTGATGAAAAGACACAACTATTCGAATAGGTATCATGAAAGGTTGCGTCCTTTCAAACGCACCTTTTAGTAGTTTAAATAGGTTCATTAATCAAACTTGTAAAGTGTGAATTCGATGTTATGTTAATAAAGATCAAGTTTTGATTATTCGATCCTGTGCCATTTTTGTTTATCAAATAGATCCCCTTTCCCAACATTGGTATCAGAGCGCACGGTTCAAATCAAACCGGAAATTCATCATCTGCCGATTATTAGCAAATCGCGAATTACACCAGAAGGTGATTCATTGAAGAATCGTCATTGATACACAGGCGGCAGAACATCATAAGTGTTCTACAATCAACCGGCACCAATTCATCATTTTCTTTCCCTGATTTCAATTCTAATTGAAATCAAAATTACCCTACAGAAAGCAACATAACCGAAGGCAACAAAGTCAGGGCAACAGATTCAGGGCAACAACAGTTTACAAGAAAAACAGTAAGCCCCTATCGACAATACATACTGTAAACCCTAGAAAATTCATATTTTAATTCTGAATCGAAGGCAACAAGAATCAGAAAGATAGAACCTGATTCGAGAAGGCACCACCGTAGGAGAAAACCCACGGACAGAAAGCCACCACCGTAGGAGAAAAACCCACGGACAGAACCACCACCACCGTAGGAAATAACCACGAGCAGAACTACCACCGCCGTAGAAGAAAAACCACGGGCAGAACCAAAATAGAACCATCGTGAAACCATCACCATAGAACCATCAATCGCCACCATCAAAAGAAACAACGATTAGGGTTCTTAGTTTTTCCCCAAATCAGAAACAGATTACAAAACCCATAGTTCGTATTTTTGCCCAAAATCATAGCGGTTATAGAAAAAGAACAGCACCGATTCAAGACTAGGGTTGCAACGATTCAACAGAAAGAAAGGCATCGATTCAAGAAAGGGAAGGATACACCGGTTGAAGAAAAGAAGACACGTTTCTGTTAGAAACGTTTTCACAAAAGGCAAAGCAGTAAAGTGAAGTGAAAACAAGAGAGGGTCCAGAATAAGGAGCCCAAAACCAATACGAAATTGCATTCAATGATCCAGAATCGGATCACACATAATCAGCCCAAAAAAGGTTAGGTATTCTTTTTTAATACCTTATATTTAATTTTATTAATAGAAAATAAAATTAAATAAATACCTTAGTTTAATTTTATTATAACGTAACTTATAATAAAATTAGGTTTCAGAAAATAAATTATATCGTAACTTATAATTTATTATTGGTTTTAAAATTTTATAATATATTTTATAAGATTTTAAAATAGTGATACTTATAAAAAATTAAACGCGCGAAGTATTACTGCTCTTTGATATAAATTTTAATTTTTAGAATTTATAGTTTTTCTTTAAAATTTAATTCTGTCATTTAATTATTAATTAGTGACAAAATTTTTTTTTAGTTCATTTTTATAATACGGCCAATTATAATTGTGAATCAAATAAGAAAAACAGATAAAGAGTCAAATTAAAATTTTAGACTTAGAAGTAAGCCTGAAATTTGAAACCAGAAAATTTAGACTTAAAGCCTAAATTATTGTAGAAAGAATTTTATAATAGAAATTTATAAAATTCCATTTTAGACATGGGAGACAAATCAGGACATCATAACAATAGAAAGGAGATAGGAATAGTATCTCACTTTACCTGTCCTTTGTTAAAGACAACAAATTACACCATGTGGACAATTAGAATGCAAGCGATATTAGAAGCCAATGAATTGTGGGAAATGATTGAACCACAAGAAACAACTGAGGAAGATATTAAGAAGGATAAAACGGCAATCGCCTATATTTATCAAGCACTTCCACAAGACCAGTTATTATTTATCTCAAAATTTAAGACCGCGAAAGAAGTTTGGGATACATTAAAGACAAGACACATAGGAGTAGATCGTGTTCAGCAAGCTAGGTTACAAACACTCAAGACAGAATTTGAGATGCTAAATATGAAAGAAAATGAGACAGTAGACTCTTTCATCATGAAGATGACTAGTCTTACTAATAAGGCAGCTAGCCTAGGGTTAACATATGAAGACCCTGTACTCGTTAGAAAATCATTGAACGCAGTACCAGATAAGTTTCTACAGATAGTTGCATCTATAGAACAATACTCAGACCTAGACACAATGAAATTAGATGAAGCTGTTTGCAGACTAAAAACTTTTGAAGAAAGACTAAAACTCAAAAGAGATAAGCATGTTGATAGTCAAGAGAGCTTAATGTTCACACAACATGTAGGTAGAGGTCAACACTTTAGAGGACGTGGTAGAAATAGATTTAACCACTCAAGAGGTAGAGGTAATAATAGATTCAGATCAGACAGAAAGAATCATGAAACCTCACAAAGTAATTTCAAGAAAGAATACAATAGCAACTCAAAGAAATTTACTCCTGACTTAAGTAAAGTTCAATGCTATAAATGTAAGAAGAATGGACATTATGTATCCAAATGTCCACAGATAGGTCAAAATTCAGAACAGTCACACCTGATAGAAGAAGACCTAGAACCAACATTGCTTATGGCAACCATAGAAGAACACCAACAAATTTTATTGAATGAAGAAAATTTAGAACCAAGCAGGTTACCTATAAACAATGAAGATACATGGTTCTTAGACAATGGAGCTAGTAACCATATGACAGGAATTAAGTGTCATTTCAATGAATTAAATGAAAAGATTACAGGAAAAGTACGATTCGGAGACGGATCATACATAGATATCAAAGGGAAAGGATCTATACTCTTAGAATGTAAGAATTTGGAACAAAGAATAATATAACAAGTATATTATATACCGAACCTTACTAGCAACATATTGAGTTTAGGACAACTCACTGAAAACGGATGCAGAGTAGTAATGGAAAGAAACCTACTACACTTATACGATTCATGTAACAAAATACTCTTGAGAGTAAAAAGATCAAAGAATCGTTTATACAAAGCAGACCTAAGATTAGGAAAGCCTGTATGCCTGTTAAGCAACTTGCCAGATGAAGCATGGCTTTGGCATGCAAGATTAGGTCATTTAAACTTTAATTCTTTAAAGTCAATGGCATTAAAGAACTTAGTTCAAGGAATACCCAATATTAAGAATAAGGCAAGTATATGTGATATATGCTTAAAAGGAAAACATATTAGAACTTCATTTCCACAACAAACCCTAGCAAGATCAGAAACACCATTAGAGTTAGTCTATGGAGATTTATGTGGTCCTATATCACCACCTACACCATCAGGAAAGAGATATATATTTTTACTAGTAGATGACTACTCAAGATATATGTGGGAATACTTTCTAAGTTCGAAAGATGAAGCACTTGAATCCTTCAAGGAATTCAAATCAAGGGTAGAGAATGAATACAGAACTAAGATAAAGATTTTTAGAACAGATAGAGGAGGAGAACTCACTTCAGGTGATTTCTTAAAGTACTGCAAAGATAATGGCATATTAAGACAGTTAACTGCACCATACTCACCACAACAGAATGGAGTTGTTGAACGTAGAAATAGAACCATACTTTCAACAACAAGATGTATGATGATATCAACAAACATGCCCCAGAATTTTTGGGCAGAAGCAGTTAGACATGCTATATATATCCTAAATTGTACACCTACTAAGTCTTTAGAAGATATTACTCCATATGAAGAATTATTATTAGTTGAAGATGAACCTAGAAACTACAAAGAAGCAGCACTGGATAATAAATGGATTGAAGCTATGAAGGCAGAGATTGATTCTATCACCAAGAACAATACATGGAGATTAACCACTTTACCTAGAAATCATAAAGCAATAGGTTTGAAGTGGATATTTAAGACAAAGAGAAATGCCAATGGAGAAATAGTTAAACACAAGGCAAGATTAGTAGCAAAAGGATACATACAGGAACATGGCATAGACTTTGAAGAAGTCTTTGCACCTGTAGACAGAATTGAGACAATACGACTGATATTAGCACTGGCAGCTTACAATAAATGGGAAGTACACCATTTAGATGTAAAATCAGCATTTTTACAAGGAGACTTACAAGAGGAAGTATATGTTTCTCAACCAGAAGGTTTTATACAGCCAAGACACGAAGGCAAGGTTTATAAACTCGCTAAAGCTCTATATGGTCTTAGACAAGCACCACGAGCATGGTACACAAAATTAGATAAAACCCTGAAAGAATTAGATTTTAGCAAGTGTGCGTTAGAACAAGCTGTTTACACAAGAACAATCAAGTCATCAACACTATTGATAGGAGTATATGTAGATGACCTGATAATCACTGGAACACCAAGACAAGAGATAGATTTATTCAAAGATCAGATGAAAGATAAGTTTGAGATGAGTGATCTCGGCTTATTAGCATATTATTTAGGAATTGAAGTTATGCAAAGTTATGGCAAGATTTCAATAAAGCAGACAGCCTACGCAAACAAGATACTTAAAGATGCAGGTATGTTAGACTGCAATGATGCAAAATTACCTATGGAACCAGGACTCAAATTGACAAACCTTACAGAAGGAACTTATGTAGATGCTACAGAATATCGAAGCATAATTGGATGTTTACGATATTTACTACATACTAGACCCGACTTAAGTTACTCAGTTTGATTACTTAGTCGTTTTATGCAAGAACCTCAAGAACCACATATGAAAGCTATCAAGCAAATTTTAAGGTACATCAAAGGAACTAAAGATTTCGGAATATCTTATGAGGAGGAAACAACATAGAAGGTTATAGTGACAGCAGTTATGGTATTAATACACAAGAAGGAAAAGGAACAACAGGATTAGTTTTTTACTTTGGAAACTCACCAATTAGTTGGACTACACAGAAACAAGGAACAGTAGCATTATCATCATGTGAGTCAGAGTTTATTGCAGCAACAGCAGCAGCAACTCAAGCAATATGGTTAAAGAGATTACTGAGCAAAATTACAAATACTGAAGAACAGAAGATCAAGATTTATGTTGATAACAAGTCAGCAATAGCCTTAATGAAGAACCCAGTATTTCATGGAAGAAGCAAGCACATTGATACGAAGTACCACTTCATCAGAGAATGTGTTGAAAGAGAAGATTTGATAGTCGAGCACGTCAACGGAGAAAAACAAAGAGCTGACATACTTACAAAAGCACTACCAAGAATCAAGTTCGTCACAATGAGACAACTACTTGGAGTTGAAGACTTATCAAGCAACAATCAAGATTAAGGGGGAGAATGATAGATTAATCATGATTGTTAAGTTAATTATGTAATTTAGATTAGTTAAAGTATGATTATTGTAATTAGTGAAAATATAGGGACTAGAATAGTCAAATAGATAAACCAAAAGGGTGTGTCTCTTGATGAAAAGCCACAACTATTCGAATAGGTATCATGAAAGGTTGCGTCCTTTCAAACGCACCTTTTAGTAGTTTATAAATAGGTTCATTAATCATACTTGTAAAGAGTGAATTCGATGTTATGTTAATAAAGATCAAGTTTTGATTATTCGATCCTGTGCCATTTTTGTTTATCAAATAGATCCCCTTTCCCAACACTACTAAGGTCCTAATAGTCTTGGCCAAAGGCCAAAAGGTAATGTCGAGAGATCGAGAGGCATTTAGCCAAGGGCCAAGCCACTGAAATGGTTCCTGTGATCATATTGGTGCTGTTGCCCAAGATCTCTATTGGTTGTCCATCTGTCGTGCGTAGCCTCAGCCCCACCCCTCAAGCCAAAGTCTCGGACTTAAGACACACACACACACTCACATATTGTAAGCATGTAAGTCTAGGAGTCAAGAAGCCAATAAACCCCATGATGCTGCTGTTAAATGATCACATAATACAGAGCACACACACATACACGGTTCGTATACTTACTGCACACACACACTGTTCTGCACAAATATATACATATCTGCTGATTTTGGCTTCTTTGAAATACTTTTAACACTTAATTTATATTCACGTATATTGTTGATGTTGCTGTTGTTTTCCTAAGGCACGCACATATATATTACTTAGCTTATTTTGTTGCTGATTAGTTTTGTTTTCCAGCACACAAATCACACAAGACTCAATTTTATTTTGTTATTATAAGGCTGCTACTTTGTTGGTTATTATTTGTAACATCCTCAAATTCAATTACTGTAATTCGGAGTTATTTAGGCGGATAATTTATAATTAAGTTGAATTATGAGCAATTATTATGTATTTGGGATATTTAAAAGTTTGTTGCTATTTTAAGAAGTTACGAAGTTTGAGAATTAATAATTGTTATTATGGATATTATGAATGATAAAAGTTAGAAATGATAAATTTAAGAATAAATCAGTATTTTATGGAACCGGTTAAGTTGAGGGGTGAAAAGTGCAAAAATGATGAAAGTTGAATAGAAAGGCTAAAAAGCCATTCATTTTTCATTGCACTCTCTCTCTCTACTTTCTCTCTCTAGAAAACGCTCTCTACTTCTCTCTAGATTATCTCACAAACCGACCGGCCGATTATCGAGATTTATACGTCATCGGAAAGATCTTGAGGAGTACTACAACAATCTACGGTTGGATTCTTGATTTCATACGAATTGAGGTAAGAATCGACCCTTTTAAGATTATGTGTTTCGGTTTTGAAGAACATAAATTCGAATCTGCCATTTTTATGTGATTTAGAGCTAGTTTTGCTTGAAATCTTGCAAGAATGTGATAGTATATGTGTAATAGAATGGAACCTAGGCATCATACATGATATATCGGTGATTTTAGGCTTAGAAAGGCATGTTTTAAAGTTGTAAAGATGAACAAACTCGAAAATACCAAGAACACAGTCGAAACGCAAGAACAAACTCGATTTTTGTACTAAATTCGAGCATGTATTCGAGTTTAACACATGGAATTCGAGTTTATGTCCCTAAATTCGAATTTAGGACCCTAAATTCGAATATGGTTCGAATTTATTCTCAGGAGTTCGAGTTTGTCCTCAAATTCGAAGGAAATTCGAGTTTAACCCCATAAATTCGAGTTTAATGCCTAAAAATTGAAAACCCACTCTCTAAACTCGAATATTTTGAATGAAACCCATAAACAACACATAAAATAACAAGAGTTATTCAAAGGATAAGGTGTGAACATGAGATGGGTTCAAACTTAGTTGTAGTTCGAATTTGGACATAGACCCGAATGGGGAAAAATATTACAAAAATTACGAAACTTGGTTTTATGGATTTAAACGGTTTTTGACTCGAAATATTGTTGCAATTGATTTAACAGGTCCCTTGTGGTGTTGTTTAACCCACAGTGGGGTACATTGAGGATCCGGTTGAAATCCCGAAGAGAAATAAATATTGGTTAAAAGTTTAATTACGCACCCACTGTGAGTACATTAGATTTCGCATGTTTATATCTGTTTTATGTTAAGCTTTGCCTGCTGAGACCTGTTGCTTCATTTATTGTTTGGAATTCTACTAACTTGCGTAGATTAGATGCACATTCATACTTGTTGCATGTCCTTTCGATTGTTGTGCATCTAGTGATGGACCGATGGGTCGCATCGATTACTCTGATGTTACTGCGCTATATGTCCTGGAGCTGATCCCTCCGAGGTTCTGGTAGGCAGTATGTCATCCCCGATTGTACGTTTGTCTCAGATGGTATGTTTAATGCCGAGCTTTGGGCTCGAAGGGGCTGCGGCTCTGGTCTGTACTTGGTGTACGAAGAAGGGTATACGTTGTTTGTCATCGGTGTTACCCTTGGGGCTTCATAAAAATTTATAAAATGCGTAATCTTTGTATTCACTAAGCATTCGCTTACCTCTCAGATGTTGTATTTTTTTTTAGAGGAAAGGGAAAGTCTACTGCCGGACCATCTAGTTAGGTCGTTTGTGAAGATTCGGAAGATTTGGTACTACTTAATAGGTAATTATGTTTTGAGACAATGTTGTAATATATTCTGGATGTTGTAATAATTTAATTGGGTGTGTAGACTTAGATTTGGTACCTTGTAGCACCGTAGGGTGTTTGACACTGTTGCACTACTTTAATTTATGTATTTTAATGCTTCCGCACTTAAATTAGGTTATCAGATCATTATGTAATGTTATGTTGGTGATTAATCCTGGGTGTTTTGTAATTGGTGGTTGTTGTGGCAAGGGTGTCACACGAGATGGTATCAGAGCAGTAGTTTGAGATTCAAGTGTCCGTGAGGTCTTGATCTCAAACATTAGGTGATGATATGTAGTGATGCTAAGTAATGATCTGAACTAAGATAGATTATGATCTAGTAATCATAGGAGATTGATTATCATACGGGACAAATGAGTGGTGTCTTTAAATTTATGACATGTTACTAAACAAGTTATGTGTTTACTATTTCAGAACATGTCTGGAGGAGGAATGACACCTGAAGAAACAAGAGAGATGATGCTAGCCATGATGGCTGAGCAGAACAAAATGATTCACGACCAGTTTCGGGCTCGAGATGAGGCCGAAGCTAAAAGAAGAGAGGATAAGAGAAAGAACAAAGAAAAAGAAGGGGGCAACAATGAGGAACAAGATGACAATACTGGGTCATCTAACAAGCCCAAAGGTTGTCGGTTTAAGGATTTCAAAGGAAATGGGGTCGTGGAGTTTAATGGACTAGGAGATGCTGTTGCTGCACTTGAATGGATAACGGCAACTGAACGAACATTTCGAATCAGCGACTGTGCTGAGATGGACATGGTTCGGTATGCTACCGCAATGTTCACCAATGATGCGATTATGTGGTGGAACGCTATGGTGAATGCTTTAACACTTGAGAAGGTCTCTGTGATGACTTGGGCTGAGTTTACGGACTTATTCACTCAGCAGTATTGTCCGGTTGATGAACGCCGAAGACTGGAGGCGAAGTTTATGGCACTGATGCAGGGGACTAAGACTGTGTCCCAATATGCTGTGGAGTTCACGAGGCTAAGTCTGTTCACGCCTCATCAAGTCGATACTGAGGAAAGGAAGGTGACCAGGTTCGAGGCTGGTCTAGATATTGAGATCAGGCGAGTTATGAGCAACGTTCGTTATCCTACATTTGCTGGTTTACTTGAAGCTGCCAGAAATGTAGAACAAATTCTGATCATGTCGGGTTATTCTATTGGGTCTGCTGCTGCTTCCACCAACCCAACACAACCGTCACCGCCGAAGCGCCAGCGTGAGGGAGGATATTCTGGTTCTTCCCGGTCTTCACAGTACTCGCCTCAACAATCATATCGCCGACAGTCTGGTTCTTCTGATCGTGGTCGTGCTCGTGCTTATTCCATCAACACCGAGCCGCAATATTGCAATAAGTGTCATCTGGAGAACTTTGGCAAATGCACTAACGGACGTGCTTGCTTTTGCTGTGGAGAGCTGGGCCATTTTCAGAATGAGTGCCCAAGGAAAGGAGATGCTTGCTATAAGTGTAGGGTGTGGGGACATTATAGTAGGAACTGTAGGAAGAATGCTCCAGCAGCTGCTGCTCCATCATCAACACGATCTTCTGGAGGTTCAAGTGGTGGTTCAGTTAACCGCCGGGGTCAGTCACAAAGGGCACCGGCTCGTGCTTTTCAGATAACTGCAGAGGAGGCCAGGGAAAACCCAGAGGTGGTTACGGGTACGTTCATAGTTAACTCTTTGTCTGCAAGAGTTTTGTTTGATTCTGGTGCAAATCGTTCATTTGTATCCACTATGTTTGCACAACAACTTGCCATGCCACTGCCTAGATTATCTGCTATACTTGACATAGAAACTGCTAGCAACACTCTAGTCAAGGTAGATCACGTATACCGTAATTGCACATTAGTAATTGAAGATGTAGTCTTCAATTTGGATCTGATCCCTATTGAGTTCAGCGAGTTTGACGTAATAGTCGGGATGGACTGGTTGATTGAGAATGAAGCCTATATAGTGTGTAAGAAGCGTATGATAAAGATAACTACTCCGGAGGGGCGTGAGATATGTATATATGGGGATAGGAGAAGCGGGGATCTGTGTTTGCTGACTATTGCAAAAGCTCGAAAGCTTGTTGCAAGAGGATGTGACGCTTACTTAGCATATGCGATTGATGCTAAGGCTGAGAAGAGGACTTTGGCCGATGTGCCTGTTGTTTCACAATTCCCGGATGTGTTTCCGGAAGACTTGTCTGGCGTGCCGCCTGAGAGACAAGTGGAATTTAAAATTGACTTGATCCCTGGAGCTGCACCGGTAGCTCGTTCTCCGTATCGCCTTGCCCCAACCGAGATGAAAGAGATGATGACACAGCTTCAAGAGTTGTTGGACAAAGTCTTCATTCGACCGAGTTCGTCGCCGTGGGGAGCTCCGGTTCTGTTTGTAAAGAAGAAAGATGACACAATGCGAATGTGCATTAACTACCGGGAGCTGAATAAGTTAACCATCAAGAATAAGTATCCACTGCCGAGGATAGATGACTTATTTGATCAACTACATGGAGCTAGTGTGTTTTCCAAAATTGATTTGAGGTCGGGGTACCATCAGTTGAAGGTACGAGAAGAGGATGTGTCTAAGACAGCATTTAGGACGCGTTATGGGCATTATGAGTTCTTGGTTATGCCTTTCGTGTTAACCAATGCCCCGGCTGTCTTTATGGATTTGATGAACCGAGTTTGTAGACCGATGTTAGACAAGTCGGTGATCGTTTTTATTGATGACATTCTAGTATACTCTAAGTCTGAGGCTGAGCACGCTGATCACCTAAAGGAGTTATTGGAGTTGTTAAGAAAGGAAAGGTTGTATGCCAAATTCTCAAAGTGTGAGTTTTGGCTACAACAGATACAATTTCTAGGGCATGTGATTTCGGGGGCTGGGATTTCTGTGGATCCAGCCAAAGTTGAAGCAATAAAGAACTGGGAACCGCCGTGTTCGGCTACTGAAGTTAGAAGTTTTCTGGGGTTGGCAGGATACTATCAGAGATTCATAAAAGATTTTTCTAAGATTGCAGTTCCTCTGACTGCATTAACAAAGAAGAATGCACCGTTTGTATGGGAAACTGTGCAGCAGGAGGCCTTTGAGGTTCTGAAGAAGGCGTTAAGTGAGGTGCCGATACTTGCTTTACCTGAAGGCAATGACGATTTTGTGGTGTATACTGATGCCTCAAGACTGGGGTTAGGTGCTGTACTGATGCAACACGGGAAAGTAATTGCTTATGCTTCAAGACAGTTGAAGCAGCATGAGAAGAATTCTTCAAGACATGATCTGGAGTTGACTGCGGTAACATTTTCTTTGAAGTTATTGAGGCACTACCTGTACGGTACTAAGTGTCAACTTTACACGGACCATAAAAGTTTAAAGTACATCTTTAGTCAGAAAGAGCTCAATATGAGGCAGAGACGATCTATGGAGCTTATAAAGGATTATAACTGTGAAATCCTTTATCACCCGGGAAAGGCTAACGTGGTAGCCGATGCTTTGAGTCGCAAAGCATATGCTAAGGATTGCTGTTATATGATGACGTCTACAATGCTGACCTCGACAATTATTGATGATGTCAAGGCCGCTCAGGAGGAAGCCTTGAAAGATGAGAATGTTGGTGCTGAGGATATTAGGATACAACTTAAAGATATGGAAACTAGTGAATCGGGATTGAAAGGAGTGTACGGGAGGATTTGGGTGCCGAAGTTGGGTGGAATGAGACAAGTAATCATCGAAGAAGCACACCAGTCTAGGTTTTCTGTACATCCTGGAAGTACAAAGATGTACAACGAACTGAAAGCAGACTTCTGGTGGCCGGGATTGAAAAAGGACATAGGGCAGTATGTTGAACGATGTAGGACTTGTCGGTTGGTGAAAGCCGAATATCAACAACCGTACGGCAGTCTGCAACCGCTTCCTATTCCGGAGTGGAAGTGGGAACATATTACGATGGACTTTGTCACGAAATTGCCGAAAACTAGGCGTCAACACGATGCAATATGGGTGATAGTCGATAGGTTAACTAAGTCGGCTCACTTTATACCGATTCGGGAAAGTTATTCGTTAGAGAAGTTGGCTCAGATTTATATGGACGAGATCGTTTCTAGGTATGGAGTGCCTAAGTCCATAGTATCGGATCGAGATAGCCGATTTACTTCAAACTTCTGGTCGGCACTACAAGAAGGGTTAGGGACGAGAATAGCAATGAGTACAGCCTATCGTCCGCAAACCGATGGCCAAAGTGAACGAACAATCCTTACTTTGGAAGACATGATGAGATCGTGTGTGTTAGATCTCGGTGGCAACTAGGATGATCATTTGCCACTGATAGAGTTTTCGTACAATAATAGCTATCACGCGACGATCAAGAAAGCACCGTTTGAGGCTTTGTATGGAAGGAGATGTAGGACCCCTACATGTTGGAGAGAAACTGGTGAAACACCGATTGCTGGGCCGGCTTTGCTTCAAGAAACAAACGAGAAGATATAGTTGATTAGGCAGAACATGAAAGCGACCCAGGATCGTCAGAAAAGTTACTATGATAGGAGGCACAAACCAATCAATTTTGAGGTGAATGATTGGGTTTATCTGAAAGTGTCACCTATGAGAGGTGTTACACGATTTGTGAAAAGAGGAAAGTTGGCTTCGAGATTTGTCGGACCATTTAAGATAACCGAAAAAGTAGGAAATCAGTCATATCGGTTAGAATTGCGTGAAGAAATGTCGGGCATACACCCGGTGTTCCATGTAGGGAACCTTAGGAAATCCTTTACTGCTGACAATGAGGATTGGGCTGACCACACCGAGCTGCAAGTTGATGAAAGGCTTCGGTATGTTGAGGAGCCGGAGAGTGTGTTAGATACTAAGGTGAAGAAATTGAGAAGCAAAGAAATCGAAATGGTGCTTGTGCGTTGGAAGCATCATAAGGGAGCCAATCATACATGGGAGACGAAAGTTGATATGCTAAGGAAATATCCGCAGCTGTTTGAAGTCAAATAACTTCGAGGACAGAGTTAGAGCGTGGTGGAGCCCATGTTTGTAACATCCTCAAATTCAATTACTGTAATTCGGAGTTATTTAGGCGGATAATTTATAATTAAGTTGAATTATGAGCAATTATTATGTATTTGGGATATTTAAAAGTTTGTTGCTATTTTAAGAAGTTACGAAGTTTGAGAATTAATAATTGTTATTATGGAGTATTATGAATGATAAAAATTAGAAATGATAAATTTAAAAAATAAATCAGTATTTTATGGAACCGGTTAAGTTGAGGGGTGAAAAGTGCAAAAATGATGAAAGTTGAATAAAAAGGCTAAAAAGCCATTCATTTTTCATTGCACTCTCTCTCTACTTTCTCTCTCTAGAAAACGCTCTCTACTTCTCTCTAGATTATCTCACAAACCGACCGGCCGATTATCGGGATTTATACGTCATTGGAAAGATCTCGAGGAGTACTACAACAATCTACGGTTGGATTCTTGATTTCATATGAATTGAGGTAAGAATCGACCATTTTAAGATTATGTGTTTCGGTTTTGAAGAACATAAATTCGAATCTGCCATTTTTATGTGATTTAGAGCTAGTTTTGCTTGAAATCTTGCAAGAATATGATAGTATATGTGTAATAGAATGGAACCTAGGCATCATACATGATATATCGGTGATTTTAGGCTTAGAAAGGCATGTTTTAAAGTTGTAAAGATGAACAAACTCGAAAATACCAAGAACACAGTCGAAATGCAAGAACAAACTCGATTTTTGTACTAAATTCGAGCATGTATTCGAGTTTAACACATGGAATTTGAGTTTATGTCCCTAAATTCGAATTTAGGACCCTAAATTCGAATATGGTTTGAATTTATTCTCATGAGTTCGAGTTTGTCCTCAAATTCGAAGGAAATTTGAGTTTAACCCCTTAAATTCGAGTTTAATGCCTAAAAATTGAAAACCCACTCTCTAAACTTGAATATTTTGGATGAAACCCATAAACAACACATAAAATAACAAGAGTTATTCAAAGGATAAGGTGTGAACATGAGACGGGTTCAAACTTAGTTGTAGTTCGAATTTGGACATAGACCCGAAATGGGGAAAAATATTACAAAAATTACGAAACTTGGTTCTATGGATTTAAACGGTTTTTGACTCGAAATATTGTTGCAATTGATTTAACAGGTCCCTTGTGGTGTTGTTTAACCCACAGTGGGGTACATTGAGGATCCGGTTGAAATCCCGAAGAGAAATAAATATCGGTTAAAAGTTTAATTACGCTCCCACTATGAGTACATTAGATTTCGCATGTTTATATCTGTTTTATGTTAAGCTTTGCCTGCTGAGACCTGTTGCTTCATTTATTGTTTGGAATTCTACTAACTTGCATAGATTTAGATGCACATTCATACTTGTTGCATGTCCTTTCGATTGTTGTGCATCTAGTGATGGACCGATGGGTCGCATCGATTACTCTGATGTTACTGCGCTATATAACCTGGAGCTGATCCCTCCGAGGTTCTGGTAGGCAGTTTGTCATCCTCGATCGTACGTTTGTCTCAGATGATATGTTTAATGCCGAGCTTTGGGCTCGAAGGGGCTGCGGCTCTGGTCCGTACTTGGTGTACAAAGAAGGGTATACGATGTTTGTCATCGGTGTTACCCTTGGGGCTTCATAAAAATTTATAAAATGCGTAATATTTGTATTCACTAAGCATTCGCTTACCTCTCAGATGTTGTATTTTGTTTTACAGGAAAGGGAAAGTCTACTGCCGGACCATCTAGTTAGGTCGTTTGTGAAGATTCGGAAGATTTGGTACTACTTAATCGGTAATTATGTTTTGAGACAATGTTGTAATATATTCTGGATGTTGTAATAATTTAATTGGGTGTGTAGACTTAGATTTGGTACCTTGTAGCACCGTAGGGTGTTTGACACTGTTGCACTACTTTAATTTATGTATTTTAATGCTTCCGCACTTAAATTAGGTTATCAGATCATTATGTAATGTTATGTTGGTGATTAATCCTGGGTGTTTTGTAATTGGTGGTTGTTGTGGCAAGGGTGTCACATTATTCTTTCTGTTTTTAATTCAATTAGCACACACACAACTCCTTAACATGTGTTCTTTTATTAACAAATTATTGTTGTTGTACTGATCCTCTTTCTATTTTTGCTGCTACTAATAATTCAAAATACACCATTACCCTTATATGGGTTGCTGTTGTCTATATGTAGCACACACACACAGAGCCTATATGCATGCCGAGAACACACACACACACACACACCCACACCTGCACATTTAATTTAAATCTCCAATTGAACTGTTGCTGATCTTTCTAAGACACACACACACTGTCCAAAATTTCACAGCACGTAATTTGCCATTACGTGGCAAGTATAATCAAATATTCGTGTTGATTTTAAGGGCTTAGTGTGTTTAGCACTCATACGATACGCTTAGGGAGTTATTTGCTATTTTAGGGGGTCCATTAGATGCTTAAACTTAGGTTGAAATCATGAAGTTGCAGCAACATAAATATCTCATATAGTTGCTACATTTTTGGACTGCACAACAATACAAAATTGCGTAAGTGTTGTGTGAATCCAGGAGAACATATACACACGCACTGCTTATTATTGACCTGTAAACATTACACACACTAAACATACACACACACACATAACACACACACACACACTGTAGAACATACACACACACACACACACACACACACACATATATATATATATATATATATATATATATATATATATATATATATATATATATATATATATATATGTTGTTGTTGCTGATGTTTTATTTGCAATCTATTTCATACACCGAACAAACACACTAACACTAACACTAAAACTTATTAAATATATATAAGTTAAGGGGCTGCTGTGTTTGTGAGTTACGGGACTGAGTAACTCATCATATAGCTGAGTTATGGAGTCTAATAGCATACACACATCAAGTATTCTATTTCTATGGTTTTTGTTTGACTTAATTGTGTTTGTAGTTATTAATTATGGCGTCGACTAGTGATAGAGGATGGATGTATATGATGACAGACAATGACAGATATTTTAGTCGTAATTATGTTGAAAATGTAGAGAGGTTTTTGGACTTTGCATACTCTAATGATGATTGTGTTGAGAAGAAGTTGACCGTGTCAGGTGAAATAGTGCTTCACATATTTAGTCCTTGTGCTAAATGCACTAATTCTCATTATAGAAAAAGAGAAATTGAGTTGGTCACCTACTTAGAAAAGGGTTCATGTCTGACTATTATACATGGACCGAACACGGTGAAACCTCAATCCAAGAAGTGGGACAGACTTCTACTCCAATGGATGCGGATGGTGATGAGGGTTACAGATGCATGGTGTTCGACAACATGCATCCCACAGGTCAAAATCCGATCCTTCAATCAAATTTGGATTCTACTGCTTGGGAAGAACATGTACCAAATCCAAACGCCAAAGGATTCCTTGACATGTTGCAAGCCGCATATGAGCCTCTATGTGAAGGATGTCAAGATTGGACGAAATTACAAGCTTTTACGTCTCTCATGACTTGGAAGACACATTGTAATGTACCTAATGCTACTTTTAATTACATACTTCCAATGTTTAAAAGTATGCTACCAAAAGAGAATAGTTTGCCTAGTAACTTTTATGAAACAAAGAAGAGTTTGGATACACTTAGTCTCCCAAAAGAGAAGATTCATGCTTGCAAAAATCATTGCGTGCTATTCTACAAGGAAGATGTATCTTTAACACATTGTCGTGTATGCAGGGAATATCGTTATAAGAGTGAGTGAAAGGTCCCTAATTTGGTGTTTACATATATGCCGATTGGTCCCAGACTTCAAAAGTTATATATGAATTCAAAGACGGCCAAGGAGACGACATGGCATTATGATCACAAAACAAAAGAGGATAGCATGGTACATTCGAGTGATGGCAAGGATTGGAAGCATTTTGACTTGGCTAATCTATATTTCGCGGACGAGATAAGAAATGTTCGACTTGGATTATGCACCGAAGGTTTTAGTCCAAATAACTCCAATTCAAATCCATATTCATGTTGGCCCGTCTTTCTTACAGTCTATAACTTACCTCCATGGATGAGTTTGCAAGACTCTTATGTTAGGCTATGTATGGTTATTCCGGGAAGAAAGAACCCTCGACAAAACTTGGATGTCTTTTTGAGGCCGTTAATTGACGAGTTGAAAGACTTGTATGATGATGAGATTAATACTTATGATGCATATCGCAAGCAGAATTTCACATAGAGAGCAATACTATTATGGACGGTTAATGATAATCCAGCATATGCAATGTTATCAGGGTGGAGCACACATAGTGTCTTAGCTTGCCCATGTTGCATGGAAGACACAAAATCCTTTCAGTTAACTTGTTGGACGTAAACCATGTTGGTTCGACTGCCATCGAAGATTTTTACCTCCACAACACCCATTTCGAGGAGATAAACGAGGCTTTAAAGCAGGTTGTTCTATATCATCAAAACTCCTACCACTATCGCAGTTGACTGGTTTTGAAGCTCTTCAACAGGTCTCTAACATTTCAACTTTTTATGAAGGCCTTCCATTCAACGCAAAGATTCCAAGACCCTCTGGCTATGGAAAAACTCATAATTGGGTAAATAGAAGCATATTTTGGGAGCTGCCGTATTGGCCCAAATCGCTAATTCGACACTGTTAGGCACAAAAAGGCCTCAGTCAAACCTGTTCTACATCTGAGGGGGAGATTTATAATCAAACCTGTTGATGCATTTGAAGGTTGAATTTAAGGCCTGTTATATGCCTTATTGAAACCTGAAAATGATTTGCAATATCAGTCTAAAGCTGTTCTATATGTTGCATGTGTTGCAACTAAGACAGTTTGTCCAAGCTGCTCTATCTGCTGAACAGGCTGGACATAAACTGTCTACGCTGCTCTACATTGTTGAGCAGCTTGGGCATTTTTAATGTGTTCTGTTCTTTGTGAACAGAACCTGTTCTTTGTGAACAGGCTAAACACTTTATGGAATTTGTTTCCAAGTCATCATGTATTGTTTTTGACTACAAGATCAGTTTACAAAGTCGAAGACAAAGTGGAAAACAGAACTGCTCAGCCTGCCCACACTGTTCTGTAACATGAAGACAAAAGGTTATTTGAAAAAGGGTGACAGACCTTTTTCTTATATCAAAATAGGCCTTTACAAGGAAGAAAGACGCAAAGTTGACATTCCTAAATTAGTTAAAGGCAATGCAACAGTAGACAAAGTAAAAAAGACAAAAGTTCTGCACATGTGAAGACAAGTCTGCTTTTCAGAAAAGTGCAGAAAAGGTTATGTTGTCTTTTCAACAAGACTTCTCCCTTTTTCATTCCGTCAATGAAGATGTTTCTCTTAGATCCTCTAAGTGAGTATAAGGAAGCTTCTAAGGTCCCAGAAAGCAAGTGTGAAGAAGCTAAGTGCTGAAACCCAAGAGTGAACGTGCAAGTGTGATTTCATGCATGCAAGCCTGCTTGTGTAATACAGTTTCTTTGTGTCTAAGCTGTCCTACATAAGCTGTCCCTCTGAGTCTTGTAAACACAGTGAGTGCTTCTTAGTGAGTGTATTCATTGTATACTAGTTTGAGTCTGTCTTAGACTAGTAAGCATACTGTTGTATCTGTCATCTCAGCTTGAACTATTCCGCATTCAAGCTTGTTTGTAATTAACAAATTTTTGATAATACATACAAACATTGAGAAAAGAGTGTCTAGTTTTTAAATTGCTGTATTCACCCCC
>JAANYP010009056.1:0-13863 GCA_020465985.1 Centrapalus pauciflorus | reverse complement strand
CTTCTACAAGGCCTGATATCATGTACGGTGTAAGCTTGGTGAGTAGGTTTATGGAGAAACCTTATTCAAATCATTGGGAAGCAGCAAAAAGGATTCTCAGATACATTAAAGGCACAATTGATCATGGAATTTTTTATGAGGCTAATGCACATTGATTACACTGATAGTGATTTAGCCGGAAGTATGGATGATATCAGAAGCATGTCTGGTTATGTATTTCATCTTGGTACTGGTGCGATATCATGGAGTTCTAAGAAACAACAAATTGTGGCACTTTCTACTAAAGAGGCCGAATATATTGCTGCAGCATATGCTGGTTGTCAATTGGTTTGGTTGCGCGGAATTTTGGAAAGTCTTATGAAAAAGCAAGATAAGTCAACCACTTTGTATTGTGATAATAGCTCGACTATTTCAGTCACAAAGGATCCAATTCTTCATGGACGAACAAAGCATATCCACATCAGATATCATTTCTTGAGGGACCTTGTCAACGAAGGAGATGTTCAAGTTGAGTATTGCAAGACAGAAGATCAAATGACGGATATTTTTATGAAGCCGTTTGGTGGGAATTTTTTCAAGAAGAATGTTGAAAGATTGGGAGTAAAAAGCAAGTTTAATTTAAGGGAGGCATTGTTAGCAATAAAATAAATTAAACTTGAATAATTATTATGTTTAAATTTATGATTAATTCATGTAACCATCAAAAGATGAAAAGTTTGATGATTAATGTCTAGTAACCACCATGAGTTTTGAAAGGTGAAGAATTTAGTGTTTAATGGAGTAGTTATGTAGCTAGTTATGAATGTCATAACTTAGTCATTATATTGACATTACTTTTGAGTTGTAAGTTGGGGAAAAAAATATTCAAGAAATAAAAGTAAAATTGAGTCTTGTGCTGCTAAGTTTTTCTCCTATTTTTTTCATCTCTACAAATCAATGATACAAGTTAAAGGATGATGTGACAATGACGTGTCATTTATACTATTGTGTCATTAAGTTCGCAATGGAATGTACTTGTTATATTTCTTATTTGAATTTAGGGTTTTATGAATAAAACAAACATGTTTTCACGTTTTCGCCTATTTATGTTATTTTTTTCATTAAAGTGTTCAAGTTAATTTTTTTCTTTTCGGTTTAGTGAAATTTGGACATTTGAATCTGGTTTTTGTTTTTTAAAAAAACTGGTTTACTAATTATAACCGGTTCTAATGTCCAAGTTTCACTAAACCATAAATAAAAAAAATTAACTTGAGAACTTTTATATAAAAAAATTAACATGGAGGGACAAAAACGCAAAATAACGTGAAAACATGTTTGTTTTTTCCATAATAAACCCTTGAATTTATGGTGAAAAAAACCAACATACCTTTATACTTTTATTTGTTTATTTGTTTGATACCGTATACGTTTTTCTCACTTTATTAGACAAAGTAAAGGGTGGTGGGAGGCCGAAGGCTGTGTCATTGCAGGAAGGTGGAGGCTACCACCAAATAAATAAAATTTTAAAAACATGATAAGTTTTACAATATAGTAATAATGAAAAGAATCCAATTCGGAACAAGTAAAAAAATAAGATCAAACTGATATAACAGTGATCGAAAATATAATGCTTTTATAAATATAAACTCATTTAAATTCTGGAAATGTTATTTAAGTTTTGTAATTTTAAACTATAATTTCTCAAAATTCAATGAAATCACAATCAACTAATATAATTATATATATTTCAGTAATAATTAACGATAATTCATACATTTATAATTGTGAAAATACAAACTAATTAAAACTCTTGTAATAACCGGTACAAGATCCAAATACTTTAGATTTTAATTTTTCTAACCATTAATACATCAATTTTACAAGTGGGAAAAAAATCATCGAGTAACAACTATTTAAAAGTTGGATAGCCATCCACCCAATACAGAATACGAATGTCAAGCATACCAAAGTCTTCCTGCTAATAACTTCAAGTTTCTAAACCATAAGGAGGTCCGGGAGCTCTTTACCCTCGTATGTTTATGCCTGAAAATAAGAGTAAACAAGAATTGTTGTTTAGTGAGTTGCTACGCCACCGAGTTCAAATAATATCATTCTCAAGTTCGCCAATAAGCGGCAACAAACAGCTTACAACGTTGGTGTGGAGTCACCTTACCCTCGTGAAAGTCTATTTGCTTCTCACACCACCAATACATAAATCTACATTAGACACCTCACCCTCACAGCCTTTTTGAAGTATGTTGGTTTCTCACGAATGGACGTCACCCCGACAGTGATACATAATGATTCAAGTTACAGTAGCACGTTACAATGTCTATTTATTATTGTACTACAGCCACTAGCAGATCCAGAGCATACTTTTTTAGGGGTCATTTTTCATAATTTTAGAAAGGTCAGTTTAAAATTCATCGTACTACTATCAAAACCATTAAAAAACCACATACTAAGTCCATTTTATTACAAATTCCCTTATAAATGGGGCTCTTTGTGTTTTTTAAACAACATAGTTTGGTTTCTTAGAAATAAGTTGGGGTATATTTTTTTACAACATATACAACACATGAAACAAAAATTATTGGGGGCATTTGACCCCTAATATATAGCTAACAAATTAATCGACCCGTGAAAATGGCAGCCCATTTCTTCTATAACTACGTACTACAAATGATACATGTGATGCCAATACATGATAATACGGTGTAACTTGTAATCATAATCGCCATTGGCGGCCCGTTGCCTAAAACCTCATGCTAAACATGGTTCAAAACACATCAAATGGGGCATCCTGTCAATGCATGTTAGTTCGTACAACGTGTAACCAATCATCACCACGAAGACGGCCCGTTGACGTATAACACATTAACACATAATGCTAGCCCTTTTTTTTCAAATGCAATTGCTAGAATATGTGGAAACCCTTGATAGGGTGTATTGCATTCATCTCATAGTATAAATAGATTACATATTTACAAAGGAGACCCCTACACTATACATTATTTAACACACCCCCCTCAGTCGCAGCTGGAGGAGGACTAATGCTAAGACTGGACTTAAATTGTAAAAACAGCTGTGTAGGAAGACCTTTAGTAAATATATCTGCTAACTAATGAGAGGAGGGAACATGCGACACACGCACTTGCCCCAAAGCAACACGTTCTCTTACAAAGTGTAAGTCAATTTCCACATGTTTGGTTCGTTGATGCTGTACTGGGTTATTAGCTAAATACATGGCACTTACATTATCACAAAAAACAACTGTGGCACGTGAAAGAGGTAGATGTAACTCAATCAAAAAATTACGAAGCCAGGCAGATTCGATTTACAACATAGGCACGGAAATTTGTAAATACTTGAAACACATCAGATTTAGCACGCAAAGGGAACACCCATAAGAAATGAGAATAATCATCCAAAAAAAGTATATAATATTTAAAACCACTCAAACTTGGTACAGGAGATGTCCACAAATCAGAATGAACAAGTTCAAAAATCCGTGAAGTCTTCGTTACAGACTTTGAAAAAGACAAACGACAATGTTTACCTAATTGACAGGCGTGACATGTAGGTAACTATTCCACTAGTAGTGGAAACAAGCATTAGACCCTTACATAAGTCCTTTATGATTAAAAATCATTTTTTGGTCAGAGTGATTCAACTCGGCGAGTCATTTTGGGTGACTCGATCGGTCGATGCAATATGTTGAAATTTTAGTTATTCAACAGAGGCAACTCGACGAGTCAACATCAGACCATCATATTTTACACTCAAATTTCCAAAACTTAATATAAGTCAAATATATCACTTCCAATATTTTTATAACATTGTTTGGGTTGTTTTTGAGCACTCAAACATAGCAAACAACAACATTCCACCCAAAAATCTTTAGGACTCCATTTGTGCCCTAGTTTTGGGTTTGGCTTAAACTTAAAGAAATCAACTCCAAAGTTCTCACACACACACATATATGGCTCAAATGCATTACATCATCGTACCACAATATCCAAGTGATGTTACAACCATTTATAAACAATTGTTTAAATACCCATTTAGGTTTACATGCCTCATTCTTGAAAAAATGAAGAACAAGGTAGAGAATGTTAGAAATTCTATTTGGATTGACTTATATGTTTAAATTATTGGGCTTTATCTTTAATAGACTTATTGTGCTATTAATTAATAAACTAATATTAGTGGGCTTTAGGGTTTAATGGTAACCCTAATTCCCATTCTGTATATAGTGAGGATCCCCAATACCCTAAAGAAACTCTAAGATCCCTAATCTCCATCTATCAGAGATCTGCTATTCGGTCTAGAACATTAAAGTTTTAGGTGAGAAAGATTCTCACAATCCTGATCGTTCGTCCTCAGATTTCCGCATAGAAAAGACGATATCAATGGATTCAGATATAAGTTCTTTTATGGTTTATCTTAATGATTTGACAATATGTTTGATCCGGGATTATTATTCAAATATATATAACTAGTGGTATTAGAGCCAACCATATTTGTTGAATCGTTAGATATAGAAACAATTGTTTAAATACCCATTTAGGTTTACATGCCTCATTCTTGAAATAATGAAGAACAAGGTAGAGAATGTTAGAATTTCTATTTGGATTGACTTATATGTTTAAATTATTGGGCTTTATCTTTAATAGACTTATTGTGCTATTAATTAATAAACTAATATTAGTGGGCTTTAGGGTTTGATGGTAACCCTAATTCCCATTCTGTATATAGTGAGGATCCCCAATACCCTAAAGAAACTCTAAGATCCCTAATCTCCATCTATCAGAGATCTGCTATTCGGTCTAGAACATTAAAGTTTTAGGTGAGAAAGATTCTCACAATCCTGATCGTTCGTCCTCAGATTTCCGCATTATTAAGACGAAATCAATTTATGATTTATCTTAATGATTTGACAATATGTTTGATCCGGGATTATTATTCAAATATATATAACTAGTGGTATTAGAGCCAACCATATTTGTTGAATCGTTAGATATAGAGTTAATTATATAGTGTTTTTTTTTGTTTGCGGCTATGGTTTTCTTTTTCTTTTTTGTTTGCGCCGCATGATTGATAAAAAAAAAAAAAAGAATTGTGGGTTGTGTAATTGTGTATTCAACTTGCAAGTTTTAAAAAAAATAATAAATATAGGTTTTGTTTTTTTTTTCTTTTGCAGCTCATGCAACAAACAAAATCAAACAAAAGAATTCTTCCTATATATTGCCTCGGAAGAACATTGAAGAGATAAATCTAAGCCGTTGGATTAATTAACCGTTAAATCCAGACCGTCTTAACTCACTTATTTCTTTTATTGCACAACATACAACTCATTGATACATGCATTTGTGAATAACCGTCCATTTTAAACAAAAAAGACTACCCCACTACATATGTTTGTAAACTACCACGCTACATATCTAGCATTTTACACATATACTATTTTCTTATAAATTAAATTTACTTTAAGAAACCATTTTTATCATAAACATTATTAACAATAAACTTTCCATTTGACTAAAAAACTACCCCACTACATATCTAGCATTTTACACATATACGTTTTCTTATAAATTATAATTTAAATTTACTTTAAGAAACCATTTTTATCAGGACATTATTGACAATAAACTCTCGTTTGACTAGGTCAGACAAACAAAATCCTTGATTTTAGGAGGATTTCACATAGGCCCTGTTTGAAGCTCTCAATATGCTCTGAATGGGCTCAATCCTCCCATTTGGTAAGAGAATTAAGGATCAGAGTGTTTGATATCAATAATTGTAAGTGACAAAAAAAACTCTCACCCTCTCTTATTCAATCTGAGAAGAAAATGTCACTGATCCCCTCTTATCATCGCAGAGAGCAGATTCCTCCTCCGGCTATCGCTTCATCGACGACCATCCCCTCCCCAAACTCTAGACAACACCGAACTGCTCCTTCTCTATTCTTGCCGGTGGTCGACCGCCGCTGTTTTTCCTTGCGGTGCTGTCTGCCTTCTCCCTTTCTGTTTCTGGGTTCCATAAAGAGAGAGAGAGAGAGAGAGAGAGAGAGAGCGAGGGAGGTTTTGTGGGTGTAGTGTTGAGAAGAGATCGGTGCCGGAACCGCCTTGGCCGGCGACTGGCTGGTGGCTTCTTCCTTTGACCGGCGCTGCCATTCTTTTTTATTTTTCTGTTTGTCTTCACTGAGAGGGGTTCAAGAAAAGAAACTTCAATTTAAGAAAGAAGATGGGCTAGGTGAGTAGGTGTACCGTGCGTTAGGTGTGGGGATGCTTGTTTATTATTATTATTATTATTATTTTAGGCTAATAAGTTGAATAATGTTTAAATATTGGTTTCGGGTTTTTAATTTTTTTTGGGCTTTCATAAATTGATAACTGATTTTGGGCTAGATATTTTTGGGCACATTAATTTAGAAACTAGTTTTGGGTTTTAAAATTTAAATGGGTTGCATTCCTATTTATTTATTTTGGGCTTTTCAAATAAAGATTTAAATCGGACTGATAGGTAGATTATAATTTAAATGGATTAATATTGGGTTGTTTTAGTAAATTAATATGGGCTATTTAAATTTTGTTTAGGCTATTATATGCACAAATGAATTTGGTGTATTAAAAGAGGTTTGTAAGTTTATACGAAAGGAAGGATTAAATGATGAGTTTTTTTTAGTATAATCAAGTGGATGACGAAAATGCAGATGTACAAGGGGATACTGGAAATGAAGCAGTACAAGAAGCTCAAGCACATGGAAGTGCCGTTGTTGATCAACAATATATGAAAAATTTACGTGAACGAATTTTGAACAGACTAATGTAGACTGAAAGTTGATATTAGTCCGTTGTAAGAACTAATAGTTGATATTATCAATTGATTGTTGGTTTTCTTTTGTTTGAAGAATTATTGCATATTCGATAGTTATGATTGTTATGAGTTATTTGTTTGCTTCGAAATATGTGTGCTAGTTGAAATTTTGGTTAATAAAATAGACTAGTCACATATATATGAATCATAATTTTTTTTTATATTAATTTCATAAATAAAGTCAAGAAAACATATATGGTTAGACATTTATAAATTTAAAAATCAAACAATCTTATTGCAACCTCTTATCAATTATTGAGACGTCTTTTATCAATAAGAAGTGGTAATACGCAATAAGACAATTACCTCTTAACGAATCAAACACACCCATAATCTCCATTTTTTAGGCAGACCATCATCTAACAAGTTTCTATATATCGATTTTCTAATTTTGTAAACATTATTCTGTTCTATAAATTATTCAATAAATTATTTTACGTAATTGATAAAAATTGAACAATTTATAGAACAAAATAATTTTGTCAAACCAGATTCCAAAGGACTTTCTCTATCGACATTAAGGTAAATAAATCTACGCAATTATAAATTATTCAATTTTTACGTAAATCAACAATATTAATTGTTAAGCAATAATTCGGTTTTATATATGTTAATTGATATTGAAAAAAAAACTCAAAGATTTGGCTACGGATTCTAGAAAACCATTTCGCAAATGGTAAATTAGAAAATTTGCTTTTACATTTGATTAATCATGTTCATTACATTGATCAATCAAGAGCTACAATGTTTATAAGTATTATACGTTTTCTTCCAATGACATGAAACTCTTCTTAACAAATTGAAAGATCAAAGCAAAGGAAGATTCTCAAGTGAGAAGATCAGATTTTTTTTCTTCTTCATCATTTCTTTCACTCTTTAATTTCCATGTATTTGATACTTTACAACATAGTTTCTTGAAACTAATTCTTTTTATTTTCCGTATGAAATTCACGTATTAAACATAAGAGTTGTGTGCCAAAAATTAATTTTTTATAGGTTTTAGTAATGCTACAGAATTTATGAAGATAATTTGTTATTTTAACATATTATTTAAATTTTCAAATTTTTTCTCCAAGAGTATGTATGATTACTTTATACTTAATATTGCAATATTTTTTAAAAGATGAACATCAAGTTGAAGTGGATTGTGAATATGTAATCTATAGTGAACAACTCAACATGTTTTATTTAAGGGGTATTGTTTTTCAATACATTTGTGATTTTTATCAAAGTTTAATGCAAATAAAGACCAAAATTCCAATAGTGTCTAAATATTATGACCATCGGTCTAGGCATTTAAGCTCATGTGTTAACGTTTTACACATAACACCTCTAATTTTTGAACTAATTTTTTAACATATGTTTACGAATTTACATATAAGACCCTTTAATTTTAAATTAATATCTATATTAAATAATAATCAGTTTGTTTTTCTCTTTTAACTTTTAATATATACAGTTTCATTTAAGTATAAATACATGGTAGTGACCCAATTATTTTCATTGACCTTTGTAAAAAAAATCAATAAATAAAAGTGTTATGAATATATTTTACGACTTGAACAATGATGTGTAATTGTAACGTGGATACAATATCCACGTTACAATAAATCACAAGTTTGCACGTAAGTATGAAATTATTTAAATGTTACAATATCCAAAAAAACATTAATGTTACAAAGAGACAAAATTGTGGATGATAACTTTTCCTTCTCTTTTACCAAGTGAAGAAGCAACAACTAACAGTGATTTCAATAAATATGTAATAGTGTGTTTTTGTATATAAATAGAACTTATGATCATACAAATAGAATGCAAAGAAATACATATAAAAAGCTTTACAAGTCTTGGTGATTGAGTGATATCTAAATTCTGTTAATTATAACACGTTATCAGCACGAAGATCTTTGCGATTAAATCAAGAATCAAACGATGTATGATTACTTAAAGTTATAACTTATAATGAGAATATAATTACCATAAATAGTTGATACGATAACAATAATAATACACTTATGAACTACTAACATGTATTATTATTTCTAATATAATAATTATGTTTACTAACGTTTTATTTATACTAACGTTTTTACTTATACTAACATTTAAATAACTGTTGCTAACATTTTATTTATGTACTAACATTTAATTATGCATACTAACGTTTATTTATGTACTAACGTTTACTTATACTAACATTTATTTTCATTTATCATAACATTAATTATGATTACTAATTTACATCAATTAAAATTTTATTTTTATAATGCAAACTATTAATTCTTTTTCTCTTCTTTATAACAAGTGTTTTTTTATATTTTTTTATCATTATTCTACATTAAATGAAAATTATATTTTAATCATTTTTTTATTAAAATTTAACAACGGTTAAATAACTGTTGCAACGGTCAAAAGAGAAAAAATTTGACCGTTTGATGACTCGATTTTTTCTCTATAAATACTCCAATATAAAACTTCAATATTTCAATAAATCATTCTTCTTCTTTTCTGAAAAGAAAACTTTTTACTGGTTGAAGAATGAAGATGCCACTCTCATTTTTGATTTTTCTTATTGTAATACTTTCAATACTTTTCTACTCATTGTTGCAACTTCTGTCAGGATCTATAACTTATGAAAATTATGAATAACCAAGATTAACTGATTTGAATTTATCAGAGTATAAATCAATAATCTTGCTTTGAATCAAAGTTTAATTAAGAAGTTTGCGGAATAACACTTAATTATTTTGACAAAAACTTTCAGAATCAATAATAGCATAAAACATAAGAAGTAATCAAGACTGTTTGTATTGCTGAATTCACTGATTACAATCACCTCTAATCTGTTTTGATTAGACGAAGAACACAAACTGTTCTTAGGGTTTTACAACCTTAGAGGCTTAAGAAAACTTGAACAATAAAGCAATTACAGACTCAAAATATGCAGAAAACTCTTATTCTATGCGTATATCTTCTATACAATCTTCTGTCTATTTATATTGCTTTATGGACGTGTTTCCTTGAAGGACTATGACTTCTCTGATAGTAGATATGCTGGAATCTTCTTGTAGATATCTTCCCTGAAAATCAGCACATTCTGTTTATGAAACTGTTGAGCAGCTTGAATGACTTGGCAGCATGAACTGAGCAGCTTGAGTTATTTTGCTCTGGCAGCTTGAACTTTTATACTGGCAGCTCGAGTTTCTTCAACTAGCAGCATGAACTTTGTACTTACACAGAAATTCTACTAACAGTATGAGAAGTCTAACTAACAGCTTGAGTATACTTAAACTATTTCCCAACAATCTCCCCCTAACTTAAATTCTTTATACAAGACTTTAAGTTCTATACAAATAAGGAAATGAAAAAGTAAACTGTTATTTACAAACCAAGGCTTTCAAAAACTTACAATTGTGCAAGCTTCTGATCTATAGCCTTCAAAAATTCTCTCTTCATCTCTTCTTTATCACAAGATATCCTAACTGATTTTATTTGAAGCAGCATATCTTTTGAAAAATTATAAAACTCGAGATTGAAGAAAATACCAAATCCATCTTTGAATTGAATTCTGTAGGTTCTGGATTTGACAAAAATATGTACTTCCTTGATCTGCTTCCCTTTCTTCTCAGCATCTTCCACTTCTTTTCTTGCAAATTCAGCATCAGCAACTGAACTTAGATCTCTGATGAGTTGTTTTACTTGTGGAAGATCAGATCTGACTTGAGAAACAGACCCTATGTGGTACATCTTTATTAGTTCATCCCTGGTCAGCTTATGGACCATCTGCCAGAATGTATCATACTCCTCTTCTGGTCCAGATTCTCTCCTTATCACAAACTTGACCCTTATATTTCTTTCATCCAGAGACCTGGCAAACCAGTAGTTGATTTCTGGCTTTGTGAAGTCATGTTGATCAATCAACTTTTCTATTTCCATAGCTTTTTGCAAATGGTGCTGAAAGATCACCCTCTTAACAGATGATGGAACAGAAACAGTAGGTTGATCAGTGGGAGCAGGTGCACTGGCAGCTTCAGTTTGGACTGGTTTTGTTGATGGTTGGACTGATTGGGACGGTTGAACTTTTGGTACTGGCTGAACTGCTGAAGAGACTCTTGTTTTCTTTCTTTTCTCCATTTCTTTATCATGTATTTCCTGCAGCCTTTCAGTACTCATGGACTGAGCAATTTTCTTTGGAATGTCTGCTGCAACGGCAAAATTGATCAAGAATCTTCTATTTTCAGCCTTGGTATGCCCAGTTGGCATCTTCCTCTTCCTTTCACCTTGCTTGAACACAAACCCTCTTAGGTAATCTCCTAAGGTTTCATCATCTTGCATTGGGGCATGGGTTTGCTGGTCTAAGGCCTGATCTTGTTCTTCTGCTAATTTTCTGGCAATCTCAGCATCAAAGGCAATCTGGGCTTTTCTGGAAGAAAACTTGTGCTTTGGAGACTCAATGAGAATACCCTTGCCCTTATCTTTTGTAGCAGAAGATGTAGCTTGGACTGAACTGGATGGAGCTTGAATACCTTCTCTTTTAACAACTCCAGTTGCTCTTGTAGAAGCAGCTTGAGTTTCTAGGCTAACAGCTTGAGAAGCTGTTGGGACTGCTAGCCTAGAAGATGGAGCTGTTGATGCTGCTTGGACTGTTGGTGTTGGAGCTGCTTGGACTGGTTCAGGAACTTCCTGATTCTCCCCCTTTTTGGAAGCATTGGTTTGGTCAGAAGGACCTACAACCTTTTCCACATGGGTTTGAATCAACTGCTCTAGTTTGATGAGCTTATTTCCACAAAGAGTAAACCCTTTGTGTAGATTAGCCAGTTTCTGATTGTGAGCAGCTTCTGCCTGTTTGAGTGCATGAATTTGTGCCCCCTGTGCAGCAATGATGGACATTTGGTATTCCAACATTGTTACAACAGGTTTCAGCTTTGGATCCGTTAAGAGCATCAGTTGCAGACTAGTCTCAAGATCAGATAACACCAGGGGTGTTTGTGGTCTATCACTGACATTAACACCAGAAGTAGGAACCTCTGGGCCCCTCTTTTCTTGGTACTGGGGACTTCCAGCTCGTGTTTGCACACTTGCTGTTGCCATGGGTGTGGTCTTAGAGAGAGATGTTGTCCCTGTCCTGTGCCTCTTGTGCAGAGACATCAGTAGTGCCAGCCACAGAACCCATATGAACAGTCTCAGAAGAGATGTTCACCTCCTGATTGAGGTTGGGAGTGTCCCCAATTGGTTCCCTTTGGATATTCTGTGCAGAAGGATCCTCCTGCACAGGGATATATGGCTCTTGTATAAGGGAGGAGGAGGAAGGAGCTCCTCGTCCCCTTTTCCTTTTATATAAGTATTGTAGTGGGCGTGTGGGCTGTACAAAAGGATCAGTGGGAATATCTGTATCATGAGGAGTGGGTTGGGGTCCTGGGGTTGAAGCAGTCATGTTAGGCTGTGTCTGCTCAGGCCCCTCTCCTCTGTTTCTTGTGATGATGTTCATCATTGCAGAGGGCAATGGAGCATCAATGCTAACAAAATTGGCACTTGGCTTTATCAGCCTTTTGATTGAAGATAGTGAGTGCCTATGGGAAATATATATCCTCTTATGTAAATTTGAAGCAGTGCAGGTGTGTGCAATTATTTTTGCCAAAAATCGAGGATACATCAAAAATTTCCCATGCTTCAAGGAATGATGCCTTAACATTCCTTGAAAGATCATATTTGAAAAATTAAACTGTTGGCCAGTAGAAAAGCACACTAAGGCAGTGGCAATATTTGAAGAAAATTCGGACCAACCAGTTCTTTTGGGGCTTAAACATTGCTGAATAATATGCACAAGGTATTTCCATTTAGGAGAAAAATGTGCAAAAAGAATCAGCAGGACCCCTATATCCAATATTTTGAAGACCAAAGTGTAAAGCAGTAAGAGATAGGTCTTTTATACCTGTGGCATCTTGAAGATGCAGATGATGTCTGATGGACTCCTCGGTGATATTGATGGTAGTACCATCGATTTTGGAAGTCAGGGTAGGCACTCCATTGATGGTTTGAACATAGGCATGATTCCAGAATTGCTCAATATGAGATATGTATATAGTGGGGTCAATATTGAGTGCATAGTGTATATGGGAGTGCCTGAGGAAGTCCATCATCTCATAGAACGGTTCAAGGTCAAAGTGTTTCAGGGTGTATGGGAGGCAATTGTGCTCTTTTACGAACTCCATTGGTCAAGAAACGACGGTTTGGGGTTTAGGGTTTGAAAAGAATGTGTGTATCGTTCAGAGAGAAAGCAGAAGGCCGTGGAAGAAGAATATGTAACTGGTAGTTACAACTGAACGAAACTGGGACCTTTAAAGGTTTCGAAAAGGTTAGGTCCCGCGCACACATTTGGGAAATTACCTAAATAACCTGCACACTTTGACAGATCAAGTGAAAATAACTAGCAGTCCGAGAAAATGAACTAGCAGCATGAGAAAAGACTCATGCTGTTAGTGTAAATTTGTGCAGATTTTCAATGGAACAGTGTCTCCCCCTTAAATTAGCATATTGAGTTGATAATAATAAAAATCAATTAATCCATGTTTACCATACCAATGTTTGATATTAGGAAAGTGAACCTTCCTACATCAAAAGGTTTTGTAAATAGATCAGCTAGCTGATCATCTGTATGTATTTTGGTAACTTGGATTAACTTCTTTTCATTACAATCTCTGATGAAGTGAAATCTGATTTCTATATGCTTGGTTTTTGGGAATTTCACTGGGTTTTGCACAATGCTAATTGCACTTGAATTGTCAATATAAAGAGGAGTGGATAAGAAATTCATACCATAGTCTCTTAGCTGATTTTGAATCCACATTACCTGGGAGCAGCAGCTTGCAGCTGCTACGTATTCTGCTTCAGTGGATGATGTGGAGACAGTTGTTTGCTTTTTGCATTGCCAAGAGACCAGTCTTGCTCCTAAGTATTGACATCCACAAGTTGTGGATTTTCTGTCAATGTTGCATCCACCAT
>JAANYP010009055.1:0-40187 GCA_020465985.1 Centrapalus pauciflorus | reverse complement strand
GTGCATGTATACTGGTTTTCCCAATCATGTTTAATATTATAATGGATTCGTCCATGCACATTTCATATTATAATGGATTTGCCCATGCAACATGCAATCATGCCACCCTCATCTCCACCATTGATATTTACCAATCTACCGGTCTACATGGTGCACCAGGATAGAATTTTCATTGTGATGATGATGTTTGCAGTCAGTTTCATAGCTTCTGTTTTGAAGCTTGCATAACAGTTATGTTTTATGGTCTATAAATCGTGGGCGCATAGACAACTCTATCACCAAGAAACTATATGCATGATTATGCAGCTTTAACGATATAGTTACTATAACTTATCTTTTAATTTCAAGGTCGGCTTCAATAAAGTTTTCAGCGGTTGATCTACTTTTTACGCTTTTACACAAAGCACAATTACAAATAAACGTGTACGGAGATACGCATGAATGTGTTGAATATGTGCATATGCATTTATGACGAAATCAATAAACAATGAATAGGTAATCTACTAATACCATATTGCAAGCAATGTTCAAGTTCCATGATCCGTTCTTTAAAAACAATACCATCATCAAACTCTATATTTAACCAACGCCAACTAAAAACGATTTAAAAAAAAGTCATATATCTCCCGTTGCATGCAGAAAAAAAACAACTCCAAACAAATACTCGTGTAAAATTACGACCCCCAATACTTTTCGAAACGCATGTCCTTCGACGCATCAGCGTTTGCTGACAACCTTGCCTTTTCGTAATCTGACAACTGATCATAAAGTGTGAACTCTTTGATAAGACTCACCCGTACTTTGTAAATAGGGTGCATCAATATTTTTGTAATGTAACGTCTCCTTAGCGTGTGCATCTGTCTGGCCTGTTTATCTATATTCGTTGTTAATCCATGATTCCAATCCTTGCTGGCTTTTCCCATGTACGTTTCCATGTGCCGCATTGCAAAGACACCACAATCGATGTACTCTTCTTGCACACCCCAAGGTAATATTGGTTTTGTAGGTGTAGCATTTGCCACACGAGCACACATAGGATGCGCCAACGAATCCAGGTAGCGTGAAAACAGCATTTGCTGCAATTTCAAATGTCGATTACTCAAAAAACCTACACGTATACATAAGTTTTGGTGCATTTTGAGGTGGAATAATAAGAACTTCATACCAGTCTAGCGATCACACCATTGTACTTGACGTTTATTGATACATCTGCATGAATGTTGTCAAGAATTGTGATTGACGCTCTTTTCAGATCGAAACACACAACGTAAAAGTGATAGTTATTGATGATCGGAAAAAACACCTGTTGCACACAATAAAATGTCAGCGTTCCATTTTACGCATACCAAAAGTGTACTCAACGTTTTTAAATAACATACCAGATCGGCATTTCTTACGGTGTTCAACGTTACATCACCAACAATTGTCATTTGGAGGTTGATTCGAAACATCTCATACATTGCGTCTTCACTGAGTTGTCCATCCAAAATATTTTGTGTCTGCATTCTCAATAAACCATATTTGATGCATCACAATAGATCAAGTAAGCATATTACAATGAAAATAAATGAGATATGGTACTTACGAGGCACGTCGACATGAAAAACAGACGAAGTGGAGAGCTGTCGCTCCGGAACTGCTCCTCATGATTTAAGATTGCACACCAACAATCAATCACATTATTCATTACATATGATCCCGGTATCAGGCTTTCAAGTATTATCCTAACTGAGTTGACATTGAGGTCCGTATCGAACACAACATCACTAGGAACCATATCAATGAATCAGAATCGTCCCAACAATACTTTATTAATAACGACCAACACTAAGATTATGCATATAACAAAAAGAACATTTATTGCATACGAAATTTCTAAATAGATCAGACTTACTTTTCATCATGCTGCAGTGAAAAGAATGCACCGGACACTTGTCGTTCAAGCTTTGTCAGTTTCGCATCGACATCGAGTATTCGTTTCATGAACGGGGATCTCATTGATGTACCGGGTTTGATTGTTCTCTTAGGTCGATCAAATGCAACGCTGATTTTCTCTGATTTATTACCACCATCATCCCCCACGCCTGTTAATAGTTGTTGTGGTGCAACGACTGCAATTGGTGCAGGGTTTTCCGGATCATCATATCTATCGATGGAAAGGTTAACTGGCTCAATTTGCGTAAACCCCAAACTAAATGATGGTGCATCACTCATAGCCTGATCCGCATGCTCCTTGTCCATTAGATAGCGCATCACCGTCTTATCGACCTCGTCAAGTACAGTGGGTGAACACATCCATTGAGTGTCACTAAGTTCTTTGACCTGTTTCATTACGATGACGATACACTATCTTAAACAACTTATTCAATATGATGCACATCCATTTTACCAACATATTAATTTAGTCTTGTTACATCCATTCCATTCATAATAACATAAAAACATATTAATAACATAGAATTTTATGTCTACTTAGTTTTTTTTTGTTTGCAAAACATACGGTTGTTAATTGTTTACACATTACTACACGTCAAATGTTGCGAATTAAGATACTACACATCATTCACGGTACCAAATCACTCTTAACCTGCTCCGGAACCTGATTCCCTAAATTGTCAACATCATTTTTCCGATCGGTTTGTTCATTCGGGGAAGGAGTTTTGAACCCGATTTCCACCTGCTGGGCACTCGAACTTGATGCACGTCTCAGTTTCATCTCCGTCTCGTACACCATCAACTCGTTCAACCGCAAATGTTCGTCCACAATTAACCTCTTCCACATCTTACTCCTCTTCGATATCTCGGCACAATCCCCAAAAGTAGAAGCTGCTAGAGGCAATGTCTTTTTCATGAAGCTGCTCAAACTCCGGAATGTATCGATGCAGTTATCAAATGCATCAAGGAATTCCTATAAAAATTATGATCAAAAAGAAGATAAACGAAAAACGGTTATTCTAAAGGCCACCAAATAACATTAAACTAAAAACTCACAAAAATTAAAAATTACAAACATATCCGCACATATGCGTAATATAACTACTCATCAATTATGGATCTTAACTTAGGTTCGAATATATGCGTAATATATGCGTAATATAACTAGTCATCAATTATGGATCTTACAAACCCATAATGCAAGACCACAGAATTATTACGCATGTGCTGTAACATTAATATATGCATTCTGAAACTACATGCAACCAAGATAATACAGATACATTCTGTAAATCACATACTTCAAGACGATGCAAAACTGAAACTAAAGACAAACATAAAAATTTATACCTGCAGATTTTGATCTTGGTTTACTCCAGCCTGCTCCGGTTCAATCACCCCTCCTTCCTTCAAATTAATCGTCCGGACTTCTTCACCGGATACCGTGTCCTTCTCCAATCCTTTGCCTGCATGTAATTCAATTAACATTAACTGTGCACGTGTAATACCAAAGCGATGTGGACAATTATATATATGTCGCACATGATTTATTTGTGTTGTAATGGAGGTTTGATATTCCCCAAATAAAAAAAAACCTGCAACAGCAGCAATGCGTACCAAAACATAACCTCATGAAAATTACCTTTAACGCTTCTTTCAGACGAATGCACATCCGGCTCCCTATATTCATTTGATATGATATTCATCTTCCGGTCATCCGTTCCGGATACCGTTTCATTCGCCGATGCTTTCCCTTCACGTAATAAAAGTATTAATTGATTTGCACGTTTAACAATAAAGCGAAGTACATACCTTTCAAACTCAACATAAACTCAACATTAAGATAATTATACTCTAACAACAATATATGTGCGCAACCTCAATAATTGCATTACAATGATTTGCGCCTTAAATGTCATTAACACTATTAATATACCTTTCAAACTCCTTGACGACCTATGCATCACATTACCTTTTTGAAGACCAGCATCGATAAGTTCGATCAGCTCATCAATGTTCTTCTCACTTTGAGTGTCAAGTTCATATGCCATGTCCTCCGCATCATGCTCCAAAACTACCATACGCAACACAACCATTAATCCACCGTCCCATTTGACCGACAAAAACAGCACTAAACTAAATAACAGGTATAAATATTATTACCTTCTTCCGCAACACAACCCAGAGGTCTGATACTCTGGCTTTCCAAATCTTTCCCCTTTTTGTCTTTAACCGACGCTTGTATATCGGCCAATAGAACGTCCAGCCCTTCATCATCCTCTTCTCCATCGCCGTGAACGATATTTTTGTCTGCATCAGATAACTTCTCCTTGATAACAAGCTCCTCCATACGCACAAACTTGAATACTTTCCCCAAACCAAAACCCCCATTCTCAATCTCAAGGGACTCCCGCATTTTCAATTTTTCCGTGTTCCACGAACACAAAACAATTTCTGACTTGTCAGATTTGTCTTTCACCCCGGGACACGTCACTCTATCCACGTATACTAGCTGCACATTCGTAAATATTAAACACATGTTAATAAACATAAAACATATACGTATACAAATGCATAAAATTAAAAACTTATAGAAGTCTTACCGCTAAAATTGTTAATGGTCCGGAAAAGAAGGTACTTCCGTCCCTTTTCCACCCGTTTTTGCATCTACCCATGCACTCGATCACATAACCACACCAATTCAACTTGCGAATATCGTTCACAGATGGAATGTACTGCAACACTCTTGGACTTGCAAGTCCTGATTTGACTCCTTCAACCATAAGATTCGAGAACAACACTACAAAGTTCTATTTGAACATATCACCACCATGCATACACTTTTTTTTTATCAAGCAATTGTCGAGGGATATATCTTATTCGGATCAGTAAACTGTGCCTTCCACCTCCTAATCAACTCTTGGTTCCCGGATGAATCATCTTGTCGCTCCATCTTTATTTTCCCTGAAGGTACCCCAATGGTGTCATATATTGCATCTTCATCAATATCCACTGTCCATTTATCGGTTTTGATTCCGCAGGCAACAGCATCAAAGTGATCGACAACCCAGTAGCCTAGTTTCAGTGGTATCTCGTCGATATTAAGATGGAGTAAATTGTCAAATCCGATTGCATTTACATCAGCCCATTGCGCATCCGTCAGCGAACCAATGCATTGACACAATGTATTTGGAGAGCTTCGAGATCGGATCAAAGGATATCTGGGCTGATCCAAGACCAATTTTCGTTTCCTCCCATCCTTTGCTCTAACAGCCATATCAGGTTTACCACCCTGTTCGTGACCCTTGACCTTGCTCACCATTTCCTTTTTTACTTTTGCAAGTTTGGCAGGATGCATAGATTGAGTACCTTTGCCCACTTCAACAACTTTTTCGGCAGCTAAATAACAATAACATAACGACAAACCCACAACTTTAATGATAAATAAATAATACACAATTTCAAAAATCATATGTTGTTTGTCAGAACAATAAAATAAACAAATATACTTTCAATCAGAACGTTAAACTGCATATACTGTTGTTGTATACACGCATAGTCATTTTTAACAACACCACTATATGAAAGTAGGCAAAATTCATCAATATAACTACACATACTATGTTGTCACTACCAAAAACTATTTACATTGCATACGCAACAATAAATTACCTCTTATGATTCGAAATATTAAAGATCATGCACATGACCACATTTATAGTTGCATTGCAAAATTATCAAACCATTTAAATAGATCTACATACATAAATTACTTGCAAGTTACACATAATAAATTATAAACGCATAATAAATAGATCTACATACACAATCTAAGTTTCAACATACACAGATTTCATTTGCATTCAACCAACCCCAAAACCCATCACACATAGATATATTTAATTTTTCGAAATTCCTTAACGGACAACAAAACTTAACCCAAAACACGTGTCAACAAATACATTCTTGTCACCATTTCAGAATGCATGTAATTCACACTGGCTCACACAGACACACACACATTGATTCAGTTTATATAATCTGCAAAAACCAATAACTATGCATACCTGGCTTAGAAGATATGTCACTGACAAAGTCGTCCATTCCACTCGTGTCGATAGAACTATCCTCACCTGATATAGTCAGTGGGGTTTCCTTGGTGTTTGTAAATGTCGAACGGAGACCTAGCCTTCCACTTCTTCTAACAGGCCCCTATATAATAAACATGAACCACATACATAAATTAGTTGCAACTTTATCATGCAACACTAAGAATACACAACATGTACATAATGCAAAATAAACAATCCTGTGATAGTCTTAAATGTATTTACGTAACAAGTTCATGGGTTACTATGCCTATGTTGTGTTATGCAAATTAAAATAAACAAATACACTGCCATTGATTTCTTGCCAAACTAAATACATAACACACCCTAGGAATACTATACATCACATAAACAATATACACTCCAACAAACAAAATCCATCATCATGCAATATGCAACTATGTACTCCAACAAACAAACAAGATGCATACACTATCCCCTCGAACAGAATGCATCAACTATGACACAAAGAAAATCCATCAGAATACACCAAATATATGATGCACGTGAAGTCATTCGTTTATAAAGGACAAAACGCAGTGGCAACACAGTATACACATTTATAAAACTGCATATACAAGTATATTAATTTTAAACAACACCACTATAAGCAATTTTTCAAAATTCATCATTATAGCTAAACATACTACGTTGACACTACCAAAAACTATTTACTATGCATACGCACCAATAAATTACCTTTCATGCTTCGAAATATTAACGATCGTGCACATTACCATATTTATATACACCATCTAACTTTCAACAAACACAAATTTCATTCTCATTCAACCAACCCCAAAACCCATCACACCTAAATTTATTTACTTTTTTGAATTAGAATAACAGACAACAAAACTTGAGCCAAAACTCTTGTCAATAAAAATATGATGCATGTGAAGTTGTACTTTTATAAAGGTCAAAACGCCGTGGCATAACAGTACAACCATTTATAAAACACATGACTGGACTAACACATAACTTCACATTACACACATTAAGTAAGCACTATGCATTTATACGCATACATAATACACAGTTACTGGAACTTCAAGCATCACAACAATCTAACATGACAAAAGGCAGCATGATCACTAATCCAACTCTATGCAATTTAGTGCTTGTTGCATTAACAACCAGTGGGAGTGATGAACCGCTGAAAGGCTGTTAATTAACGCCTTTTCCTAACAGAGTATACTTAAACAGGTGTACAATTATGCAATGAATTAGACAACTTAGAATCAAAAACTTGAATGATTACCACGTTACAAAATACTTTATTTGAAGTCACGGAATTCGCAATCTTATGAGTTACACATGCACTTTTAGTGGCAGAATGCAATACAATTAACCTAAAACAACATATCTTTATGAGTGATTAGTCTAACTAATTCATACAAACAACCCAGAAAAACTTATCTTTTTTTCGGAACCTATAACAATGCTACAAAATATATACAAAACTTACATAAAATATATGTGAACTAGAAGTCCAACCTAAGAACACTACAACATTCAAAATACATACACTGCACAATAATGCATACCGAGTTTCTATGTATCTGCCACAATCAAGATATGTAACCATACTGTTTGTTTGCATTTACCAATCAACTACTATCAACATAGAACACCAAAAGCTTAAAAACCCCCTAATCCAATACAAATTGTTAATATTTATCATACAAAACATCATGCAATACGGATTCCGTAGAATGCATTTAGATGCATACATCATCTTAGAATTGTTGCAATAAACAACTCCATTATAGCACACTATGACTCTACTCAACTTACAATGAAAACTAAAAAACAAGAATTAGGGCAAAAGAAACCCAAATCCGACACTCAATCTTCAAATAATGAAATATAATCAGCTCTGCAAACATACACTGTGCATCATGCACTTAAACATGGACAATGCAGCTGAATATCCTCGAAAAAAAAGACAAAAAAAACACCCAAATACCGAAAACTAAAAAACAAGAATTAGGGCAAAAAAACCCAAATCCGACACTCAATCTTCAAATAATGAAATATAATCATCTCTGCAAACATACACTATGCATCATGCACTTCAATATAGACAATGCAGATGAATATCGACGAAAAAACAGAAAAAAAACACCCAAAAACCGAGGAACCGCACCTTGAACTCGCTCTTCACACGTTTTCCAGAAGATTTACAACACCAAGAGCTAACAAATTATATAAATTTACCGAGTCAAATACTAAGTCGGTAAAGCATATAAATCCATCCAAATAATAAACATTTCCTAAACATATAAATCCATCAATATAATACTAAGGATTAAAGGTAAAATATGCTTTTAGAGCCATACTTGAAAGATGAAATGTGTAAAGAAATTGAGGGACACGGACACAGTTTGATGAGAATCACATACATACATAAATACATACATACATATATATATATACATACATATATATATATATATATACATATATATATATATATACATATATATATATATATATATATATATATATATATATATATATATATATATATATATATATATATATATATATATAGATTTAGGTTCAAGTGAGTACCACCCATTATGCAGCGCACCAGAAGGTACCATCCTTACAAGTCTTTTTTTTGAATTTTTTTTTCATGAACATCTTTTAATTAACATTACACAGATCATATGTGAATTTCACGTAAATCCGAACACTCTAAGTGCATGAAAACATGCATCACATAAATGCGTGTTCACATATATTCAAAATTATATAAGTGTGTGTTCACATCATTTTTTAGGAGCTAGGAGATGTGAATGTATGTGAAATTTACATATTATCTTCATAATGTTAATTAAAACATTTTTATGAAAAAAAAAATTTTAAAAAGTTTTTTTAAAGGTGGTACCTTCTGGTGCGCTGTATAATGGTGGTACTCTCTCGAACCATATTATATATATATATATATATATATATATATATATGCATGTCAGAGTCAGACAAAGGGGAGCAAAACCCACCCACATTTAACATTTACCTGACTCTACCCATTTCAATCAATAATACCTTTTCTTTTTCAATTAGAATATTATGTCTAAATTATAAATAACTTATGACATTATAGAATCTTTATTTAATACTCCTCCTATTTCTGTTTCTGTTTCATTTCCAATTTTTGTTTGTTACACTTCACTGTTGAACTGAATGCATAAAATGGTGTCATCTTTTACACTTTCTATAGCAGAAATGGTGTCATCTTCACTGTTGAACATACGTTTTTACAAAACCTATATGTGTGTGTAATCCCGTTAGTTCAAATGAATTGATAGGTGCCGTACGTAATCCCGTTTGTCAAGTCACTACAAAAAACATAGTCTTCAGCTATACATTTAGCGACATTTTTAGCGACATGTTTTATCTCAGTGACATTTTTAGTGACGTCAAAGGACATATATATCCTAAAAGAACCTACGGTTGTCAAGACCGTATAACTTAGGCCAAGAACGCCAATGGCCTTCGGCCTAGACTTGTGTTATTTTGTGGATCAAAACAGAGGAAAATCCGAATGTGTCGTGTGTTTGTGAAGTCCAACAGCCCCTTAATTAGATTGCAAAACAGATTCTGTTGTGTGTGCGTGATGTATCTCAGCAGCAACAACAACAAATACAAGTACATATATGCATAGTATAGTTGAAACAAGAATGTCTCATCTTACAGAGGGGCCGACGGCAGCGTGACTGCTTGAAGGGGAGCAGCGAACGTGAAGGAGGGGCGACGGCGGCGGCGTGAAGGAGGAGGGCGAGGGCGAGGGCGGCTGAAGGAGGCAGCGCCGCAGAGGAGGCGGTTTTAGGTTTAATTTAGGATTTATGGTAAACCGTAAATGAAAGAAAATATGAGGGTTTAGATGTTAATTGTTAGAGTGAAGGGAGTGGGCACCCCGCGTTGGAGCGGCCTTGCCACCTCAGCCCCAGGCCGCCGGGAACACCACCCCTGGTGTCCGGCCCCGAGCAAATGAGACCCTTCCCCGGCTTCAGCTCCCCGCGTCTCCCCGCTTCTTCACCCACCCCTCTTTCTTTTTCTTTTCTTTTTTTATAACACAAAACACACACACTCCACTATTAATTATGTACTTTTCTTTTCTTTTTTTTTCAACACAAACACACAGTATATATACACACATGTATATATATATATATATATATATATATATATATATATATATATATATATATATATATATATATATATATATATATATATATATAATTTTAGTTTTATAATTTTTTTATTTTTATTGTTGTTTTTTATTATAGTTTCGTAAATGTTTGTGTTTTTTTATTTAGTTTCGTAATTGTTATTTCGTTCGTTCGTAATTTTAATTTTAATTTAGACGGTTAGTTTGTATTTTTTTAATGTTCATTCGTAATTTTAGTTTTTATTTAGTTGTTTTCTTAATTAAAATGTTAAAAAAATTAAGAAAGATGGAAATGTTAAGAAAGATGGATATTTCCTAGTTAGAAATGTGAGGAAAGGTGGAGAGAGAAAAGCTGATGTGGCGCTGACGTGTACAGAAAGATGGATTTCGGGAAGCGGAGTACTCCCTTCCCTCTTATATATATACACACCTCCTAAGTTCAAGTAAGTACCACATATTATACAGTTAACTAGAAGTTACCACTATTAAAAGTAATTTTTTTTGAAATTTTTTTTTCATGAACACCTTTTAATTAATATTACACAGATAATATATAAATTTCACGCAAATTGATCATTCACAATCATTCACAACATTTATAAAATGATCATTCACAACACGAGTGGGCAATCTGTATATACATATATATATATATACATATATATATATATATACATATATATATATATATATATATATATATATATATATATATATATATATATATATATATATATATATATATATGTATAATATTTTAGGGATAATTACTAAAATAGCCAAATCTCACACCTTTATTCACTTTTTAGCCATTTTATATACATTTTACCAAAATATCCACAATTTACGTGACCACATTTACGTGATAGCCCCAATTTACGTGATTTGTACTTTTTTCATTTTTTTAATGCATTACGTTACAAAAGGTGTTTGGTCACGTAAATTGTTGTATTTGGTCACGTAAAGTGTGACAAGACATCTCACCAAACATTCATGGGGAAGGAGCGAAATAGATATAAAGTGAATAAAGGTGTGAGATTTGACTATTTTAGTAATTATCCCTTTTATGAATAATAATGTTTGTTTAATTTTAGTTAGTTAGTTACTAATTTAATCCATATTAGATTTACATTGATTTGATTTACTTTAAAATTTAAAAAATAAAATCAGTAAATGACGTGGCAAAAGGAGAGAACGACATGTGGCAAATTAAATGAGAGCATGTCATGTGGCATTTAGTTACTCTTTTAATAGTATAGATAAATTAACACATACATACGGATAACTTTAATAAATTTGTTTTATTAAAACAATGTAAACTTAAAATTAAAAACTAATATTCAAACTTTAATACTAACGATATATAATGTATCTTATTATAATTAATTTATATATAAACCATTTAAACAATAAAAAAATTAATCATTAACAAATTTTAAGTTTATTATTAGTATTATTTTTATTAGAGTTAATTGCATAGATGATCCTTTAACTATCCCCAAATTGCAGTTATCGTCCTTTTTTCGAAAACGTTGCAAATTGGGTGCTTTATGTACCGAAAAGTTGCATTTAAGGTCCTTTCTAACGATTTCCGTTAAGTGTCTCTGTTAAGTCAGGGGCAATTTTGTCTTTTTAAGTATAAAGGACCTTTTTTGAAATTTTTTCTTATTTTTTGCCTTATTATTATTATTATTATTTGTTCATTGTTCTTGACTCACTAAAGGCTCAAAGCAATTCCACTTCCAGATCTTAGAAGCCTTCAAAGCTCAACCACCACCATTCTCATCGACATCATTTCTCATCGACGCTTCACAACAATCCATTGCTCTGATCAGAAATTTGAGTAAGGCGTGATCTTGTCAGCGATGGGTGCAATTGAATTGTAACTGATTTGGGGGAAATGGATGGTAGGAAGTGATGATGATTTGGGGTTTGGAAACTCGTTCTTGCTGGACCAACATTTGATCGACTCCAACACCCATACATACTCGGCAAGTGGGAAATGGAACTCGAAGGAATCAGTAGCGTAGGAATTATTGAAAATGGGTACTGTGTGAGTGTGTTGAAGAAAGTGCAAATGTAGAAGGAAGAGCAGGTGAGAGCAGTGGAGGGGATGCTGCAATCTCAACCAACAGTTGATTTTGATTTTGATTTGTTATTGAAATTTCTTGAATGTAACTTCAAGTTAACTTTGGTGGATTTGGTGACGGTGGGGTCCAAGTCTAACACCATTCATCACGCCAATCAATACGTGGAGGAAACAGGAACATTTATTAATAAATTAACTGGAGGAGGCAATCGAAGACGGTGGTTACGAGACGGAGAACGGCGCCGGAGAATTGAGTCCAGAGACGGCGGAAGACGGTGGATCCATCGAATTCAGGGAAGGTAGACATGGGTTGAAGATACGCCCAGGCGGCTTGTTTCACAAGGCGGTTTCGAATCGAGATTTCATAACCGGAATTCGCCGAAGGTTTAGGGGAGTGGAAAGCCGATGCCGGCGACGGGAGGATGTCCCGGAGTGAAGTATAGGAAGCCGGTTTCATGGCGACCAGCTCGAAATCGACGGAAGATGATAAAGAAGATGAAGATGAGCATGTGGAGGTGGAGGTGGTGGTGATGGTGGTGGAGGTGGAGGAGGGCCGTCGTCGGAGGATGGGGATGGGTGGCGTAGTGGTGGTGGTGTGATCGGCAGCGGCGTCCATGGTAGAAGAAGATGAAAAGTAGAGAAGGGAAAGGAAGTTGGTTTTTTATTTATAAGAAGAAAAGGTTTTGTATTTGAGTAAAGGTTTTGTATTTGAGTAAGGCTAATAATAATAATAATAATAATAATAATAATAATAATAATAATAATAATTGCAAAAAGGTCCTTTATACTTAAAAAGACGAAATTGCCCCTGACTTAACAGAGACACTTAACGGAAATCGTTAGAAATGACCTTAAATGCAACTTTTCGGTACATAAAGCACCCAATTTGCAACGTTTTCGAAAAAACGACGATAACTGCAATTTGGGAATAGTTAAAGGACCATCTATGCAATTAACTCTTTTTATTATTATAATTATTAATCAATAAATCTTTTAAATATTGTTTGTTGTTATTTTGTGGGATTTAAGTATCTAACAATGATCTTATCTTAAAAGTAATTTGATTTAAAATTTTTAATTTAATCTTAAAATACTATTACATTTGTATTTAGTTAAAGATGCAACTTGGCATCATGAGACGATGACAAGTGGCAATTTATTTACTCTTATACTAGTATTTATAGATAGATATAGATTATTATGACAATATATTTTAGACTTTAACGTTTTCAATATCTTACGTATATTTTTCTTATGATTTTAGCAAAAAAGAACAAGTCTACCAATATCAGTAAACGTCCGCCAATTATCTAGCATTCTTGTTTTAAATTTGAGTCTACAACTTATTTCTTTCCTTAGTTTCTTATCCAAACTTCTTTGTGATTATTTATTTTTTAGTTATGTATTTTATATTTAGTTACCTATTATATATTCGAAATAATCTCTTTAGCAATATAATATTGCTATTTTATATGTTGTTTATATAAATTTTTTTTAATATTTATATAAAGTTTATAAAAACCAGTTATTCAACTATTTCGTGTAGTACATGGATAATAAACTAGTAGATAGAAATTAATACCTAAATTAAATCCATAAAAACCCATATTTGAAGATCATGTAAACACACAAAAGCCACCTCCTCTACTACTACTATATCTTTCTCAAATATTGTTATCACTATGAACACTATAAACATGAGAAAAACTCATAAAAAAACTCAAAATCATTAAAACTGTACAGAAAAATAATGATTTCTCATCTAAGAACACAATCAAACATCATGTACCAAATTCTAAATCTAAACCCTAAATCGATTTGATGATGCTATAAGAAAAACAAAACTAAATCTATAAATTTAAGTGAAGTCAAATTTGATACACCATGGATTTCCAGAAGATATTTAATAAATTTGATGAAAACATTGGTATGGATATTTGACGAAGAAGCTAGATCTAGAACTTGATACCTGATGGATTTCCATCTTGCAGCAGAGGAGGAACAAAATGTGTAACCTAAATTGTCTGCATAATCTGTAACTTTCTAACTCGATTATGAGAACACCAAACACAAACAATCCCAAATCGCCCCCTCGATCTGTCAAAAAGAATTTCGCCGACAAGAAATAAACAACTAAAATCCCTACCCCGCCACATATGTCTTTTCCGTCACTCCGGTACAACGAAAAGCATGAGAGAGAACCGCCCAGGTGTTTTTACCAAACAAAAAAGAATATCTAAAAACTCTAAGTCTAAACACCATTGAAAATCGTCGTCATGGAAAAGGAAAGATACATACATCTTTATTTTCAAGTTCTGGAACCCTAGTTTTGACGAGGATGAAGTTGGTGAGGTTTGCGAAAAGCATTTGTTGCCTTCATTGAAGAGGACAAGAGGGTGTTTCGATCGTGATAGTAAGACCGGAGAGAATCGACACCCTCATTCGATGGTTGTGAGCCTTTGACGGAGACTGGCAGTGGGCGAGGAAGGAATAAACGACGCTGGGTGAAGAATGAATGACCTAGTTACTTTTTAGATCCATTTATTTTTGGGTTTACTATGAAAAAAACCAATATATTTTCATCTTTTTTTGTGATTTAGTCTCTCCGTGTTATTTTTTCCTAAGAAAGTACTCAAATTATTGTTTTCAATAAAATTTTTATTTTTTTTCATAATCAACCCAGACTTTTTCCACAAAAAACCAACATGTTTTCACTATTTTTGTCCAAAAAGTCCACAAACTTGAAGACTTTTTTGAAATATAAAAAAAAATATTCTAAAATTCACAAACAAATATATTACTTAAGGATTTTATTGGTAAAAAATAACATGAATGGACTAAACCGCAAAAACGTGAAAAACATATTGGTTTTTTTATATTAAACCCTTTATTTTTTTTTAAAAGTGAGTGTTACATCACTATTTAAAAGGTTTCAAGTTAAAGATTGCATAAATGTACATTAAAAGATGAGTAGAGTCAATTATAAATGGTAATGAATAAGATAGATATTGTTACAATAAGAAAAAAAATTGATAGTAAATTGTTATTATATACAATAAACCCAAATTAGTAATTAAGAAATTCTATGGTGGGAATTTATGGGTTTGAAATTAAAATTTTAAAATCATATAGTGATGACATGTTGTCACCAAAAATAGACCCGAGATTTTTAAAATTCTTTAAGGAATTTGATTTACTTTTATAGGAAAGGTGAAAATTTTATGGTGAGGACATCTCCTCTCGAAACCTTAGGACATATAAAAAAAGTCAACAACAGAAATGTTTCAATTTGTGTGAGGAAATAAAAACAAAAAATCTAAATTAATATATCATATAGTGTCTAGATGTCCTTACCAAAAAAGACCCGATTTTTTTTTTTTTATAAATTTGGTGATAATTTGATTTAGTTTTGATGGAAAGTATGGAAAAATTATGGTGAGACATGTCATCTCCAAACCTTTGGTTAAAAAGAGAAGTCAACAACTTAAAATATATTAATTTTGGTGTGTTAAGAAAAACAAAAAATCTATACTATATAAAATAAGAAAACAACTTAGAGTTTCTGGACCTTTGGATGGAAAGAAATCAATGGTCCAGATTAATGACAACTCATAATTATTTATGAAATGTCTCTTATACCCTTAATTAAAAACAATAATTATGTCTATGCCATTTTTTAATTCATTTTCCAAATTTACTACCTTAACTTAATTACATTAAATTTTGATTTTGATTTTTTCATTAATGAATTAATATTAAATTAATATTTACCTAAAATAAATATGTGTCATTATTATCCTTCATGATTCATAGTTAAATTCAAATATAAAAATTTGGATTTAAATGTAGAAGCGTAGTAAGTAAAGTTAAAATTATTTGTTAATTATTTTGCTAACAAGATTTAAAATTTAATTGATAAAACTTTAATTGTGAATATGATAAATTTTGATTGTTGATTTTCAGATATTCCATTTTTATATTTTATCATTTTCAAAATATATACACATTCACATAATTGAATTTTTTTGTTTCTTACATTGATATTTCATATTTGAAGTTAATAAAAACTAAAAGAAATATTTTTTGCAAACACATATTATCTGTTTTTAATAATACAATATAATAATATTTTTTTATTTAATATCAAACAACTAAATATTTTTTTATTATTAATTTAACTAGCTTTCAATTTTTTTTATTTTAATTATATATAAATTTTATAATAATTTTTTAAAATATAAAAAAATATGTATTTTCTAAATCAACCCATGTAATACATGAGTTGATTAACCTATATATTAAAATAAAACAAAACAATTCATGTCATATGTCACTTCTACAATACAAGAAAATTTTGTTTTTCCACCTCTTTTTCCAAATTTAAAACTTAACTTAATTGCATTAAATTTTGACTTTATTTTTTTTCATTAATTAATTAGTAATAAATTAGATTTTGTAACATTTAAAATTAATGTTTACCTAAAATAAATATCTAACATTATTATCCATAATAATCATAATTATATCCAAATGTAAAAATTTGAATTAGTCGTGGAAATTATTATTATTATGTATTATAAAGGAAAACATCAAATGTCACGTGTCACCTCTACGTTCACCAAAAAGATAATTACAACTTATAAAAAATAAAAGATAAATACAACTTAATATTTTTTAAAAAGATAAATATACTCTATTTTTTAATCTGTAAATAATAAAAAAATAAACACAAGTATTATTTTTGTATATTTTTATTTTTACTCATATACTTATATAAATAAATTTAATTAAAAATATCCACGTATACGTGGGTTATAAACTAGTTAAAATTAAAATATCATATAGTGAGGATCCATGTCATCCCTTAAAATAAACCCGATATTTTTTAATTTTAATGGGAATTTAATATACTTTTAACAGAAATATAAAAATCTTATTGTGAGAACATGTTCTTTCCAAACCTTGAGCCAAAAAAATATTAACAAATTGAAATGTTAAAAATTTTGATGTGGCTGAAAAACTTAAAATCTAAATTAAAATATCATATAGTGAGGACATGTCCTCTCCAAAATATTGGGTCAGAAAAAAAAGTCAATAAATTGAAAAATTTAAATTTTGATGTAAAAAGAAAAATAAAAATTAAATTATTAAATTGGAGAACATGTCCTCACAATATGCTAAGTCATTTATAATAGTCAAATAAATCACATAATTTGTCTTTTAGTGAGTAATGGTGAGGACATTTTGTCCCTACTAATTCTTTGCTTATAATTTGCAGGTGGAATTTCATCTATATACTCTCATGATGACAATTTTTTTCAAAGTTGTGTGCAATTTTTAAAAGACGTATTTTTGTGCACACATAAAGTGATTATTCTGCGAAAAACAAATGTTTCTAAACACTTGAGACTTTTTTGAGCTTATTTGTAAGCTAAAAAAAAATATTTTTCTTATCAACGATCTGTAAAACATATCATTGATTCTAATTGACCTAGTCTTTGTGATTTTCATAATCTCTGATTTTTTTTGAGATTCTCTTTGTTCATTCTTAATTTTTTCACTCATTTCCGATCCTCCATAGCATGGTTATGAATTCTGTGTACAATTCTGATACTCCCATTTTATTCATTTGTTACAAATTCTCCCGTATTTCCCATGTCCTAATTCGTTCATGAACATCTGATTCATTCCATATCCTATATCAGATATTTTATTCTGAATTCTCCTGTCTCCCCATTCCGTAAGACTCAAATAATCTTTTGACATGCATACTTCATGAGCTTTAAAAGTTGAGCTTCATCGATATATTTTAATGATAGTCTGCTGACTTCAATTATGCACCAAACTAAGTGCTTAGGCATATATATGGCTTCTACCCAGGAAGCGAAGCACCATGTAGTTTGTGCGGGTAAGAGTTCTTAGGTCATTTAGTTGAGAAGTGTTAATTATCACACGATGCTGACAGGTCGAGTAGAAGTAAAATGTAAATAAGAAGGGTATATTGAAAGAAGATAATGGTGCATCAGACCATGCTTTCACTGTAAAGCTGACTGAAATTTTTCATACGAAATACGAAAGAGAGCCAGATGGAGCTAAGTTGAAAATGCTAAGAGTTGAGAAAGGATTTGATAAAAAAGATAATCCTTCATACATTGTGTCCGCTGGGTAAACCACATAATCTATCAAGCCCTAGGTGACTTGATATTAAAAAAGACATCATGGACCCAATGACGCAAACACTTAACCCCACCAGCTACTCAGTTTCTGTTTCATGTATCACAATGATTATATCACATTTCTATCGATATCTCATTTGGATATTATTGATATTGAAACAAGGAAGACATCTACTCCGGACTCTGACTTAATTCAATGCACATTGAGTCTAGAACCAAAAATCATAATAGGACACATTGAGTCAACAGTCTACAGACTATAAAAAGTATGTTTAAAGTGACATAGCCAGAACAAATAAATATGAGTGAAACTTCCTGATAAGTATTTCACAATGATTATAGGAAAACGTATCGGTGTCAACGTCAAATATCATAATAGGACACATTGAGTCAACGGTCTACAGACTATAAAAAGCATGTTTAAAGTGACATATCCGGAACAAATATGAGTTATACTTACTCATAAGTATTTCACAATGATCATATGGAAAACCTATCGGTGTCAACGTCAAATATCATAATAGGACACATTGAGTCAACGGGAGACTATAAGAAGCATGTTTAAAGTGACATAGCCAGAACAAATATGAGTTATACTTACTCATAAGTATTTCATAATGATTATTAGGAACCTATCAGTGTCAACGTCAAACAACGCTGAAAATAGGTCACATAAGATTAATTAATCTATTGTGCAAACAAGATTCTACGGAAACCAGGTTGTGGGTGTAATTTTTTTTAGGGGGAGAAGTTTGTGTTGTTTGTTGTAGGGGGAGAGTATGACAATTTGTAAGGATAGAGTGAATTTTTTAGAGTAATTTTTGATGTAAATTGTTTTTTGAGGGTGAGTGATTTTTGTTGTGAAGTTAAATGTAATATTTTGAGTTTGAATGTATTTTTTTCTACTGAAAGATGTATTTTTGTCTCTGAATCTCATTAGTCTCCTCATAAATCTAATAACTCTAGAGTACACCAAACCCCATGAGTTGCTGATTGTGAATCTCATTAGTCTCCTCGTAAATCTAATAACACTAGAATACACCATGACACTAAAATCATCCACAAATATTTCTTCAACAAAAATAAGATCCTATATGGGTAATGGAGTTCTTTTGGGTTTTAAAAAACCCATTATTAGCATTATAAAAGTCAATATGTGGTGAGTTTGACCATCTTCAAGTGTTGTTATCTATTGTTACAATTATGATTTACCATATACATGTTCACTTGATTTTAGTAGTAAAATTGCAATCTTTACAATTCTTATTGTTAATCGAGATGTACTCTTAAGCGATTATCTATTAAACATTTGTGTCGTTAGATTATGCAACTGAATTTATTCTATTTCAGTTCATTGCTTTTAATCTTCAATTTTATGTGCAAGTGTTATTGGATTTGATGAATAAGACAAATATGTTTGTTTTGCAATGATATATTAGTGTTGTCCGATGGTATTATTTTATGCACAAAAGTATGCAATTATGTATAGGTCCAAAACTAGAAGGCAATCGGTTACTTGATTACATTTCTTTACAATTGGATACTTATATTTTACTTGTTAGAAGCCAATTGAATGCTTTTATTGAACTTTAGTATCATGAATGGTTTAATTCACAGTGTGTGTACCATTATATGTCTATTCCTTCACAATTTAAATTAGCCAATATGTTATTATTAGGGCTTTTGGTCTCACGAGCGGTGAGTAAATGTACTTTAATATTTTTTTTGTCGACATTAGCACTTGTTCAATCTTATAAGCGAGACCCTCATCTACTTATGCGCCTCACCAACTTTTCAAAACAAGTCTTACTTCTATCGAAACTCTGATGGCGATATTGAAGATGGTCTTCTGTTAGATCGCGTATTGTCGATCATATTTTCGGACTTCCTGCTGTTGTGTAAGAGTGATAAGTAAGTATCTCATCTCCATAATTCGCCTTTTATGTGTTTCGATCAGGGTTTTTATGAAATAATGGGTTAGAGCGATGATGGATTTAACGTTGTCAACTTTGTAAAATTGTTGTAAGATGGATTCAACAGGTCGGCTTTATTCCATCGCATGTGAGTCACAAAGTTTTGGAAATCGATTTTTTGTGCTTACTTCAACTTGATTAGGGTTTTTATGAAAGAATGGGTTAGAGCGATGATGGCTTTAATTTGTCAACTTTGTAAAATTGTTGTCTGATGCCGGCTTTATTCCATCGGCCAACAGGTCGGCTTTATTCCATCGCATGTGAGTCACAAAGTTTTGGAAATCGATTTTTTGTGTTTACTTCAACTTGATTAGGGTTTTTATGAAAGAATGGGTTATAGCGATGATGACTTTAACATTGTCAACTTTGTAAAATTGTTGTCTGATGCCGGCTTTATTCCATCGGACGTGAAAATCGATTTGTTGTGTTTACTTCAACTTGCAGTTAGATCAATTAGCCAATGATTGTGGATTTTCATTCAATAAAGTTCATCCAATATAGGATGTAGATCCAAATGTTCCTTTTAAATTAACAGAAAATGAATTCAAGTAATCTAAACTAATCCTCCATTGATTTTTTTTTTCACATCTGTGGTGTATATGATATGTTATGCCGGGCTAGTATGACATTCAAAAACATCAAGAGGGTTTAGCAAGGATTTAGATCATCATTTTCCATGACATGTTCAATAAGATATATTTAGAAGTAAATGCATCATTATGTGTATGATTGTGATTATGCTGAGACGTTAGGGATTGTGTTTGTTGTGTTTAATATATTAGGGATTTTTGTTTTTCTTCTTTTTGCAGGTCTTGATTTCTAAGTTATTGAAGTGTGTCCTTTAAATCGAGATGAGTTTCAATGGAGAAGAAAATTTTACTAAACCAAGTGAATTTGTAAATTGGAGTATTCGGTATGTTTGAGTCATAATTAGCATCTATAATACATATGCTTTTAGGTAATGTGTTTATAACTTGCATGCTTTTGCTTTTTGTTATACATGAAATTATTTTTAGCATTCAACTCAAACCCCAACTGGATTGTAAAAAGGCAAGTATTTTTAATCTCATTCATGTTTTTATCACAAATTAGTATATAAAGCTTCACCCCAACCAGGTTGAAAATAACTCTAACTATCATACCCCCTCAAAGCATCATAAAACCTTACAATCTTTATGATCCTAATTAAGTTTATTTGGTTTAAGAATGCTTGTGATCAGTCATACACACACACACACACACATACATACATACATATACATATACACACACACATATACACACACACATATCTATATACATATATACAGGTCCGTCACGTTTTGGAGGCCCTGTGCCACAATGATAAAATAGGCCCTCTATAAACAAACTTTTACAATATATAAAAGTTCATTATACGTTAAAAAAGTGATAGACATCCAAAAGATTAAAATAACAATTGAAAAATGTGATACATGTTATTAGAACCATATTGGACAGTTGACACGCTAAGACCAAGTAGTGATATAACATCTTATACTGCACATTACACTATTTGATGGCCTAGATGGCTAGAAGCACAATTATAATCCAGAATGGTCTATTTGAAATATCGTCCTCCACTTGTGCAGATTGTATCACAATGAATGATGTACGACACTACAATGCACCATTCATTGTTTCTTCCAGGACGTCTGGTTCTTTCATATATACAGATACATATGTTAGACCAATTGATTAGACAAAATTACCTCTAAATGGCTTCTCCAAAATCAATCACCCTTTTTGATTTATTCGAGAGTATGTTGATTGCCGCTATCTACAGATGTAATATGATGATCTTCTTCGGCTTCTCCAAAATCAATCGCCCTTTTTGATTTTTCTGTGAATGGATGAAAAGAATTCCAACACAGTCACACAAACTCAATTTATGAATGATTCCTGACTTTCTGTGACTGATTGCTTATCTTCAGATGAATCATATGGAAATCCTTCCTTCTTTTTGATTAATGGGAAAATAGAAGAATATTAAAAGAGTTTATTTTGATTTTCAGTGCAATATATAGATCAACAATTGCAGATTTGAGGTTTCTATTTACATAGCTGCGGATATTTGAACGTTGAAGAAATCCTTTGTCGTTGCCGCCATCGATCGCTTGGAATTGAACGATTCCAATTTTGTCACCGCCGCCGCCATCGCTTCGATCTTGCTGTCATCGGCTGTCGCACAATCAAACGACTCTTAGGTTTCCTCATTGTCGCCATTATTAGAGAAATTTCCGCTGTGTATTTGAGTGAGGAGAGTACCGCTCAAGTACCACCCTTTGCATCTGATTAGGTTTCTCGGTTTGATTAATGGGGCTAAAAATGGGCCAAAAAAACATACATATATATATAACCTAAGCCCTATAAAATTTGGTATTGGGGGCCGTGTGAATAGCTGATACAGTGGCGGATCTAGGATTTCTTTGTGTTGAGGGCATAATCTATGCACGATAACTATTTTTTGGTTGCAAGGTTTCAACTGTCGGGTCGGGTTAGGTTTTTTGGTAGTTTGGTTTGATATTTTTACCCTAGTCAATTAGTTTTTTCGTAGCAACTTAATAATTTATTAAACTAGTAACCCTAACAATCTAATGAACTAATAAACGGAAGGTGAAACTTTTCTTTTATAAAATCTTTCCATGTTTCTGTAAAAATGATTGAAAATAATAAAAAAAAAACACTATTCAATTCAACAACTAGTAATATCATATCAATTTAGACCATTTAACAATCCTACAAAGAATTTAAAAAATTCAATAAAGTCACGACAAACAATGATCATAAATCATAAAATCAACAATATATCTAACATAAATCAAAAACCAAAAATTAGCAAATCACTTGAATACTTGATTGATTCAAGCAGTGAAGCAGCATCAAGAGTTCGATTGTTACCTTCTTAATCTTAACCTGAGACTAAGAGAGTGAGAGGACAGAGAGAAGACGGTGGTCCGTGGGCGCCTGGGCGATGAAGCAGCAGGCAGTCAGGGGCGGACGTCGAGGGTTCAAGCGGCGAAGCAGCAGCAGGTCGCTGCAGTCACGGTGGTCGCTGCAGTCACGGTGGGCGCTTGGTCGGTGTCCAGGGTTCAAGCGGGCAGCGGCGATGGCGTCCAGCGTGACTGCATGAGCGTGAGCCGTCCAGGGGTTTCTAGATTCTGGCTTCCAACTTCCAAACGGACAAAACGTGAGGAGCAGGTTAGGGAAATTTTTGGGCTTCTAAACAATATTGGGGCTGCTGAAATTTTCAGTGAGGGCCTAGAATATTTATGTGGGCTGTTAGAAGAAAATTTGACAAGCCGTAGAGGGCCCAGCCCCCACTGCACTTCATCTACGTCCGCCGCTGTATACACACACACACATCTATATACACATCTACGTACGTACATACATACATACATACATACATACATACATACTGTATGTATGTATATGACATTGGTTAAAGTAATATGATTCACTACTTTTTTACATTGATTCACTAATTCTGAATTTGTAATCATTATTTATAAATTCAAAACATTACACATGCAAAATAATGAATAACAGTGCTTCTCATATTTCCGAAGATATATATTTAGATTCTAATTTGATCTTAAGTTTGTTTTCTCTCTCTCTCTCTCTCTCTCTCTCTCTCTCTCTCTCTCTCTCTCTCTCTCTCTCCCTCCCTCTCTCCCCCTCCCTCCCTCCCTCTCTCCCTCCAAGAGAGTTTAAATCTCATACACAATGCAAGCATGATTTACAAGAGTTTAATGGTTTGTTTAGCAAGCGAGAATTTTCGATCTTGAGTTATAATAAAAAATAAACATGATTGTTTTTATGTAAACTCATTTTAGATATGAGAATGTGTTTAGTTGTGTTATAAATATTTTATACATTTTTATTTTTACTTTCTTTATAATATAGAGTTAGATGACTAGATTGAAAACAAAATGTGAAAACCTTAAAAAATGTGTTAAAGTTTATTTGTAAATTTGTAAGTTAAAAACTAAAAACATCAAAAGACAATGTATCTAAACGCGTTCTCCACAAACCCTTTTAAGTTTAGTTAACGAAAACTAGTCATTTTTTAATTTCAGTTTTCAAGTTATAGTTTTTAGAAAAAAACAAGGGTATCTATGAAAAGTGAAAACTTGTTTAGATGATGAAGGTTCAGTTTTAAGAAAAATAAGATAGTGATTATAAAATAAAAAAAATAGGATAGGTGATAGAAAAAGTAAGAGAGAAAAAGAGAGTATTATAAAGAAATAGAGTAGTTAGTAGAAAAATAAGAGAGAGAATATGAAAATTGGTATTTTAAAAGTGAAATGAAAATTTATGAAATTGTTGTTAAGTAAACAAGCTTTCATTTTTGTTAAAAAGTGAGATGAAAATTTTAAAAATTTTCGGTAACTACTAAGAGAGTTTAAATCTCAATATTATAAATTTTAAAACTCTGCATATGCAAATGTGTAAATACATGAAGTTTTTCATGAATTTAAATGTGTAGAAATAATAACTTGAAGATTTAAAATAGTATAGACTCAAAATTATTTGAAGATTTGAATCTTTAAATTAATTTTAGTCAAACTTTAATGCATCTTCTACAAAAAGCATAATGGACCCCGGTCAAAAATAATAATAAACCCTGGTTGTAGCACCGGGGTTGATAAGGGGGGAGGTCTATTCCGAATGTAAAGGACCCCGGTCGTTCAACCGGGGTACATATGTATCTAGACCCCGGTTTAATTCAAAATCACCGGGGTTCCAAGGCTTATATGAAATTAAAAAAAATACAAATAGACCCTGATTGTTTTTTAAGGAACCGGGTTTCAAATGTTTTAAATTTTTTTTTTGTTTTTTTATCAATTTTCGGCACCTATAATCCTACTTCTAAATCTAGACCTTTCGTACTACAGAACTAGCACACCAATCTAATCTTACTCCTAAATTTACATCATTTGTCCACAATGGGACTCGAACCCACAACCTTGGGGTCACCTCTAACACCTTGATACCGCTAGACCAAAGGCCCTTTTGTGTGTGTGTGTGTGTGTCTCTCACTCTCTATATAAAATAGTGAATCCAACAACATATTTCATTTTCATTCATCAAATTAAACAAAACCCAAACACAGATATAATGCCTACTTTTTCATCCTTTCGTTTATTTTTCATTACAAAATGTTACCATTCTAATACAATTTGAAAATCAATAAACAACAATCATTCTTTAAAACCAACGAAAATCATTCTAACATTATACCATTTTCGTGAACACTCATCAAATTACAACAAATTGCATAAAATCTCAACTACATATTTGTTAACGCTAATAAAGGACATTAAATAATGTTACTAAATCTTCATAACTCAACTGTAATTCGAATATCTTCTTTGTATACCCTACATTATAAAAGCCACACATAAACTAATCAAAAAAGTAATGAAAACAAAAAGATCTAATAAATTACTAGAAAGCTAAGGTTGCCAAAAGAAAACAAATAATCAAAAAGAACTTCTTCAGGGATCAAAAATAAAAGTAAAAGTCTAAATGTACAAATTGAAGTCTGGCAAAGAAGTTAGGAGGATGAACAAACTAAAAAAATCTTAGCATGACAAGTCAGTGCATTAAATCAAAACCATCGAAAAGAATCGTCTATTGTGGGGAGACGATTGGAATCACTCAGAGAAAACCTGGGAAGAGTGAAACACGGGCACCTGTCGCTGCAAGGAAGATTATATATGGAGGCTGGCAGAAGCGATGACAATATAAGTGGAAAGAGGTTGGATTGGAGAAGTGGCGAGGAGTAAGAGAGTTCGATTAGCGGAGGAGGGAATAGTGCGAGAATAAACTTGACGGCTAGGGTTTCATACAAAATTAGAGAAAGGGAAGCTAAAGGGAGGGAAAGTAGGTGAATATTTTCTTTCCAACTTTTTTTTTTCTACAAAATTTATATACGTAAAATAGTATATTATCAAATTTTAATGAATTGACTAAGACAATAAGGTACAAATGTTTTAGTTAACATAAAGGACCATGGTCATTTTGTTAAACAACCGGACAAATGTTGGATTATGTACCTCGGTTTTTTTTAAAAACAACAGAAATGTATAAGAAAAAGTAAAGGACCCCGGTCATTTTGTTAAACAACCGGGTAAATGTTGGATTATGTACCCCGGTTTTTTTAAAAACAACCGGGCAAATGTTGGATTATGTACCCCGATTTTTTTTAAAAAACAACCAGGGTGTATAAGAAAAAGTAAAGGACCCCGGTCATTTTGTTAAACAACCGAGTAAATGTTGGATTATGTACCCCGGTTTTTCTAAAAACAACCGGGGTGTATAAGAAAAAATAAAAGACCCCGGAAAATGTTGGATTATGTAACCTGGTTTTTTTAAAAACAACCGGGGTGTATAAGAAAAAGTAAAGGACCCCGGTTACCTTGTTAAACAACCGGGGTGTATTAGCTAACACTCTAACGAACTTCAAAAGAACCCTATTTTTTAGCTTTTTATCTATCAACCGGGGCGAATATGGGGGGTCCATTATGCTTTATAGTCCATGTTTCTTGATGTAATGTTTGACATTTATATTTGTTATTATTTATGCACAAATTTAAACTATTCTTCTCTTCTCAATATGGCTTCACCAAAACTATCACATGTTTAGTTTTCACTAGTTTGATCTTGATTGTATAGTTACTATGTTGCTGAGGTTGAGAAAAAAGATTGGAAGAAATGTTGACCCTTAGAAAAATGTTGTATGAATCACTACTGCGAGAGGGCAATGATGCTTTGGTTAACAGTCCCGAAAATACTGTGGTGTTGGGAAAGGGGATCTATTTGATAAAACAAATTGCACAGGATCGAATAATCAAAACTTGATCTTTATTAACATAACATCGAATTCACACGTTTACAATTTTGATTAAGGAACCTATTTATAAACTACTAAAAGGTGCGTTTGAAAGGACGCAACCTTTCATGGAAACTATTCGAATGGTTGTGTCTATTCACGAAGAGACACACCCTTTCGGTTTAATTAATTGCTATTCTAGTCCCTAAACTTTCACAAATAACAATAATAATACATTGACTAATCTAAATTACATATTAGTCTAACAATCATGAATAAATCTATCATTCTCCTCCTTAATCTTGATTGTTGCCTGATAAGTCTTCAACTCCAAGCAGTTGTCTCATTGTGACGAACTTGATCCTTGGTAGTGCTTTTGTGAGTATGTCAGCTCTTTGTTTTTCTCCGTTGATGTGCTCGACTATCAAATCTTCTCTTTCAACACATTCTCTGATGAAGTGGTACTTCGTATCAATGTGCTTGCTTCTTCCATGAAATACTGGGTTCTTCATTAAGGCTATTGCTGACTTGTTATCAACATAAATCTTGATCTTCTGTTCTTCAGTATTTGTAATCTTGCTCAGTAATCTCTTTAACCATATTGCTTGAGTTGCTGCTGCTGTTGCTGCAATAAACTCTGACTCACATGATGATAATGCTACTGTTCCTTGTTTCTGTGTACTCCAGCTAGTGAGTTTCCAAAATAGAAAACTATTCCTGTTGTTCCTTTTCCTTCTTGTGTATTAATACCATAACTGCTGTCACTATAACCTTCTATGTTGTTTCCTCCTTTGTATTCATAAGATATTCCGAAATCTTTAGTTCCTTTGATGTACCTCAAAATTTGCTTGATAGCTTTCATATGTTGCTCTTGAGGTTCTTGCATAAAACGACTAAGTAATCCAACTGAGTAACTTAAGTCGGGTCTAGTATGAAGTAAATATCGTAAACATCTAATTATGCTTCGATATTCAGTAGCATCTACATAAGTTCCTTCTGTAAGGTTTGTCAATTTGAGTCCTGGTTCCATAGGTATTTTTGCATCATTGCAGTCTAACATTCCTGCATCTTTAAGTATCTTGTTTGCATAGGCTGTCTGCTTTATTGAAATCTTGCCATAACTTTGCATAACTTCAATTCCTAAATAATATGCTAATAAGCCGAGATCACTCATCTCAAACTTATCCTTCATCTGATCTTTGAATAAATCTATCTCTTGTCTTGGTGTTCCAGTGATTATCAAGTCATCTACATATACTCCTATCAACAGTGTTGATGACTTGGTTGTTCTTGTGTAAACAGCTTGTTCTAACGCACATTTGCTAAAGTCTAACTCTTTCAGGGTCTTATCTAATTTTGTGTACCATGCTCGTGGTGCTTGTCTAAGACCATATAGAGCTTTAGCGAGTTTATAAACCTTGCCTTCATGTCTTGGCTGTATAAAACCTTCTGGTTGAGAGACATATACTTCCTCTTGTAAGTCTCCTTGTAAAAATGCTGATTTTACATCTAAATGGTGTACTTCCCATTTATTGTAAGCTGCCAGTGCTAATATCAGTCGTATTGTCTCAATTCTGGCTACAGGTGCAAAGACTTCTTCAAAGTCTATGCCATGTTCCTGTATGTATCCTTTTGCTACTAATCTTGCCTTGTGTTTAACTATTTCTCCATTGGCATTTCTCTTTGTCTTAAATATCCACTTCAAGCCTATTGCTTTATGATTCCCATGTAAGGTGGTTAACCTCCATGTATTGTTCTTGGTGATAGAATCAATCTCTGCCTTCATAGCTTCAATCCATTTATTATCCAGTGCTGCTTCCTTGTAGTTTCTAGGTTCATCTTCAACTAATAATAACTCTTCATATATATCACTTAAAGGTCTGTATCCTCTTATAGGTTCATGATCAATCCTTGAATCTGAAGGTCTGTGTCTTCTTATAGGTGCACAAACTATTCTTGAATTTGCAGATGATGCAGTATCTGGGCTATGTATTGGTGTATTGGTTTGTTGAGGGGTGTGAGTTTCATTATTTGTGTCTGAAGAATGTGATCTTGGTGAGTTTGTTGGTGAGGTTGTTTCATCTTGAGTGTGAGGGATATTTTCTGGTTGAATTTCTGGTTCTATGACTTGTTGGGTTTCAACAATAAAATCACTCCACTCAGGTTCTTCAAAATCAAATTCCTTTGTGTATTCCTCCCAATTCCATGTTTCATCTTCTTTAAACTTTACATCCCTACTTACACAAATCTTCTTTGTTTCTGGATTAAATAAGCGATATGCTTTTGATCCAGGTTCTGTTCCAAGGTATATCATTTGTTTGCTTCTATCATCTAGCTTAGTTAAGTGTTGAGAAGGTACTTTTGCATATGCTATGCAACCAAAAATCCTAAGGTGTGTTAGGTCAGGTTTCCTTCCCTTTAAGGCTTCATATGGAGTAATATCTTCTAAAGACTTAGTAGGTGTACAATTTAGAATATATATGGCATGTCTAACTGCTTCTGCCCAAAAATTCTGGGGCATGTTTGTTGATATCATCATACATCTTGTTGTTGAAAGTATAGTTCTATTTCTACGTTCAACAACTCCATTCTGTTGTGGTGAGTATGGTGCATTTAACTGTCTTAATATGCCATTATCTTTACAGTACTTTAAGAAATCACCTGAAGTGAATTCTCCTCCTCTATCTGTTCTAAAAATCTTTATCTTAGTTCTGTATTCATTCTCTACACTTGATTTGAATTCCTTGAAGAATTCAAGTGCTTCATCTTTCGACCTTAGAAAGTATTCCCACGTATATCTTGAGTAGTCATCTGCAAGTAAAAATATATATCTCTTTCCTGATGGTGTAGGTGGTGATATAGGACCACATAAATCTCCATAGACTAACTCTAATGGTGTTTCTGATCTTGCTAGGGTTTGTTGTGGAAATGAAGTTCTAATATGTTTTCCTTTTAAGCATATATCACATATACTTGCCTTATTATTAATATTGGGTATTCTTTGAACTAAGTTCTTTAATGCCATTGACTTTAAAGAATTAAAGTTTAAATGGCCTAATCTTGCATGCCAAAGCCATGCTTCATCTTGCAAGTTGCTTAACAGGCATACATGCTTTCCTAATCTTAGGTCTGCTTTGTATAAACAATTCTTTGATCTTTTTACTCTCAAGAGTATTTTGTTACTTGAATCGTATAAGTGTAGTAAGTTTCTTTCCATTACTACTCTGCATCCGTTTTCTGTGAGTTGTCCTATGCTAGTAAGGTTCGGTATATAATATACTTGTGATATTATTCTTTGTTCCATATTCTTACACTCTAAAAGTATAGATCCTTTCCCTTTGATATCTATGTATGACCCGTCTCCGAATCGTACTTTTCTTGTAATCTTTTTATTTAGTTCATTGAAATGACTCTTAATTCCTGTCATATGGTTACTAGCTCCATTATCTAAGAACCATGTATCTTCATTGTTTATAGGTAACCTTCTTGGCTCTAAGTTTTCTTCATTCAATAAAATTTGTTGGTGTTCTTCTATGGTCGCCATAAGCAATGTTGGTTCTAGGTCTTTGATATGTGCATATTTATACATATATTTTGTATCATTTCCCTTGCATATTGGGTTGTTTTCAGACCGAAATGCGCGAAAACGATACTGATTTTATTAATATTTATGTTTCGCAGGTCAGAAGCCGTTAAATCGACATTGGAACGGAAATCGAGGCCAAAAGAGCGAGGAATTGAAGTCCACTTAGCTTCCCTGATCAAATTCGGAGATTTGCTGAAAATTGCCCTACGCGGCCGTGTAGCTTTCTTTTACGCGGCCGCGTAAACAGATTTTTACAAGACCATGTAGCCAGGTGGTGTAAGACTAGTCAACACAACTACGCGGCCGCGTGACTTAACCCTACACGGCCGCGTAAGAAGCCCAGCCCACGAAATTCATTTTTTAAACCCTAGTTTGCGGCAGCCGAGAAGAATCGATTTTGGGAGATTCAGAGACGATTTTTAGGAGCCTTTACTTGCGTTTTTCTTCGATTTTCACGATAGTTACTCATAGATTAGATGAAAGTTTCGATTTTCTTTGATTAGCATAGATTAGCATTTGATTCAGACACGACTAGGGTGAATTTCAGAGTTTTCTTTCATCTTTCACATACTTTAATCATAAGTTTAGCTTAGGGTTTCGAATTATTGAAGATTTGAAGCATTCTGTTCGAGTTTTGGATTCAATTTCTTCATTGTAGCTACGGATTTGGTACGATCGTTCCTTAAACCTCCTGATTTCGTAATGGTTATTATTTCTTTGAGTTTAATTACGGTTTTTAATATGATTAGTGAGTAGTTTTATTGTTCACCCGCTTGGGATGATGGATTCTATGTATTAATTGGTAAATTGTTGGATTGATTGATGGATTTTGGTTTACATTTCTTGATTATTTCATATTTTCTTGTTAAAAATCAGATTTTTATTAATCTTTTAGCATTGTTTTGCGATAATAAAGTGTTAATTAAATCTGCGTTTTAAAAAGAAAGATGCTTTAAACGAAAAAATTAATAGTCAATTATCTCTTCTAGGCATTGTGTTGCGATAATGATTTGATGGTTGATTGTTAATCTAGAATTTTATGTGTTTGTTGGTTCTTATGCATTGTGTTGCGATAATAGGATTGGCAAATCATAAAGTTTGATTTTTAAAGTGACAAAGTCAATTTGATGGATTTCGGTGTTAATCGATTATCTTTATGCATTGTGTTGCGATTATAACATTAATTGGTTAATATTGGAATTTTGACGAGTTGCTTTGTTTCCATCACGTGGTTATCAAGATTAAATATTTTAACTTGAATTAATTAAATAATCGGTAAATTAAACCAAAATCCGGGCTTAATTGAATTTAAAATTGGTTATCAACCGATTTGTCTTTAGTCAATCAATTCAATCCATCGCCAATTAATTATAGTTTTCTAATTCCAAGTGGGTGACGCTTTTGTAATATAAGAGTTTGGTAAAATTTATCATCGTTCTTACTTGCTCAAGTTAGTTTGATTTGATTTTGCTTTAATTAGTTTGGTTCGTATAATTTAGTTGTCGTCACTTGCTTGCTTTAGTTGTTTAGTTTAATTCTTGTTTGCTAAAATTAGTTTTTTATTTTAATCTGAAAAATCCAAAAATATTAGTTTAACTTTTTATTCTTGTGTTACTTAGTTCGCTTCAGTTATTCGGTTAATTAATTTTAATTATTGCCTTTAGTTGATAACTTCCTCAAAACGTCTAAAATAGCTAAATATTGGTTTAGGTTGTAGTATTTGAGTCTCCGATCTTTATTCCGTTCCCTGAGTTCGATAAATCCTGGGTGATTCTTAAAGCTATATTGCACACGATTGGTACACTGCCAGTTGTGTAATTTATACTTCGGGTTCATTTAGTTATTAAAACCTGAGGTGTGTTTTGCACGCGTCAAGTTTTTGGCGCCGTTGCCGGGGATCGGTGCGAGCTTTAAGAAACAACCAACGCCGGTAGTTTAGTTGATCCTTTTTAGGGGCAATCCCCCTGAAAAGTTAAATTTTCTGTCTATTTTCACTTTTCTTTAAAGGGTGTTCGGTGTATGAGTCGTCGTAATCCTAATATCGTCAGCCCATACTCCGAACCTGAGCGAGCATTCCGTAACCGTCGTCGTGAACAATCGCACCCTTTAGTTGAGGGACTGTCCAGTTTATCGGATTCTATTGACCATATAGTTTCTCATCCGGTGGAGGAAGATCACGTAGACATCTTTGTTCAGTTACCTCCGATTTCTAGTCCTTCACCTTCTTCGCCTTCATCATCTTCTGATTCTTCATCTTCTTCTGACTCTTCATCTTTCACTATGGGAGACCGAAGGACAATGCTTGAGCTTAACCAACCGGTCACCGATGACTCGGAAGGTGCAATAGTTATTCCTGGATTCGATGCCGTTAATTTTGAGCTAAAGTCGAGCCTGATCGCTGTAGTTCAGAATAACGCACAATTCTGCGATCTATCTTCTGAGGATCCGTATTCCCACCTGAAGAAATTCAGAAAAGCATGCGGTGGGTATAAGGCAAATCAAGTTCCAAGGGAAGTAATTCGACTGATGCTTTTTCCTTACTCTCTCTCCGGACGTGCCATGATGTGGTATGAGTCCCTTCCCTCGAACTCGATTCGTACTTGGGACGAAATGGAAACCAAATTTCTACTTAAATTCTGCCCTCCGTCTCGGACCACTAAGCTTATGAGTGACATTCTCTCATTTAAGCAGAAACCTGACGAGTCTCTATATGATGCATGGGAGAGGTATAAAGAGTCCATCATGAAATGCCCTAATCATAACATGACACTTAATCATCGTGTCAAGGTTTTCTATGAGAATGTTCACCCCATGTATCACTCACTGATCGACTCAGCCTGTAACGGGTCGATGTATAAGAGGACTCCTGAAGAGGCTTTTGACATAATCGATGATCTGGTCTTAAGTCAAACTCAGACGCCGAGTGAATACTTTGGTTGGGGTGCGAATGATTCAAAGCAAGCTGAAGCCATTGCTAATCTCACTGCTCAGATAGCCATTCTAACTAAGCATTCAAATGACCAATCACAAGCTTCATCATCATACCCTGTGCACGCCATACAGCAAGGGTGTGAACATTGTGGTGGAGCTCATTTCGGCTATGAGTGTCAGGTTGCATATGCTACTGAGTACCAACAGGAGGAAGTTTATCTTTCCTCTGGAGATTATGAGTACATGCCCGAAGGTTTTCCAAGACCCAACAATAATCTGAATTACGCCTCTCAGAACACCTTTAGACCTCAGGGGTTTTCTAACCCCCCTCGTCCTCGACCTCCAGGGTTCTCTCACCCTCGCCCACAGTTTAACCCTCACGCGGGTTACAATTAGGGTAATTCAGGAGGTTACAATCAGGGCAATTCAGGAGGTTACAATCAGGGTAATTCGGGAGGGTATAATCAGGGGTATAACCAAGGCTTTCAGCAGGGGCAAGGTCAGAGGTTCCAACCTCGTGGCCAAGGATTTGTACCTAACCAGAATGTTCAAATTCTTCAGAATCCTCGCCATCAGCAACAATATCAGGGGCAAAACCAAAACATTTTCTACTCAAGAGAAGCCGAGTTTGGAAGAAATGATCGCAAAGTACATAGCCGAGCAGTCTGTGATCAATCGTAATCAACAATCAGCGATGAAGAATCTCGAGAATCAGCTCGGCCAGATGGCTAAGACTTTGAATGAGAGGCAGTCAGGAGAGCTCCCCAGTAACACTATTCCGAATCCTAGGGGGGGAGCAAAGATGGTCGTAACAAGAAGTGGAAAGACAACCCAAGGTCCTGAACCGTCTAAACCTACACCACCTCCTCCTTCTTCACCCTCAGCTGAGAAAGGGCCGGAGACCACTACGGACGAGGTGCACCCACCAGAATTAGTGAGTCCCGCACAAGTCCCATCTCCAAAAGTCCCTACAGCAAATCCCTACCAACCACGTGTCCCATACCCTAATCACTTGAAGAAAGAGGTGCAAGATAACCAGTATGGCAAGTTTCTGGGTCTGTTTAAACAGTTGCAGATCAACATTCCATTTGTTGATGCAATTACACAGATGCCTAAGTATGCCAAGTTCCTGAAAGACCTCCTTTCTAACCGTCAGAAGCTTGAGGATCTAGCTACAGTTGAGATGAATGCTGAATGTTCAGCTGTCCTCCAGAACAAGCTTCCAGTTAAGCAGGATGATCCGGGTAGTTTCACGATACCCTGTCACATAGGGCCTCTCCACGTTACTAATGCTCTCGCTGATCTGGGAGCTAGCATAAATCTCATGCCTTCTTCGTTATATGCTCGGTTAGGGTTAGGAGATCCTAAACCTACACGCATGAGTATTCAGCTAGCCGATAGATCAGTTAAGTTCCCACAGGGTATCGCTGAGAATATGCTGGTGAAAGTCGATAAGTTTGTTTTCCCGGTCGACTTTGTGATCATGGACATGAGCGAGGACTGCACTGTACCGCTCATTCTAGGGAGACCTTTCCTAGCTACATTTGGCGCTATCATTGATGTATTTGATAAGAAGTTTACGCTTCGGGTCGGGAATGAGCAAGTTAGTTTTGATGTTGATAAGGCAATGCAAAGGCCTAATGACACAGCCGAGTCCATCTGTTTTGTTAAGTCTTCACACTTCTCTGATAGAGAGCATTATCCAGAAGATAATGAGAAGTTGTTGAAGTCATTGATGTCGGGACATGAGACGTCTACATCACCAGATGTAGACGATTGTATTTCTGATGATGATCTATCCTCGTATCCGATTTCTTTAGACTCTGATTTCGTTGTCCACTCTGACGATCCCGTTGATCTGTGTGCCGTTGATACATCTCCGCCTACTGAGGAGGTTGTACCTATGGATCGTGAGGAGTCAGTCACATCTAAGTTGTCCATTGAAGATCCGCCGACTCTCGAGCTTAAGGAGTTGCCATCTCATCTTGAGTACGCCTATTTAGAGGGGCAATCTCAGTTGCCTGTTATTATTGCTAAGGATCTTTCTAGCGAAGAGAAGGCGCAACTTTTGAGAGTTCTGAAAGAGCATAAGCGGGCTATTGCATGGAAGATTACCGACATACGAGGCATTAGTCCTGCTTATTGCACCCATAAGCATCTGATGGAGGAAGACATAAAGCTTGTTATTCAGTCCCAAAGGAGAGTCTACCCAAAGATCAACGATGTTATTAAGAAAGAAGTACTGAAGCTTCTTGATGCCGGGTTCATATATCCTATTTCTGACTTCCCGTGGGTAAGTCCTGTGCATGTAGTCCCTAAAAAGGGGGGTATGACTGTCATTCAGAATGATAAGAACGAGCTAATTCCTTCAAGGACAGTCACGGGTTGGCGAGTTTGCATAGACTACCGCAAACTCAATGATGCAACTCGTAAGGATCACTTCCCTTTGCCCTTTATCGATCAGATGCTTGAGCGACTATCTGGAAATGAGTTTTATTGTTTCCTTGATGGTTTCTCAGGATACTTTCAGATCCCGATCAGCCCCCAAGATCAGGACAAGACTACATTCACATGCCCTTATGGGACGTTCGCATATAGGCGCATGCCTTTTGGTCTGTGTAATGCACCTGCGACATTTCAGCGGTGTATGGTAGCCATCTTCCATGATATGATCGAGAAGTCTTCATGGATGATTTTTCTGTGTTTGGTAACTCTTTCTCGGACTGCCTGACTAATTTGGAGAAGATGCTAACCCGGTGTGAGGAGACCAATCTGGTCCTTAATTGGGAGAAGTGTCATTTCATGGTCCAAGAGGGTTTAGTGTTAGGACACAAGATATCAAGTAAGGGAATTGAGGTAGATAGGGCTAAGGTTGAGACTATATCTAAGCTACCTCCTCCCATGTCTGTTAAGTCGATTCGTAGCTTTCAAGGGCACGCTGGTTTTTACCGGCGATTCATTAAAGACTTCTCACTTATTGCTCGCCCTATGACTAAGCTCCTTGAGAAAGATGCAACATTTGTCTTCGATGATGAATGTTTGCAGTCCTTTAACACATTGAAAGAGAAGCTAACTACTGCCCCTATCATGGTGGCACCCGACTGGGAGTCGCCATTTGAGTTGATGTGTGATGCGAGCGATTTTGCTATTGGGGCAGTGTTAGGTCAGCGTCGGAATAAATGGTTCCACGCCATATACTTTGCGAGTAAGACTCTTACAGACCCTCAGCGTAATTACACTACGACAGAGAAAGAGCTTCTTGCTGTGGTTTATGCATTCGAGAAGTTCCGATCATACCTGGTTCTCTCGAAAATAGTGGTCTACACTGATCATGCAACTCTGAGATACTTGTTTCAGAAGCAGGACGCAAAACCACGTTTGATTCGATGGATTCTTCTTCTCCAGGAGTTTGATATCGAGATCAAAGACAAGAAAGGGGCTGAGAATCTGGCAGCAGATCATTTGAGCCGATTAGAAAATTCAGAGTTACCTCCTTTAAATGAGTCTGAATTCAAAGAAAATTTCCCTGATGAGTCCTTATGTGCAGTACAGGCAACAAATGACTGCCCATGGTTTGCTGACTATGCAAACTATTTGGCCAGTAACGTGTTGGTTAAAGGGTCAACTCATCAACAAAAGAAGAAGTTCTTACGAGATGTTAAGAACTACTTCTGGGACGACCCGTATCTATTTCGGGTATGTGCCGATCAGATCATTCGTAGGTGTGTGTTTGGCGATGAGGCATTCCAAATCTTATGTGAGTGCCACCTAGGTCCTACAGGTGGTCATCACGGGGCCAATGCCACCGCCAAGAAAGTGTTTGATGCTGGTTTCTTCTGGCCTACTATATTCAAAGATGCCCAAGATCTGGTTAAGAAATGTGATGCATGTCAGTGTCAAGGAAACATCTCAAATCGGAATGAGATGCCTCTACACACCTTTCAGGTGTGTGAGATCTTTGACGTTTGGGGCATCGACTTTATGGGCCCTTTTCCTCCCTCTCGTGGTCATAAATACATCCTAGTTGCTGTCGATTATGTTTCCAAATAGGTTGAAGCACAAGCTTTACCCACCAACGATGCTAGGGTTGTATGTTCCTTCCTTAAAAATCTTTTCACTCGATTCGGTTCACCGAGAGCTATCATTAGTGATCGAGGTACTCATTTCTGTAATGCTCAGTTCGATAAGAGTCTACAGCGGTATGGTGTCACTCACCGGCTAGCTACAGCCTACCATCCGCAAACTAATGGGCAGGCTGAGGTTACAAATCGGGGTTTAAAGAGGATTCTTGAGAGGACTGTAGGAGAGCATAGGAAGGGATGGTCAGACAAGTTAGATGATGCGCTTTGGGCATTCCGCACTGCTTATAAGACTCCTATAGGTTGCACCCCTTATAGGATGGTATATGGAAAAGCGTGTCATCTACCGTTGGAATTAGAACATAAGGCTTATTGGGCACTTAAATGGTCTAACTTTGATTTGTTGTCTGCAGGTGATCACAGGAAACTTCAGTTGAACGAATTTGACGGGTTGAGGGATCAAGCATATGAGAGTGCTCGGATTTACAAGGAGAAGACCAAGAAGAGGCACGATGCGCAGATTCAGCCTAAGGACTTTAAGGCCGGCGATCAGGTTCTACTTTACAATTCACGCCTAAGACTGTTCCCAGGTAAGCTTATCTCTCGTTGGACCGGCCCGTTTACTGTTGCCGAGGTATTCCCATATGGGACAGTTGAGTTAGTTGGAGTTGATGGCAACTTTAAGGTAAACGGGCACCGGTTGAAGCTATATCACAATCCTGCTGAGTTGAATTTTTGTGAGGCCGATCTTCGATTGGCCATCTTATCAACTTAATTATCTGTGGCGAGTCCTGCTTGAGACTCATTCAAAACTCAAGCCACTCTTGTATATTGGTGTAATTTTCTTTTGCTATTATTTGCATTTTCTTTAGTGTGTGGATTTTGCTAATTTATCTGGTGTGCTTTTCATAATGCTTTCTATAGTTCGTTGCTTGTTTTGGTTTCTTTTTCATTATGTGTTGCATGTTTGAGTCCATAAGTTTGGGAATCAAGTATGAGATGGGTCATTGTCCTTAATGATCAGTTTGACTTTTTATAAGTCAGCACCTCTGAGTTAATTTGAATCTTCTTGCTTTTTATAGTTATAGATTGTGTGTTTCGTTTTCAGCACCTCGTTGATGTTTTTTCTTAGTGTCATATCCCATGCTATGCAGAAACTTAAACTGTTGTTATCGCCTTAATTGCATATCTTGAGTTTCATCGGTTTGACTCTTAAAGTCAACTTGATCATGCTTAGTTCTGTTCTTGTGTTCTGTTTCACTTGTTCTAATCTGAATTACTTCGGAGTTTTTAAGAATTTAAGTGTGGGGTGAGGTGTTTGATGCATTGTAGTGGTAATTGCATAATCCTTAGTTGAGCTCACGGAGCCTATCTTGGCTTACTTTTACATATTGAGTGTCTTGGAAACTAATATGCCATTCTTGAACTGTTGATGGAACTTAATTTTGCATATTGAGTGCCTGGTTAATCTTTTCACGCACCCGCGAAAGGTCATTCACGCACCAGTGTGGGGTAGGACATTGCTTACTTTTCTCAGTTTTGACTTTTTGACAGTCAACAGATTTGAGTGTGTTTAGTCTGTATTGCTTTTTATAATTGCATTTTGTGTGTGTAGTTTTTAACATTTCATTTTTGCTTTCTCGCACTTTCATATATCATCCTTTGTCGGAGTGTGAGCCTCTTTTATTGCTTTTATTGCATGATTTTAGTTTCTCTAGTTTGACTCTTAAAGTCAAATAAGTCATCATCTCTTTCTTTTATTTAGTTAATTTCTTCGCTTTAATCTGAATAAAAGCAAGTGTTTTTGAATAAAATGAGTCTGGGGTGAGGTGTTTGCTGATTGAAGCTAATTGTTAATCCCGTAGTTGTGTTCATGGGATTTGGTAAATGTCACATATTGGTTGGATTGTACGCTGTAGCTACTGTCCCTGTCTGTGCATCTATGCGGCCGCGTAGGTTCAGGTTACACCACCGCGTAGCTATCAGCTTTTAAAATTTGTACATATAGTCTACGCGGCCGTGTAGGTTCAGGTTACACCACCGCGTAGCCATCAGCTTTTAAAATTTGTACATACAGTCTACGCGGCCGTGTAGGTTCATGTTACACCACCACGTGAGTTTCTGCGTTAAAACATCATTTAGCTACACCACCGCGTAAGTTGTAGCCACACCACCGCGTGAGTTTTAACCATATGCCACCACGAAGGTTTAAATCCTAAGGGTTTTAAGAAACCCTATCAGGCATCGCTCGGTTGATATCACCCACA
>JAANYP010009054.1:0-50449 GCA_020465985.1 Centrapalus pauciflorus | reverse complement strand
AAACTTCCCTAAGTGAGTCTTAGTATGAAGGATAGTACATGGGCAACCAAAGGGCTTGAAGAAAGCTATTAGGGGACTTCTGTTATGGAATAACTCATAGGGAGTTTTCCCTTGTGATTGAACTACTTGAACCCTATTTAGAACATAACAGGCTGTATTAACAGCTTCTGCCCAGAAAGTCATTGGCAGATTTGAATCAGCTAGCATTGTTCTAGCAGCCTCCATTAATGTTCTGTTCTTTCTTTCAGCTACACCATTTTGCTGTGGTGTTCTTGGTGCACTATATTGTCTAGCAATGCCTTTGGACTCACAAAAACTGTTTAGAATGTGATTTTTAAATTCAATTCCATTGTCTGATCTTATCACCTTAACTTTGGAATTGGATTGGTTTTCTATCTTAAGGACAAAAGACTTAACTAGCTCAGCAGTTTCATCTTTGGACCTAAGAAAGTATACCCAAGTAAATCTGGTGAAATCATCAACAATGACTAAACAGTATGCCCTTTTATTCAAACTCAAAACAGATGTTGGACCAAATAGATCCATATGTAGCAACTGAAGAACAGATGAAATTGAATTTACTTCTTTGGTCTTATGAGAAGTTTTGTGTTGCTTACCTTTAAGACATGCTACACAATGATCATCACAAATGAACTCCTTTTGTGGTAATCCTCTTACCAGATTCTTTTTAACTAAAGCATTCATGGACTTGAAGTTCATGTGACACATCCTTCTATGCCAAAGAGCAGACTCATTTGATGATGCTCTGGATATTAAACAGCTTAAAGTATTTGACTTAGGTAAAAGATCTGTGTCCAGGCAGTAAACATTGTCCTTTCTTGGTGTTCTAAGTAAAACAAGATTTTCAGGAACTTTGAAATCCTTTGAAAGAACAATGCACTCAGAATCTGTGAACAGAACAATGTTTTGTTTGTCACAGATTTGAGAGACACTCAATAAATTGTACTTAAGCTGTTCAACATACAGAACATCATGGAATGTCATGTTGCCTGCATTAACAGTACCTTTACCTGTAACCTTACCTCCTTTTGAGTTGCCTCCAAATGCAACAAAACCTCCATCAAAACCTTTGAAATTTGACAAGCATTCAGAATTGCCTGTCATGTGCCTAGAGCATCCACTGTCCAGATGCCATCTTGATCTATGAGGAGACCTGTGGTTGCCCTGCACAAATAACAGCTTAGTTAGTAGTGGAGTAAACCCAAACCACATTGGTTTTGGGTTGGCCTTGTACATTGACATAACTAAAAACTGTTTTTGACTTCTTATATTTAGTGAGATCAACTGATGGAGTCTTTGGAGAGTATTTAGTGATAATATGAGGTATCCAACTATTTTGATCATCTTTTCTTCTGACAGTCTCAGATAATTCACTAGCAGCTCCAGATTTATGCCCAGCAGCTTGAGCTGTGTTTGTAGTGCTAACAGTTTCAGTTTTTGCACTAACAGCATCAGATTTTGACTTAGCAGTCTGATCTTTTGCATTAGCAGTTTGAGCAACAGATTTGTCCTTGACACACCACATTTGTTTAAAACTTGATTTAGGCTTTGCCAAAACTTGTTTTTGATGTGTGGACTGTTTTTTATTAACTTTTGAGAATCTGTGATCAACTGTTTTCTTTGGAGCTGCTGTGGAAGGTTTCACTTTTGAGTGCTTTGCCTGATTAGGATTTGATTTTGTGTGATGCACAGTCTGTTTTGCAACAGCTGGTTTGTAAAAACAATCCTTGGCTAAGTGATTCTTCCTTCCACAGTGAAAGCATCTTTTGACAGTTTGAATTGGAACACCAGACTTTTCTGTCAATTTCTGGTTCTTGTTTCTCTGGTTTCCTCTTACCTGCTGTTGTTTAGGAAACTTTTGAACACCATGCTTTTGGCATGTGCAGATAGAAACAGTTTTACCTCTTTTAGTTCCTTTTGATGAAGATGCAGTGTTACAGTTAGAATGTACAGAAACTTGTGGAGTAGCATTGCATACACTCATCTTCTCTTTTCCTTTCTTACTGGGAGCTTGGACTTCTATGGGTGCACTCTTTGTGTCACAGTCTCTATTTTGACTCTTATCTTCTTTTAATTCAGGACTATTATCAAGAATAGGATCTACAATAGTCATAGACTCATCTAGTGGTTCATTGACAAGTCTATCAGCAACCTCACTCATTGGATGAATGTACTTGTTATTGTATGGAGGTGGAGTAGCTTTATATCCTATTCCTTCTTTGGGATTGACCTGAGATTTTACTCTATCTTTGAATTGAACTTCCATTAGGTGTTCTAGCTTTTGATTTGCTAACTTGAAGTTTCCTAGATCTATGTTAACAGATTCTAGCTTCTTATTAGCCTCAAACACCTTTTGTTCAGTCTTTTCTACCTTTTTATTTAGAGATTCTATTTTCTTATTTAGCTCCTTTTTCTCCCACTCATGATAGGTTCTATCATAACCCATTTGAATCTCATTGTCCTTATAATCATTGATCAGTTTTTCCAGATCTTCTATGGCTTGCATGTATTCATATCTCCTTTCTTCCATCTTAGCTAGAGTTTTGCACATGCTCTCATTATGATCTCTGTACTTTTTAACCATATTTTTGCATGATTGAGAGCAGAGCTTAGAATTTACCTCAGATGGTAGTTCAGTGGAGGAGACATTTGATGTTTCTGCCATAAGTGCTTGATTTTGAAATTCTTCCTCTGTCTGATCACTCCAGTCAAACACATTGTCTTCTTGAGAGACAAGTGCTGTTGATGAGGACGCTTGGATGGGCTGTGAAGTCCTTGATGGCTGTTGACCTTGAGATCTACATTCTCTGGCAAAGTGACCAAGCTTATGGCATTTATAGCATTCCACTTTTGATTTATCAAAAGATGGTTTGCCTTCTGTCTTGGCTTGAAAGTTGGCCCTACCAGTTCTTTTCAGAAATCTTTTGGCCCTCATGGTCAGCATTGCATGTTGCCACTTTAAATCCATCTCTTCAAGATCATCTGGATGAATTTGTTCCAAGTCTTCAACATTTAGAGCAAATAATCCATCATTGGCAACAAAGGCCTCATAGTGAGTTTCAGCAGAGTTGCCATCACCACCTGAGAAAGAATCACAGTTATTAGATTTTTCAGAAGATAGAAGAGCAGTATTGTGATTATAAGAAAAAGATTTCTTTTTAGCATCAATCTCAGTCTCAAACACTCTTAAACTGTTATACAGATCATCCAATTCTATCTCATCAAGAGTGTCTTTTGTTCTCCATTGTGCAGCATAGACTGTCCATTCTTCTCCAAGAGATCTGAGAAACTTTCTGTTGACTTCATCTTGATCCAGATTGACCTTTGCACTTTCCAGTTCACTTATCAGTTTGTTGAACCTGTCAAAGATTTGAGTGAGGTTTTCATTCTTGCCACCAGAAAAGTTTTCATACTGCTGTTTCAAGAGGTCTTTTTGATTTCTCTTGGTACTGGCATTACCAGCAAACCTCTTCTCTAAGGCATTCCAAAGAGAGTGAGCAGTATAAAACTTTTTGAACTGATGTTGATAAGCATTAGGAATGGCTATTTGTAATAGTGTGAGTGCTTTCACTTCATTCATTCTAGCCTTCCTTTCAAGTTCAGTTTTTGGAGGAGTTTTGACTGGTTTTCCCTCATCATCAATTTCTGGATCAACTACAGGAGGGAATTCAACAGCTTCCCATATGGCATAATCAATGAATTGAATATGCTGTTGAATCCTGAGTTTCCACATCTCAAACTCAGTGGGCTTGAGCATAGGCACTTTGAGTCCTTGCCCAGATCCAATGCTGCTATTTTCAAATTCCATTGTGAAAAGATAATAAAAAGTTTTTGACTTTGAAAAAACAAAGAGTAACCTGGTTTGAAAAATCTGATTTGAATAATCTCGTTTGACAAACCTGGCTCTGATACCACTTGTCAGGATCTAAACTATGAATTACCAAGACTAACTGATTTGAATTTATCAGAGTATAAATCAATAATCTTGCTTTGAATCAAAGTTTAATCAAGAAGTTTGCGGAATAACACTTAATTATTTTAACAAAAACTTTCAGAATCAATAATAAATAAACACACAGGAATTAATCAAGACTGTTTGTATTGCTGAATTCATCAATTACAATCACCTCTAATCTGTTTGATTAGACGAAGAACACAGACTGTTCTTAGGGTTTTACAACCTTAGAGGCTTAAGAAAACTTAATCAACAAAGCAATTACAGACTCAAAATATGCAGAAACTCCTACACAATAGAACGACCTATTCTCTGTATTTATATTGCTTCTTGATATGTTTCCTTGACGAACTATGACTTCTCTGATAGTAGATATGTTGGAATCTTCATGTAGATATCGTTTCCTGAAAATCAGCACTTTCTGTTTCTGAAACTGTTGAGCAGCTTGAATCTCTTGACAGCATGAACTGAGCAGCTTGAGTTGATTTGCTCTGGCAGCTTGAACTTTTACACTGGCAGCTCGAGTTTCTTCAACTAGCAGCATGAACTTTGTATTTACATGTAAAATCTACTAACAGTCTGAGAAGTCTAAACTAACAGCTTGAATGTACTTAAACTATTTCCCAACAATTTTTTAACTGTTTGGATTGGAGAACCAGTTTTATTGGACAACATCTGGTTCTTGTTCCTTTGATTTCCCCTTACCTGCTGTTGTTTGGGAAACTTTTGGACACCATGCTTTTGGCATGTGCAAACTGAAACATTTTTACCCTTTTTATTATTCTTTGAAGAAGATGCAGTGTTACAGTTAGAAGGTACAGAAACCTGTGGAGCAGCATTGCACACACTCATCTTCTCCTTTCCTTTCTTATTGGGGACTTGGATTTCTATAGGTGCACTCATTGTTTTGTGTTCTTTCTCAACTGCTGTGCACTCACAGTCTCTATTTTGAATCTGATCTTCTTTAGATTCAGGACTATTATCAAGGATAGGATCTACAGTAGTCATAGACTCATCTAATGGTTCATTGACAAGCCTATCAGCAACCTCACTCATTGGATGAATGTATTTGTTGTTGTATGGGGGTGGAGTAGCTCTGTAGCCTATACCTTCTTTGGGATTAACCTGAGATTTTACCCTATCTTTAAATTGGACTTCCATTAGGTGTTCTAGCTTTTGATTTGCCAATTTGAAGTTACCTAGATCTATATTGACAGATTCTAGTTTCTTATTAGCCTCTAACACCTTTTGTTCAGTCTCTTCTACCTTTTTATTTAGGGATTCTATTTTCTTATTTAGCTCCTTTTTCTCCCACTCATGATATGTTCTATCATGTCCCATTTGAATCTCATTATCCTTATAGTCATTGATCTGTTTTTCAAGATCTTCTATGGCCTGCATGTATTCATATCTCCTTTCTTCCATCTTAGCTAGAGTTTTACACATGCTCTCATTATGATCTCTGTACTTTTTAATCATATTTTTGCATGTTTGAGAGCAAAGTTTAGAATTTACCTCAGATGGTAATTCAGTGGAGGAGACATTTGATGTTTCTGCCATTAGAGCTTGATTTTGAAACTCTTCTTCTGTCTGATCACTCCAGTCAAACACATTGTCTTCTTGAGAGACAAGTGCTTGTGATGATGAGACCTGATTGGTCTGTTGAGGCCTTGATGATTGTTGACCTTGAGATCTGCATTCTCTAGCAAAGTGACCAAGTTTGTGACATTTAAAACACTCAACTTTTGACTTATCAAAAGCTGGTTTGCCTTCTACTCTGGCTGGAAAGGTGGTTCTGCCAGTTCTTTTCAGAAACCTTTTGGCCCTCATGGTCAGCATTGCATGTTGCCATTTCAGATCCATCTCCTCTAGATCATTTGGATGAATCTGTTCTAGATCTTCAGCATTTAGAGCAAACAGTCCATCATTGGCAACAAAAGCCTCATAGTGAGCTTCAGTAGAGTTACCATCACCACCTGAAAAGGAATCACTGCAATTAGAATTTTCAGATGACAGAAGAGTAGTATTGTGATTATAAGAAAGAGATTTCTTTTTAGTGTCAATCTCAGTCTCAAACACTCTCAGACTGTTGTACAGATCATCCAGTTCTATTTCATCAAGAGTGTCTTTTGTTCTCCATTGAGCAGCATAAACTGTCCATTCTTCTCCAAGAGATCTAAGAAATTTTCTGTTGACCTCATCTTGATCCAGGCTGACTTTTGCACTTTCCAATTCACTTATCAGTTTGTTGAACCTGTCAAAGATTTGAGTAAGATTTTCATTCTTGCCACCAGAAAAGTTTTCATACTGCTGTTTCAAAAGATCCTTTTGATTTCTCTTGGTACTGGCATTACCAGCAAATCTTTTCTCTAAAGCAATCCAAAGAGAATGAGCAGTATAAAACTTTTTGAACTGATGTTAATAAGCATTAGGAATGGCTATTTGTAGAAGTGTAAGAGCTTTCACTTCATTCATTCTAGCCTTTCTTTCAAGTTTAGTTTTTGGATGAGTTTTGACGGGTTTTCCCTCATCATTAAGTTCTGGATCAACTACAGGAGGAAATTCAACAGCTTCCCATATGGCATAATCAATGAATTGAATATGCTGTTGAATCCTGAGTTTCCACATCTCAAACTCAGTGGGCTTGAGCATAGGCACTTTGAGTCCTTGCCCAGATCCACTGCTGCTATTATCAAAATCCATTGCAAAAGATTAAAAGTTTAAAAGAAAGCTTTCGACTTTGAAAAACAAAGAACGACCTGTGGCTCTGATACCACTTGTCAGGATCTGAACTTAACTACCTAAAATTGAGAACTTTGAATTATTATTTGTTATGGAGTATTAATGAATTTTAAGCTGAATTATAAAAGTTGGTTGCATTATTTGGAAATTTAGAGTTTTTAATTATTAAGTGAAGATAATTATTAAGGATAATAAATAAAAGATAGAATTCTTTTGTTTTATAAAATCAGTATTTTATGGAACCGGATAAGTTGAGGGGTGAAATGTGCAAAATGATGAAAAATGGGAATAAAAGGCTAAAAAGCCTTTCATTTTCACCACCTTCACTCTCTCTCTAGAACTCTCCCTACTTTCTCTCTACCTTCTCTCTAGATTTCCTCTCAAACCAACCGGCCGATTGTCAAGTTCTATACGTCATCGGAAAGATCTCGAGGAGTACTACAACAATCTACGGTTGCATTTGTGTTCTCGTACGAATTTGAGGTAAGAATCGAGCTTTTTAAGCTGTTATATTTTCGGTTTTAAGATAAGAAATTCGAATTTATCATTTCTTGTGTGAATAAAGCTAATTTGCTTGAGCTTTAGCTAGAATATGATTGAGTATGTATAATAGAATCGAAACTATGCTTAATGCTCATCATATTCGTGATATTTAGACTTAGAAATGTATGATTTAAGCTGTAAATATGAACAAATTTGTCAGGATCTGAACTTAACTACCTAAGATTAACTAATTTGAATTGATCAGAGTATAAATCAATAATCTTTTATTAAATCAAAGTCTAATTGAAAAGTTTGCAGAATAACACTTAATAATTTTAATAAAAGCTTTCAGAATCAATAACAAATCAACACAAGGAATAATCAAAAACTGCTTGTATTGCTGAATCAGAATGATTACAATCACCTCTAATTTGTTTGCTTAGACGAAGAACACAAATTGTTCTTAGGGTTTTACAACCTTAGAGGCTTATGAAAACTTAAACAAAAAGCAATTACAAACTCGAATATGCAGAAACTTGATTACAATAGAAAAACATATTCTATGTATTTATAATGCTTTCTGATTTGTTTCCTTGAAGGACTCTGACTTCTCTTATAGTAGATATGCTGGAATCTTCGTGTAAATATCTTTTCCTGAATATCAGCACTTTCTGTTTATGAAACTGTTGAGCAGCTTGAATCTCTTAGCAGCTTGAGCAGAGCAGCTTGAGTGAAATTACTCTGGCAGCATGAACTTTTATACTAGCAGCTCGAACTTCTTCAACTAACAGCATGAACTTTGTACTTACATAGAAATTCTACTAACAGTCTGAGAAGTCTAACTAACAGTTTGAACTACTTAGAATATTTCCCAACAAAATTCGAGAATACCAAGAACAAAGTCGAAATGCATGAACAAACTCGAAATTTAGCTAAAATCGAACCAAGTATTGAGTTTTTGTCATTAAATTCGAAGGAGGTTTCGAATTTGGTCATCAAATTCGAATGGAGCTTCGAATTTGTTGATTAAATTCGAATAGGGGTCCGAAATTCGAACAGGAACTCGGCGAGTTCCTAGTACCTACTCGGCGAGTTCTTAGCCGTTTTTGGGAAATTCGAATGGGTTTAAAGGACCCGAATTTATGGACTAATAACCACACTTTTGGGATATCTTTTGTACTATAGTAAGGCAAATAAAGGAGGGTTAATTGGGAATAATAACTCCTCAAATGATGTGATTTAAACGTGAGTTTCGGATGTCGGTTCCGAATGTTGTAATACTTTTATTTGCACAAAGTAATGCAAATTTGTTAAAGACCATGTAATGATAATATGTTTATCATATGAAAATGTAACAGGTCCCTTGTGGTGTTGTTTAACCCACAGTGGGGTACTTTGTGGATCCGGTTGAAAGCCCGAGGAGAAATAATTATTGGTTAAAGTTTATTAACGCACCCACTGTGAGTACAGTAGATTTCGCATGTTTATATTTGTTTTATGATAGCTTTTGCCTGCTGAGACATTTTGCTTCAATTGTTATTTGGAACTCTACTAACTTGCGTAGATTTAGATGCACATTCATATTTGTTGCATGTCCGTTCGTTTGTTGTGCATCTAGTGATGGACCGGTGGGTCGCATCAATTACTCCGATGTTACTGTGCTATATGACCTGGAGCTGATCCCTCCGAGGTTCTGGTAGGCAGTATGTCATCCCCGATCGTACGTTTGTCTCAGATGGTATGTTTTATGCCGAGTTTTGGGCTCGAATGGGCTGCGGCTCTGGTTCCGTACTTGGTGTACGAAGAAGGTATACGATGTTTGTCATCGGTGTTACTCTTGGGGCTTCATAAAGATTTATAAAATGCATAATCTGTGTATTCACTAAGCATTCGCTTACCTCTCAGTTGTTGTAATTTTACAGGAAAGGGAAAATCTGCTGCCGGACCCTCTAGTTAGGTCGTGTGTGAAGTTCTTGGAAGATTCCTACTACTCAATCGGTAATTATGCTTTGGGACAGTGTTGTAATATATTCTGGATGTTGTAATAATTGAAATGGGTATGTAGACTTAGATTTGGTACCTTGTAGCACCGTAGGGTGTTTGACACTGTTGCGTTACTTTATTTATGTATTCTAATGCTTCCGCACTTAAACTAGGTTATCAGATCATTATGTAATTGTGTTTTATGAATAATCCTGGGTGTTTTGTAAAAGGTGGTTGATGTGGCAATGGTGTCACACCAAGTCCTCGCGGACACTTGAAACCTCAAACTAATGCTCTGATACCAAACTGTGATGTCCTCATATTTTGATAGTATAAATAAAATCACCAGGATCAACACACAACCCAATGAATAACATGATAATTAAAATTGATGCTTAATTCAGATTTTAGCAGTTCCACACTAAAGCAATAAGAGTACATGTCTACAGTGATAAAGTCTAACTATTACATCATCATTATTGTTTTAAAGGTATCAAATCCCAGCCCAAAGCTACAAACATTCAAGTACCAATAGCTTCTAAAATCTCCGGGATATTGAAATGCTTAAGTAGAAGGTCCAGCTACACCTTTGCCTTTGCCTGAAAACATTGTGAGTCAACAGTAAGCTAATTTGCTTAATGAGATAACAGATTATACAAACAACAAATATTTCTTTACAAGCATAATGTGACTACGGGCAGTGTAAGCCCCAATGTATGTGAAAACCATGCAGTGCAAGCATGGGGTTGGCAGTTCAAATGCTGATCGGGGATGTGTCGAACCTGACCAGCATAATGAGTGGGATGATCAGTCCCCGACAGTGGCCTGCTGTCAGCCCCAGTCCAGGTCGCATCAGATTGTGAAGTAATGATCATGCAGTGCAAGCATGATGTAAATAGATGCACTTTCAAATGAACGCTGGCTACATGTGTGTTACATGTCAAGTACGAGTGTTCATCATAACAACAAATCATTCGTGAGTGCCAATTGATGTATATGAACAATGTGAACATGCCATTGAATATGTGAAACGTGAATGCAAAGACAATAAATGTTAGAATGATAATCTATTACTCACAGTGGTTTGTACAGTGTAATTGGTCTCTGAATCAATGTGTGTTTGATAACACCACAATGATCTGTCAAGTCAGTGTAATAGTGATTTTATGTCCGTAATTGCTTAAAACTTAAATTCTGCAATTTAAATAAAATTCAAACTGAATTCGGACCACATCCGAATTCGGATGGTCCGAAATGGGCAAGTTCCGAAATAGGTTGGGGTCCGAATTAGGCAGGGTCCGAATTAGGACATTGATCCGAATTGGGTCATTGTTCCGAACTCGGATGTTGGTCTGAACCCGAATGGTCCGAACCGAGTTCATTAGTCCGAGTTCATGATTAAATAATTTCCAGATTTTTCAGAAAACACTTTCTGACCATTTTTGCATGTTTCAGTATCTAAAGTTGCAAATATGAACTTAAATGTACTCATTTAACTTATAACATGTCATGAATATACCAAATCAACCCATTTGTGCTCCTTTTTCATCATGTATCGATGAACACACACACACTTACTTCAAAATCATACTTAGACTTCGAATCTGATTCTGAAATTTGGTATGCAACATCCTTTATACTCGATTTTAACATATCCATAACAAGATTCAACATGCATTACCAATTAGAACCGAAATCCTATGATTCGGTTTACACCAAAACCGAACCAAACACATCAAAAATTCTTAATATAGAATGATTTTTACCTTGATTTGATGCTTGCAGTTGTTATAGTTCCTAATTTGCAACTTGATTCCAGATTTTGAACACTTGAATCCAACAATTTTGGATTTTTGATGATGAAATTGTGGGTTTTTAGATAGATGAAGAGAGAGATCGAGAGAGTAGAGAGAGAGTGTGTGATATTGAAAATGAAAGGAACTTCCTTTCTTTTATTTGCTATTTCTCCCTATTTGCACATTAAACCCCTCAACTTCGTATTTTCTTATTTAAACCGATTTTAATTGTTTGGATCGGTTCCTTATGGCTTGCTTGCTCAAAAAACTACAATGAGGATTTCTCCTCATCTTTTCTTATTTTTAAATTGTGATCATAATTGAAATAATAAATCCATCAATGCATTAAATTGAGTCTTAAATTGTCGATTACAAGTAATTGAAAAATAGGGATGTTACACCTTAAATTTAAATAACAGATATTTTCTAAAATAAGGAATTTCAAACATGAATGTTTGAAATATAATTATTTTAGATAATATCTGATATTTAACTAGAAGGTGGATTCAACATACCGATATGTGATACTGAAAACTGAAAACGATGTTCGTCTAAAGCTTTAGTAAAAATATCAGCAAGTTGATATTCCGTGCCTACAAAATATAACTCAATTGTTCCCTTTTCTACATGATCTTTAATAGAATGATACCTGATATCTATATGTTTTGTTTGTGAGTGTTGCACGGGATTGCAAGAGATAACAATCGCACTTCGAGAATCACAGTAGATTGGGATGTTGGTGAGCGAGAATCCATAATTACGTAATTGTGTTGTCATCCACAGCACTTGAGAGCAACAGCTTGCAGCTGCTACATACTCAACTTCAGCTGTGGATGTTGAAACACAATTCTGCTTTTTGGAGGACCAACTCACCGGTCTGTCTCCCAAGAACTGTATTCCGCCTAATGTTCTTTTCCTGTCAGCTCTACAACCTGCAAAATCAGCATCTGAAAAGGCAGTAAAATCAAAATCGGTTCCCTTTAGATACCAGAGACCAAGATCGGGTGTACCCTTAAGATAACGAAAAATGCGTTTTACTACTATTAGGTGTGATTCTTTTGGGTCGGCTTGAATATGAGCACAAAGACATGTTGATAACATTATATCTGGTCTACTAGCCGTAAGATACAGTAAGGATCCAATCATCCCTCTGTAAGTTGTATTGTCGACACTTTTTCCAGAAGGATCAGTGTCTAACTTACAGTTTGAAGCCATGGGAGTTGCGATACTCGTGCAAGAGACAACTTATACTTCTTGAGAATGTCAAATGTATATTTCGACTGGTTCACAAAAATCCCATTTTCAAGTTGTTTGACTTGTAATCCGAGGAAAAAATTCATTTCCCCCATCATACTCATCTCGAACCTAGACTCCATTAGAGAGACTGCATACCATGCGCGAGGTGCTTGTTTCAAACCATAGAGGGCTTTGTCTAGCGCATAAACATGGTCAGGTTTATGTGCATCAACAAATCCTTGTGGTTATTCAACCTACACCTCTTCGTTAAGTTCACCATTAAGAAAGGCTGTCTTGACGTCCATCTGGTACACTTTGAAGTCTTTGTATGCCGCGTACGCCAAGAAGATTCTGATAGCTTCAATGCAACTGGAGCGAAGGTCTCGTCATAATCTATCCCTTCTTGTTGTTAGTAGCCTTTGGCGACAAGTCTCGCTTTGTTTCTTATCACGATGTCGATTTTGTCTCATTTGTTCTTGTAGATCCACTTCGTTCCGATAATTGTTCGGTCTTTGGGCTTGGGAACTAACTGCCATACTCGGAGCTGTTCAAACTGGTTGAGCTCTTCTTGCATTGCAACAATCTAAACCGGGTCTTTTAGGGCTTCATCCACACGAGCGGGCTCTATCGTACTAAGTAATGACGCAAAGAGACATTCATTAGCAGACGCCCTTCGGGTTTGGACACCGGTTGAGACATCACCAATGATTTGATCGGTTGGGTGACTTCGGGTCCATTTTGTCTCGTGTGGTAGGGTTGAACGAGATGGAATCTCAGTGGTGAGAGTGGGAATGGAGGATGATTCATGGTCAATGGTTTCTAGTGAAGGTACCACTGGTTCCGGTTCAGGTTCAATGTGTTCAGGTGAAGGAAGGATGTTTGGCATGATGTGTGAGGGTAAATCTGGAGTAGATTCAGCTGCAGATGTATCATTGGATGAAGTTGATGGATGTGGGTATGAAGTGGATGAAGATAGCAGATAGAATTTGTTGCGCATTTGAATTGTTGGATGTGTTACCTATAGAAGAAGGAACATTAGAAACATTAGTAATAGGACCAAAGAATTCTACATAAAAAGGATCAAATAAATTAACTAAATCAGAAGGTGAAAAAGAAGTAGATTGAGAGGAAGAGTCTCCAGGCATTGGTGTGATGCGTGGTCATGATTAATCAACTTCGGGTGCCAGTTCAGCCAATTCATCAAATGTGACATGCACACTTTCATTGACTGTCCTGGTGCGAGTGTTGAATGCACGATATGCCTTCGAGTTGGATGAGTATCCAATGAAGATCGCTTCATCCGCTTTCTCGTTGTATTTCCCGAGGTTGTCTTTGTCATTCAGCACGTAGCACCTGCAACCAAATACACGTAAGTACTTGATAAAAGGTACTTTATTTAGAAAGAGTTGGTATGGAGTTTTATTGAAACGCTTATGGATTATGGAGCGATTCTGCGTGTAGCAAGCTGTTGACACGGCTTCGGCCCACAAGAACGGAGGTAGCTTTGAATAAGTCTGCATTGTACGTGCAGCTTCCACAAGGGTACGGTTACGCCTTTCTACGACTCCATTTTGTTGAGGTGTTCTAGCAGCAAAATATTGTTGCTGAATACCTTTGGATCGAAGAAAGCCCTCTACAACCGAATTCTTGAATTCCGTGTCGTTGTCAGATCGGATTGATTGAACAGACAGCTGTTGTTGGGTTTCGACACTCTTAATAAAATCGATGATTTCTTGAGCTGTCTCATCCTTGGATCGCAAGAATTTAACCCATGTATATCGTGAGTAATCGTCAATGATAACCAACACATATCGCTTTCCATTTATACTTTGGGTTCGCATTGGTCCGCATAAGTCCATATGTAGTAACTCCAACACTCTTTTCGATGATGGTTCAGGTTTTGGTTTGTCAGATGATCTTTTCATCTTTCCCTTCTCACATGCTCCACACAGATGGTCTTTTTCATATCTCAGTTCTGGGAGTCCTTTCACCAGTTGTTTAGCAGCCAGCTTGTTGATGTTCTCAAAGTTTAAGTGAGATAGCCTACGATGCCACAACTAAGAGTCTTTTGACGAGGCTTTTGATAGAAGGCAGATGATATCCTTAACCATAAGCTTAGCTACATCTATGGTGTAAAGGTTAGAGTTACGGGAACCAGATAAAATTTCTTTACAATCCATACTCTTAACACTACAGTTCTTTGCCCTAAACGTAACTTCTAATCCTTTATCGTAGAGCTGACATATGCTAAACAGATTATGTGATAATCCCTCATCATAGTCAACATCCTTAATGACTAGATTATTTAAGACTAAATCCCCGTATCCTTTTATGTGAGCATGGTGACTGTTCCCGAATTTGACTGTCCCACAGTATGGTTCTACTATATTGGACAACAATTCTCTTCTCCCAGTCATGTGCTTGGAGCAACCCGAATCCATATACCAGATAGATTTTTCCTGAAAAACAAATAAATATATACAATGAAAATCTATAAGCATTCAAACAGATCCATCTTAAATTAACATTCAAACCGTGTTCTGAACCGAGATGTTTAGAATACACGATGATTTTAGATCGGGTCCTGAGCTGTGTGCACAGAAGCCAAACGTGTTGGTTTAAGCATAACCGACTTGCAGAAGAACGGGTCCTAGCCTATGATAACTAGAAGCCAATTCATTGAAGTACGGGTCTTGATCTGAAGTAACCAAGAACCATCTGCATTAAGATCACACAACTTTGGGTACCCATCTTAATATGGGTCCTTTTGGGTTAGGAGTTCCAGGAGAATATGGCACGTTTGCAGTTTTAGGAACCCATTTTGCAGTTATGTGTGGACCAGATACATATCCCTTTGGAATCCATTAATAATTGGATTTAATAGGCTTTGGAACCTTAGGCGATGATATTACCTTTGGTTTTTGACTTTTTGAGACTTGTTTGACTTTTGCTTTGGTTTTGGGCCTAAGCAATGTACAAATCTCATTTTTTGTGATGGCCGATGATGCAACATTTTTTATTTTCTTTTTACGAATTTTTTTAGCAGGATAAGGCGTAAAAGCATTCATTTCAGGTACTTGACGTCTAAAACGAGTTGGACATAATTTAAACAAGTCACTAAATGAATACATTAAACAGGAAATAGAATTCACTACATCATTACAATCATTGTTTTCAGAGATTACAGGCATCCTATCTCTAGAAACAAAATCATTTGGCATAAGAGCCTTCTTCACAAAAAACTTGAAAAATCTTGGATAGACGTTTTTGGCGCTCTTCTCACATGATCTGTAGGAACAAAACAATGAGAGTCAGTACGCATGGAAGACTTAGATTTTGGAGATTTTTCTTTTTCTTGGTGAGTGGGTTTCTTAAAAGACTTGGATTGAATCTGAGTCTTCTTTGAAACCTCGGCTTTGAAAGGTTTTGAGCACTCACCTTTAAAACTGATAGAGAATTTTAAATTTTAGTTTTACATTTGTTATATGACACGTGTGGGATTTTGGTAGGACGAGAAACTTTTTTCTCTTTCAAATGATCATTTAAGCTTTGAGAAACCATGTCAAAAAAAAAATTTAGTCAGTTAATTCTACAGTTTGTTGAAAACTTTGATTTACCAATTTTTCCTCACTCTTAAGAAGAGCTTCTTGAAAATCAAGAGCTTTCTTTCGAGTTGACTTTAATTCCTTTTCTAAAACTTTACTTTTATGTTGAAGAACTTTTGTAGGAATGTAAAGGTGAGGGATTGGTTTGACTGGCTCTGCTTTCATTTCAGCTTTAGAATAACTAGACAAGAAGTCTTCCTCTAGAGTGGGTACTCTATAAGGATAACTCTCGTTTAGCTCTTCATATTTAAAATATATTTCTTGTTCTTTATTTTCATTACGTTTATCATCCTCTTTGGTTAAGACTTCTTTGGATGATTCGAAAAAGAAAGATTTAAGCCCAACATCCATGTAATTCATGTCATAAAAGAGAGGTAAAACTTGTTGAGCCTTTTCCAAGTACTTAGGATTTTTAAAACCAATTCCTTGTTTAGAATGGTAAAACCTAGTCTCTTTGGATTGGTCCAAATGAATAGTTTGTTCTGTTTGACCCAATTTTAAGAAATCATCATCAAGGGTCTTTATTCGAGAGTACAAACTTATCCTTTCTTCTTCTATCATTTTACATTTTTCTAAGCTATCTATGTTTTCCATACTTACTGTCTCTAATAGTTTTGATAGAACAGATATTTTTGATTTTAATGAGTGCTTTTCATTTGATAACCTATCCATACAAGATTCTAGATACGTATTCCAATCGTTAACATCTACCTTTTCAATTAGCATCTGGTTTATCACGTTATTTTTAGTTAACCACTTCTTTTGATATAACTCAGATGACTCTTTTAATGTTTGAGCTAGATGTTCAGCCTTGACACACTTTTCCGTTTCAGCATTTAATCTAGCTTCTAAATCAAGTATATGTCTGTGCAAGTTACATTCACTATAAATAGATAAATTATTTACATGCTTTGGAATGTAAAAGGAATGTACCTCACGTGCCTCAGAATCTGATGAAGAACATTCTGGATCCTCGGATCTGGCCATCAGACATGCTGGTGGATTTTGCGGTGTCTCCCCCTCAGCAGCATTGTCTGAATCAGAATCGGACGTTGTAGCATAGCCAGCCAATCCACTACGATCTCACATGTAGCAATTCTTACCCTTATCATCTTCCTCATCAGTATCCGCATCATCCCAATAGTCTTCTTGGGCAACTAGAGCCATAGCATCAGATCTCTTTTTAGCGGCCTCCAGCTTCCGCTCATAATAGCCAACGTCCCTTTCATACTGGTTATTGCATTCCCGAGCAAAGTGGCCCGGTTTGCCGCACTTGTAGCACAGACGTTCTTCATTCCCCTTAGGCTCTTCAGCTCTTGTCCTTTCATCTCTCCTCTCAACCGGCCTCTTGTCAGCACCCCAAGGTTCTCTACTGTCATCCCTTCGGTTGTCACGATGATCATAGTCTCTTCGATCGTCACGTCTGTCATCCCTTTTATCCTCTCGACGATCATCCCTACGGTTATAATTGCGTCTATCATCTCTGCGATCATCTCTCTTATCGTCTCGTCTTTCATAACGGCGGTCATCCCAATAGTATTGTCGGTCGTCATATCGGCGGTCATCTCTGTCATCTCTCCTATAATCATCCCTTCTGTCATCGTGGCGATAGTCATCTCTCCTTTCATCATGCCTGCCATCTCTCCGATCATCCGAATACCTCCGCGAACTGGTGTCGTAGCGAAGCTGATTGTTAGTCTTATTGGAAAAACGTCTCTGTTGTAGATGATTAGTCCATAAGGCTATCTGTTCTTGAATCGCCGCTTCTTCTTCATCTAAAATCTCACGCGGAGGAGAAGCATATCGGCAATGGGATGATGATGATCCTTGAGTATAGGAGGCAGTAGAGAGATTCTTGTTGGATATCAGGGCCAGAGAATCAGTTGGTTTAATGCCCGTGTTGGCAGATAGTAAAAGGGATGCTAACTGATTGGCCATCTGCTTCTGGTGGTCTATGTCACCTTGATACTTTTTCAATTCCATAAAAACCACATTAATAGACACGTTGGGGATGTCCACCACTTTTCGCGTGGCTCGGCATGCAACTTGCCATTCAGGGGCTAAGGCAGCAAAGAACTGGATGTTGATTTCATCCTTGTCTTTCTTAATGTGCAGTTTGTTGAGTTCGTTTAGAACCTCACAAAATCTGGTGAACATGGCCTGTAGTGACTCCCCGTCTTTGGCCTTGAACTCGGTAAACTTGGCCTTTGCCTCCTCAATCTTAGCTCTGTTGTCTAAGTCTGCCCCCAGCATCTGAACCTTCAGTTCATCCCACATTTCCTTGGCAGACATCTTACTGTCTACACCGAAGAGGATATCAATGGGCAAGGCTTGATAAATCAGATATTCAGCCCATTTGTCAGCATGTTGCCTGTCTCGCTCTGCCTCATTTGCAGGTTCACGTTCCACTTTGGATGCGAGAACAGGTGGGTCGGCTTCGGGTCTTGCAGCAATTTCCCGATAATAGATAAATGGGCCTTCGGAAATAGAGCATAAGGTTGCCATTTGGTTGCATACCGACAAATTTGAGAAATCGGGACTTCCACTGCTCATATTCATCCGGATATAGAACAGGTGGTCTGTTCTCGGATCCTAGGACAAGGGCCTCTCGAGACATGATTTATAGTGCTGAATTGAAACAATGAGATCTTGAAGGTGGAAACTGGATTCGGATAAGAAGAACTTCGGATGAACAGTAACTCGGATGGTACGAAGTTCGGATGAACAGTTGAGTTCGGATTGGACGGAGTTCAGATGAACAGTGACTTCGGATGGGACCGAGTTCGGATGAACAATGAATATATGGACGGACCGAATTCTGTTTGACCAAGATCGGATGGACCGAAATTCGGGTGGACCGAATTCGGATGAACAGTACGGATTTCGGATTGACACTTAGAAAAATTTTTAAATGGAAATACCGAATTCGGATTGGGACCGAAGTTCGGATGGTCCGAAATGAAATTACAAATGAAAGCACAAGTTAATTTAAGTATTTTAAAAGTACTTGATCAGAACTTCGGGTGGTCCAAAGTTCGGATAGGTCCGAGGTGAGATCCGAAGATGGGAAAACTATGGTCCGAAGTACACCTAAATGTGGTCTGAAGTGGACCGAACTATGGTCCGAAATGCAACAGTTACGAATTTTTCAGAATATTTCCAGAATTCAAACTAGCAGATTTTGGCCTAAAAATAATTTCTAAATGATTGGAAAATTATTTTAAACACTTTTAAGTACTTCAAATATACCAAAAACACCTAAAAATCGTTTAAAATTGAACCAAACCGAAATGAAAACCCATATTTTTTTCAAGACGTAAAATCATATTTAAATGGGCAGAATCTTGTAACGATTGAACCTAAATAGCTCTAAATCACTAAGGGAAGAATACTAGATGACTATAGGAAGAAAAAACACGAAAAACAGAAATATTGATGGGTAACAAAGATCAAACCGTGAGTATTTTTGAAGAACATCGAACAACAGCTGCAGAATCCGAAGAATGAAGTTGAAATCCACTTCCTGAGCTCTGATACCAATTGTTAATGTTGAATCCCATATTAATCAGCACTCGTTTTTTGTATATATCACTCAAACAATCACACAAACATAATAAAGTTACTCAATGATTGAGGAATGATGGTGAATAGAGACAAAGAGAATGTTTTTCTTAAAATATGCGACGGCTGAATAATTGCCTGTGTATTCTCAATATGTCAACTACACCTTTACACAAAACCCTAGGTCATTAAATACATAGGAGAATAAAAGCAACTATGATAGAATTACACTTTTACCCCCTGAACTTTAATAACAAAGAAACTAATTATACTAAGACTAGAAATAAATTGCAAGTAAACAAACTATTAATATTTATTACAAAATAAACACACAAGATCGAAATTAAATATCTAACACGTTTTACCCTTTTCCCGTATGAGTTCTCAACTTGGTCTAAGAACCCAATCAGCATGCCTGCTGTCTCGTCCTTCGTACCTAGAAAGAAAACCCAAGAAAATCATGAGTAATCGTCAGTAATAACTAAACAGTACCAACTACCACATATACTCATTTTGTTGATTGGACCTAAGAGATCCATATGCAACAGGTCAAATGTGGAAGAAATTGAGTTCTGAGTCTTCGATTTGTGTGGCTTCTTATGTTGCTTCCCTTTCTTGCACGACACACGCTTATCTTCAAACTGAAAACTCTTCAATGAAACACCTTGCACAAGACCATTTTTTGTGATGTATAGTGTTGCATTTATTTTGTTAAAATACCATAAAATTGTCGCATTTGATGAAAAAAGTGTTGTCATAGCTTGATGACGATAAATCATAAAGTGTTGCATTAAAATGTAAAAAGTGTTGCATTTCAAAAGTATCACAATTATAAAATAATGCAACACTTTTAAAATGTGTTTCATATTTTGGAAAAATTATCGCTTTAGACCTAAGACGACATTGGCTAAGGTGGCATTTGATAAAGTGTCATATTAACCCTAATGCAACACTTTTAAGGCCTAATGTGACATTTTGTCGGTGTTGAATGAATGGAAGGTAAAAAATAGGAACTGCCTGTAGATAAGTATATAGACATGCTATTTTGATGTGATGTAAGAATCGATTATCACATCATATACTATATTAAGTGACTTACTCCCCAAAAGCATGCTACACTCAAAGGGAGAAGCCGGTCCGTCCGATTTAAGTTGAAGTCAATTCACGGGGAAGAAAGAGCTGGCGATCTTCACTCGTCCATTTTTTTTCCGTTGCAGAAAAAAGATCCCTTCCCCCCGCTTTCAAAAATGATGAATATGAAGTCCGGGAGGCTGCAGGTACTATGGATCCTCTGACTCCCAATCGGGTTGCCTTCCCAGGTCTCGCCGGTGTTGCCTGTAGGTCGTGATGTGCCTTGAGATGGCCGTCTCCTCCCCCCCCCCCCCCCGCTACCCATGCCAGATTCGTCCCCTTCTTCAGGCACTGATGCCATAAACGCGGGAGCGCCCGACTCCCCCGATCCAGATAGAAGCCCGGAACAAGTAGGGGAAAAAAAAAAAAAAGAGTTGCATAGACTCGTGCAATCTCAATTTTGTCACTTTTGTGAGCGAGGTTTGCCGAAATGGCAGCTGTCCAACGCGGACGAGCAAACCGAACGCTATTCAGGACTGACCTCTCTCATTATAAAGAGTTTGGAAATCGAAGACATTATCTTCCCGTTGGCTTTACTGCAGCAGTACTCACAGTGAAAGGTCAACGGGGGGCATAGCGAAATTCCTTACCAAGATGACTGGACAACCTATCGACCAGATCGCCCTCTGCCCCACGCATCTAACCAGTTCGCGTGGTTCACCGGTTCCACCGATTAGACCCTTAGAGTGATTCTGTCGATACAGAGGTGCGCTTGAAGTGGGGGGTGTGCTGTCCCTATTGGGCTGGGCCCTTCCCCATAAGGCCCCACCGTCGGGGCATAAGCGCCCTCTTGCTACCCATATGCGAGGCGCCGTCTTAGCCTCAAGCTGTATCATCCACACCTTCTATAAGGAGGAGGTACAAAGGCTTAAGCGACTAATGGCCCTAAAAGACCTAAGCGAGAGAAGACTGTTAGGAGAAAGCCACTAGACCAACTATATCATGAGAGGAAATGGGGAAGTTAATTATTAGAAGAAACAAAAGAAAAATAATAAGATGGAAACAAATAAAAATACATTTTATATATAAATAACAACAAAGATGAAAGTATATATACATGTATTTTAAGTTATTATCCTGTTAACATTTTGTACTATTAACCGTAAGAGTGAAGGGTATAGGTATCTTTCCCATACCCACCTTTCTGTACACGTCAGCGTCATATCAGCTTTTCTCTCTCCACCTTTCCCCACCTTTCTCCACCTTTCTAAGTTGGAAATGCTCATTTTTCTATACATTTCCATTTTTCTTAATTTTTTTAAAATAAATTCATTTTAATTAACAAAATAATTAAAACTAAAATAATTAATTTCATAAATATTTAAAAACTTACATAATAAACTTACGAAACTAAAAACTAAAAATTAAAAACTTACGAAACTAAAAATTAAAAATTACAAAACTAAAATTTAAAAAATTACGAAACTACATTTGTCATGCACAACAATTACGAACGTAAAATACGAAACAGTACAAATGAATTACGAAACCAAAAATAAAAAATACAAACATTTACGAAACTATAATAATAAACAGGAATAAAAATAAAAAAATTATAAAACTATAATTATATATATATATATATATATATATATATATATATATATATATATGTATGTATGTATGTATGTGTGTGTATGTATGTCTGTGTGTGTGTGTGTGTATATTGTGTGTGGTTTGAAAGTAAAAAAAAAAAAGAAGAAGAAGAAGAGGGGCCGAGCGGTGTGAAGGAGCCGGGGAGGGGCTGGTAAACGTCGGGGCCGAGGTCCGGGGGTGGTGTGCCCGCCAGCCTCTTGCTGATTTGGCAAAGCCGCTGGTATGCGGCTCAAGCATATCGTTCTCTCTAAGGGGCTTAAGGTAGAACAACATATATCGGTAGCCTAAACTTATTCTTTTCAAAAAAATTTCATAGATTTATTTAAACTAACATTATCAGTCTAATTTAAAAATTCACATGGTTCCTAGTTCTAAAGATATGTTAAAACATACATTCACATCAACCATCGTTAATTCACATTAACAATACATTTGTACATTTACATATGTTATTTTAAGCGTCTCACAAAACTCGAAACCATTGAATGTTTTTTAAATAGGTTATAATGTTTAATTATACATGAAATGAAAGAAAAATTTAGAAAAGTTTTTAAAGTTCTTCTAGTTCTACTGATAGGCAGTATCTATCTTAAACCCAAATCTTAACCGTACAAATGCATGAAAAGCATTAGCCGATTAAGAGGTGTGGTGGTACATGTGACAGATGCGGACGACGCGACGCCTATATTGATCTGTGCGGTGAAGGCGGCCCAAAGTAAGACGAGTTTCACGTGTGCACAGTAAAAAAAATGCAAAAAATAAATAAATAAATATTCCACATACAAAACAATCAAAATAGACGTAGAATATGTGTAGATGAGAAGATTGAACGAAATGATATGGATATATATAGTCCATGGAAAAACGTTGCTTCTCTCAGTTGGTCGGTCAACTCAAAAGTTAACAACCATACAACATGTTAAGATTGTGTGTATTATAAAAAAGGTTTATTATCCCAAAAAAAAAAAAGTAATATATGTTTTTATTGTCGAGTCATTTCGTGTTATTTTTATCCATAAAATTCTGAAGTTATTTATTTATTTTGGTTTAAATCGTATAAATGTATGTTAATATACTAAAATTATCGAAATGACTATCTAGTTTATTCTTTACTCGAATGATACTTGTACTCAAAGATTACCTGTCGATATGGTACATCTATCCGGTTATCGGGTTGACGTGGAGGTTTTATTAACTCGAACGATAACATAACATGTTTTTGATGATATGACGCTTACGTGGAACTTTAATTTTGAATTACTTAATTAATTTTTTTTAATTTAATTATTATTATTATTATATTACAGTTAAACATTTTAAAATTATAACTACACATTTTTAATCAAGTAAACTATAATGAATTTTTTGATGTTCTATATGTTCAAACAAAGTCCTGTAATGTTGTTCATGTTCAATAAACATTCATAGGTCCAACAATGTTCAAGGAAAAGAGCAAACTCACAAAATGTTAATAATAATAGGATAATATCATATTAATAAATATATAATAGAAGAATAAATGATTTTTAAAATCCACATAAGATTATGCATAATCATCGTACTTTAAAATAATAATAAAAAAAAAATAAAAGTTTATCAATAGAAACGGTAACCGGTCACAAAATGTATATCTCAACAATGAATTCTTAGTATAAGTATCATCCGGGTAAAACAAAACTAGATTAGTCATTTAATTTAAGTAATTTCAGTAAATTATCATACGTTGTACGACTTTAACCCATTTATTTTATTATTTTAAAAAAAATTTTAACCAAAAAAGTATTTAAGTTTGAGGACTTTTATTGAAAAAAAAATGAAAAGATGTGTTTTCTCTTGGTTTTTTTCTTGAAAAAGAAATTATTGATTACGAGAAGAAACCAACTTCTTGAAAACCAAAAGAAAATAATAATAACCTTAGAAATTTTTTAGGAAAAAATAATGTAAATGAATAAAGTTATAAAAAAATGAAAATATATTGGTCTGAAATTTAAAAAACATATGTTATATTTTTACTACATTATATTAATGATGGTCTTGGGGAGGTTGTGGCTAGAATTTTTTTTAAAAAAAAAAACATATGTTACTACATTACGTTTCAAGTATGATCGATGGATATTGATGGCAACCGATATTGATGGTCTATAATGGATAATATCATTTTAAAATTACAAAACATATGTAAAATAACATTTATGATAGGACTTGTACATTGTGCATATGGAGACTGTAATTTTATGTTTACATAAAGTTTTTACAATCAATTACTTATTAAAACTTGTCCACGTAATATGTGGGTTCCTAAATTAATGTGTATGTCAATATATATATATATATATATATATAGAATCAGGTTCATCAGCGTACCTGTAAGATTCCAGCGTACCCAGCGTACCCTAATGTGAATGATCATTCACATATATATTTTTTGAATAGACATGTATAAGACAACATTATAAGACTTTTTTTCAAAAGAAGCAACATCATAAATCTTGTGAATGGTAAAAAAAAGATAATGTGAATGCTCATTCACACCATTCACATGGATGACCATTCACATAAATATGCATTGAGCATTCACATAATTTTTATGGACACAGAAAGTGTGAATATATGTGAAATTCATATATCATGTGTATAACATTAAATTAAACATAGTTATGAGAAAAAAATCATAAAAAAAGTTTTTTAAGGTTGGTACCTTCGGGTGCACTTGATTTCGAGAGATACCTTTTTGAACCTGAATCTATATATATATATATATATATATATATATATATATATATATATATATATATATATATATATATATATATATATATATATATATATATATATATATATATATAAGGTAGAGATCATTGCAGAACCTTAATTTAGTGCAGAACTATAGAACCAATCTAAACCATTGGATTATAATATTACAACAGGGATAAGATGATAATTATGCAATTAACATTGAATTAATAGTAGCCTACCAAGTTTGACTGTCCACTTTAACTTTTTTTTACTCTTTTAATATCGAATGAACATGCAGTGTTGCATATATGATATATAGTATCACTTTGACGTTGAATATGTAATATAAACTGTAATTCGACATTTAATGATCTCTATATAACATATTAAATGGTCGTCTGGGTAAAAAAATTTTTACGAAAAATAAACACGTAAAATTTTTTCGAAAAAATATATATCATGACCGTTCTTGTTAAATCCACCAACTTTGACTACTAAATTTTGACCATTATTTTGGCTCTGTTTATAGTGAACGTATATGCAGTGTTGCATCGACATTGAATATACGATATCAAGCGTTCCTTCGACATTGAATGATCTCAACATGTTATATTACATCGTGGTCTGGGTAAAAAAAATGTTACGATAAATAAACACGTAAATTTTTTGGAAAAAAAATATATCATGACCGGTCTCGTTTTAAAAGTATAAAATTTTCGTTTTTATGGTATAATTTTTTTGATTTAAAAATTAATCATATTAATGTTATTTTAATTTAAAGAAAAATGATATTTATTTTGCTAATGTCAATCTTTTTTCAATTTCCAATCTTTTCCTGTTTTACCCTCAAAGAATTAAAATATCACTAATACCATTTTTTTTCGCTAATTCCAAACTTGACTATTTTAATCAAGACACTTAGATTAATTTAATCTATGGATGATATTGTTTCTACAGTTCTACACTAAATTTAGGTTATGCAATGATCTCATATATATATATATATATATATATATATATATATATATATATATATATATATATATATATATATACATATATATATATGTATATATATATATATATATATATATATATATATATATTATTGGCTCCAAATGAGTATTACATCCCTACGGGCTTATTTGTTTTTTTTAACGTTTGTCTATTTGAGCTTTTTTTTCCTGATCTAGTCAGACAAAAGAGGATGAAATCTGTTTGTTTTTTCAATCTCAATCAGAAGTCTAATGTCTGACCTTCCTCTATTCAAAACAATTTGAAAAATGTATTTTGTCTAAATCTATTATCTAAAACTATAAATTGTCCTCTCTCTCTCTCTCTCTCTCTCTCTCTCTCTCTCTCTCTCTCTACAATCGCTCCCACCTCCGACATTGCCTCTCCGCCTCCGCCTCCACCCCCTCCGCCTTCGCCTTTGCCTCTGACGGTGACTTCGCACACTGCACACATCAGTTAAGATTAGATGTAACATCAATGGAGAAACTAAAAAACATTGTGAAGAAAAATGACGAATGTTACATCAGACACAAATTTAAAGTGTTACATAAATTTATAGACATTTTACTTTATTTTTGACATTTTTTTACTTTTCATTGATTCTTGCAGGTATTATTTGAAAAAAACCAAGACGTTGAGATAACAAAGGCTGAAAAAGTTGGATCTAGAAAACTTGACCTGATTGTAATTTTTGTTTGACCAATATGAAATATTCAGATTCGAATTATTAGTGTTAAAAAAAATACGGTATTGACTTTTGAACAATAGTTTCAATATAAGGTTAAAGTCGTATAAATGTATGTTAGTTTGCTGATTTTATATAAATGACTAATCTATGTCTTTTTTTTACTCCGTTGGTACTTGTACTTAAGTTTTGTCATGAGAATGGTTCTTTTGGGTACTAGTAAACGGTTCTACCCGTTACACATGTTGACTTGACTTTTCCTTTGAATTAAAATGATGATGTGGAATTATTAAAATAAATTTTCATTATTAGACTTCCGGATACTCAATATGTGCTTCTAATTTTTTATCTAATAGAAATAATCTATCTATATATTATAATAAATGAGAACAATCTTTGTCACATGTCATCCTTCTAATACACTAATTTTTTATTTTCTCGCTCTTTATCTAATAGAAATAATCTTTCTCCCTTCCCTTCTTGCTCGGTCACCAACTTCAAATTTTAAATGTCTGAAAGAATAAATAATTTTATGAAATAATAATTAAATACTTTAGTATACAATAAAATTTAAAAACTTTTTATTATCAAATCTTTATATGTTAGTTATGAAACTTTGACCACACATTAAGAATAATAATCATTCGAATGTATTTTCTTTAATAAAGTTTTGTGTTAATATTTCCCAAAACCTCAATAAATGTTGCAAAATTTATATTTTAAAATGACATAATTTCGAATAATTTTAATTAATATTTATTTATTACTTTGACGCTAGAATTGTTGTATCAAGTTTTAATCAGTTAGACAATAAATATGTATTATTAATTAAAACATATTTAATAAGAAAACTTGTATATGGTTTAATTTAAGGTCTTTAACAAATTTATACAATTTAAATTAATATACTTTATAAAAATTAAAAATATAAAATAATTATCATTTAGAATTTATTTGATTTCTATGGGATTATTGATGATAACTCAATAATAAACAAAACATAATAAAGGTTCAACATTTTTAAATCATATAATAATTGAAATGAATCGCATATGTGAGAGTAATAAAATACTATATTTAAATAAATAATTTAAATATTTTGAATCTTATTTTAACTGTATTCTTTTTATTTAAACATGACTTAGAATCTTCAATTTTTACCATTGACTCGATGATTTTATCTGTATTTCATTTTTTTATTGGTTTTCATTGTATATTAATTTTTTTTTTAAAAAGTTAAGGTTCTTAACGGATTCAACCTTTTTAGAAATATTTAATATATAACAAGTTTTTTTTATATCAATCCATGTAATACATGGGTTTTAACCTAGTTATTATTTTATTTAAAAAACAAAAAAAAAAACCATCTGCAATATTAATGGTCCAAACAAATCAAACACCAATTGATCTCTTCCACTGCCTCCCACCCATCATCATTTTCATCTTCATCTTCAACAAAACAACACCACACACACCTTGACCCTTCATCATTTTTGTAGAGCAGTTTTGTGATTTGTTTGAATGGTATTTTCCCTTTGCTATATACACCTTGAGATATCTTCACATACGATCATCCATTGTTAGTATAACAATCTGAGAGCCAAAGAAACAAGAAAAGGTCAGTGTGCAACACAGGGGGATGGCCCCTGTGAGGCACCTCCGACGCTCAAGTCAGACAGAGTCCGAGTAACGTTGCAGAAAGAGAGAAAGTAATTTAGGGTTTTTAAGGATGAGAAAGATGATACCTGAGTGTAATGATCAACCCCTTATTTATAGGGTCTTTACCTTGTCGTTTTTCATAAAGGAATCTTGGCCTCTAACCTGCGCTGCTCGGAGGTCAGGCCTGCAACCAATCAGAGGGCTCCCTTTATGCTGCAACTCTGACCCTGTCTAGGTGCTGTTTGTAATGGTCAGAGGGAACAAACATGCTTTTCTGCACACCTCTTGTTTGTCTTACTCATAGGTCAACACCTACCAACTCAGAGGTAACACTAGGCTTTGCTTTATAAAAAGGTTTTTCTAGAGTTTTCCTAATATAGACATAAATATTTTACCCACACAAACAAGCACCCTAGTCTGAAGTTCTAGAAGTCTAGAGCCTCAGACTCCGAGTAAGTGGGACATATTTATTGATGTTGTTTTGAATATAAAGTGGAATAAAAAAGGAGAAAATACTCAGATGCGCCGGGTAGCCTAACTGCTCCTGACGTCATAATCATGATGAGGAGTCCAGATGGCGGCTTTAGAGTCCTACGCGTGTCTCTGTGAATCATATCCGGTGATTTTATTTTTAAGCGGGATCTCTTACCATATAGGAATCTTGACCTTCAACCTGCGCTACTCGAAGGGCCGGTCTGCAATCAATAAAATGCCTCCCTCTACTCATGTCAATCAATATCAAGATTCCACTTAGTGGGTGATTTACCCCTACAAACAAGCCCCCTAGTCTGAGTGTTTGGCATGATCAAGCAGTTCAAACTGATACATTTTATTTTATATATTTATTGATATTGAAGTGATGCATGATTTTATTTTGGACCACAAAACCCAAGTGTGTGCCATCAAAGTCCTAATGGACTTAATAAGTGTGATGAACTAACTCATAGAGAGTGTTCAATAAACAGGGCGGAATAGAATCCCGACGGTAAATATTCAAGAAATGCGATGAACAAATTTAAGATGGAAAATGTTCAATAAGCAGGGTGGAACAGACTCTTGATGGAGAGTGCTCAAAAAGTGCGAGGAACACATTCCTGATGAAAAGTGTTCAATATGCAGGGTGGAACAGACTCCTGATGGAGAGTGTTCAAGAAGTGCGAGGAACACATTCCTGATGAAAAGTGTTCAATATGCAGGGTGGAATAGAATCCTGATGGAGAGTGTTCAAGAAGTGCGAGGAACACATTCCTGATGGAAAGTGTTCAATAAGCAGCTTGGTGTCGACACAATAAGGAACAAGCTCCTACTAGAGGTTTGCTCATAAATGAGGATGATGGATCCCGAGGCCCAAAAGGACATATATATTATCTTAAGAATAAGTTAGCTTTCCGAGATTTACGAGGTGGAATTAGACGTAGGGCATAAGTTGGTCACTCCTTTCATAAGGGAATCTTCATTTGTAAGAAGTCTTCCTTTAGACATTTGGAGAAACATACACCTTGTCCCAGTTCTATCTTGATATGGTGACCAAAGTCGGTATAATTTAGCAAGGGAGCAAACTCGACCTTTAGAAAGAGTGAGTGTAGTCGCTGATTGGAGACTAACAGAGAATATGGAAGGAGAGCGGAGCTCATCTTTCCAACGTGGTGCCCTCTGACTGGAAGGTAACACACCGATGGAAAGGAGATCCAACTTCTTCAACGTTACTACTCCATTTTATCTTATGTTTTTGTCTATGTGATTTTTTTTTGTATAAAACTTGTAATATCTGACAGTCCCCTAGTTCAATGTTGCTACACCATTAGTAGTATTGAATAAATGACAAAACTTAAATTGATTATATTTTCAAATAATAATGCTACATGTAATATTATTAACATACATATATAGTATATTGAGTTGAGTATATCTGATATAACATGCGTATATAATGCTAACATGTCCCCCAGAGGGTAGGTTGTCTCAAAGGGAGGCCAGAATGAGATCTAATAAGATGTTCAAATATATGATGGTTTCAAAATAACTCGAAATAGGTAAACTAGAGTTTACACTTGTTGACTGGAGTCCAGAACATTGAAGGTTAGAGTTATCACTTGCAGACTAAAGTTAGAGGCTGAAGGTCAGACTCTAATACTCTTAGCAGAAGGAACACTTAGTAGACTTCTAAAGATGATCAAACGAATTCTACCAGAAGGCGAAGGAAACTTACTGCTAAAAAGTTAGAACTTTACTAAAATGGCCCTGATGAGTGACTTTTGGAGATTACTTTTCCTTTGTTTTGTTAATGGTAACTATATAAATACAGCAAAACTCTATTTATACATATTCACCCACCTTTTTTTTAAGAAAACAATAAAAAAAATGTATATCATGGTGTATGCTAAATTTGTAAGCATTTTCCTTTTGAAAGTAAAATATCTATATTGGTGCATGTGTTTATAGATATAGGAACTAAATAATTACCGTCGTAACATTTGTATATCCTTGGAAATTTTATTATATTTATATTGTCTCATTGATAAGACACGACATGTTATGCACTAGGCAGAGGTTGTGACTCAAAATGAGAGGTTTAAGATCAAAGGTACCGGTCCCAAGGTTTAAGTTACCATTATAATGTAGTAAGACTGTAGGGAGAGATTAAGTGTACAATGAATACCTGATAAAAGAACCTTAACTATAATGAATACGGTCGAACGACTACACATAGGAAGTCATTTGACTGGAGGTTTATTGATCGAATGCCAGAATGAACCTAGTTGGTTTCTTGGGTTCTGAAGTTTAATCAATATTCCATGACTAAGCTTTGATGGTTCCAAAATTTAAGTTGTGCCTATATGCTAGAAGATACTGATTTATAATGTGTCAACTATGGCTTTGTAGAGATATAACATGATATAAAACAGTCATATGAGTCGGTCTCATACTTTGTATCCCTATGTATGAATACTTTTTCTCAAAATGGTTGACAAATAATATAAAGAAAACGATAACCTACAAAATATATTTGTAATGTGAAGTAAAATGCTAAGTGTCTTAAAAATCATAGTTCAATGATAAGCACGGGTTGGAGCTCGGCTCAGAAATACATTCCGAGACTAAACATTACTTATAATTTGGACTTCACAAGGCATCCTGATGTAAAGTTTCATGACTGTAAGACTAGTGGCTAAGTCTTGTTTATCGACTAGTTATACTTATACTCAACATAGGTGCTTATGAGCATTCATTGACTCGTCCAACCATCCAGGTATATTCATGTAGGCACTTTATATTACTAACTTCGATTTGTGTCAACCAGAGTTTAACAAACACGTTTACACGAGCAACATAATGTATGGGCTTTTGTCCCCCCATCTATGCTACTAATGTTATTGGTAGCCTTGAACTACAGTTAATGTATGGGTTTGTGGACTTACTAATACATTATGGTGTCTCGAAAGGAAGATAGGTTTCTTATAAATGTGAGTCCATAACCCATTGAAGTATATTAGCTTTTGATGTGATGTGACATATAACCATGACATATTAGTAGTAAGTATAACAACATTGCCTACTACATAAGGCAATTTGGTATTGTATGTGTTAAATAAACTTAGACAAGTCCTATAATAACTAAACGAGGTTATATAAATTACCTTTATACCTACAATTTTTACAAAATGCATATATATCCTATTCTACCAATAGGAGTTAATCATAACTCAGAGGTTTCTGGCACATGTTTAGAGAGTTAAATTGTGCATCGAAAAACAAATGTAGTATTAGTATTGAGTTGGACCTTAGTGTGTAAATTATTCGGGGGTATAGAAATCGGACTATGGCTAATGGAGACCGATATTAATTTGACCCAAATATTTAGGTAACAGTTAGAATGAAGCCAATATTACAAACAAGAAATGTAGTTAATGTATAATATATAGGAATTTAAAGTATGATTAGGAGGTTTGACTCAAGATGGCTGAGGGTATGCAAATGAGTATGGTATCGTTAATAATATCATATAGCCATGTATTGACATACATTTAAAGATGGTATATGAATAATCAATCTAATAAACGGTATGACCAATATACGTTAAAAGTGTGACTCAAAGTGGTCAAAGGTTTGAATGTTCCACTAAGAAGGGATTCGGATGGGTAACTCTACTCAGAGGGAATTTCACGTTTAAAGACTAGACGAAGGATCTCAGAGGTTTTGCTAAGAGGTCTATGTTTGGATTTGGGTTTAATGACACCATATAATGAATAAAATCGGATTAAGAAGCCTCTAAGCTAATTTGAATAATAGATTTTTCATAAGAGCTATTATACTCCTCCCCCCCCCCCCCCCCCTTTTTTTTTTTTTTTGAAAAATCAAATGTCACTTCCTGAAAATGTAACAAGTCATCTAATCGGAGGGACCTCCTACGGATGATGTTCAACTTAACCAATAGAAGCAAAGGTAATAAATAACATGAGATGAGTCAATTAATCGTATCATTGATCTTTAGGTGTGTTGTATATTAGTCCTTAAATGGCCAGAGTTGTGTGTAAGCAAGTACACCAAATATGATTATTCTTTAAAAGAATGTTTGGAAAATGTATTATTTATATAAAACATTATTAAGAATAAGAGTCGTATGAGAAATCATCAAAAATGGATAGAAGTATGCTTTAGGCACGCAAACTTACATGAATGACCTACTAGGTTCAGAAGGTTTTACTAAAAAAGGTTCTAGGTTAAAGTTAAAAGGTAATCAAGTCAAGTGTTAAAGTTTTTACTAGAGATATACATGGTCTCAAGTAGTGGAATATGATCAACGACATGAAGGTCATATCCATAAGTTCTGACTAAAAGATAAAAAAAGTCAAAGGATTTATGTCAGAAGGTATGCTTCCGAGTATCTAACTGAGGAGTCAGAACTCATATGGCATGCTTCAATGTTTTTGTTGAAGGGTCGAAAGATATGATTCTGAAGACTCTAACTAATGAGTCAAAAAGGCAGGGTTCTGACTGACAAGTCATAAGGTATGATTCACGGTCTTGACTAAAGAGTCATAAGGTGTAATTCGAAAAACCGACTGAAGAGTCAGAAGGTATAGGTTGACTAAGAGGTCAAAAAGGTATAGGCCGGCGTTCTGACTAAGGGGTCAGAAGGTACGGGTCGGCGTTCTGACTAAGGGGTCAGAAGATATATGTTGAGGTTCTGACTAAAAGGTCTGTCGGAGGGGTCAGGAGGTGTTGGGCGGCATACTGACTAAGGGGTCAGAAGGTGCTGGCCGGAGTCTAACTAAGGTCTTAGTCGGAGTCTGACTAAAGGATCAGAAGGTGTTGGTCGGAATTCTGACTAAGGGGTCAGAAGGTGCTGGTCGGAGCTCTGACTGAGGGGTTGGTCGGAGTCCTGACTAAGGTGTTGGTTGGAGTCTGACTAAGGTGTTGGTCGGAGTTCTGACTAAGGGGTCAGAACTCAGAAGGTATAAACTGAGGTTATCTATCAAAATGCAAGAAGCTTCCTTCGGAGGGAATGTCCCTCGAAAGCCAGAATATCTCCACCATGGATAGAAAGCTTTTAACAAATGGTGAATGATTTTTACAAGATATTAGAAGATGTTGCAAGAAGGTTATGATATGAAAACATAATTAGAATTTAAGGAACAGAGGGCAAGAGGTTCTGATTAGAATATCATTCAAACATGGAAGTCAGAAGACTTCGATTATAAGTAAGAAACTTTGTTTTTTGGTTATCAGACTTCAGAGTCATAAGTCAGAGTGTTGTCCTACATCTCTTTGACTAGGGTGTGAGGTGAAATCCTCTATCCCTTTTAGATTTACAACTTTAACATTTAGTGGTCTCTTCATCACTTTGTTTTTGTAAAAGACATCACCGTCCATGATGTACTAAAGAGAGAAAAAGAAATCTTTTGTTCATTTCCATCTCATGTAAAAATATCTAGTTTGTCACTTTTCAAATAAGTTATTATCTCTCTTTCTTTTATTTTTATATTTTTCTTTAATAGAAAACATATCTAAGATGAGTTATTCAGACTTGGAAGGCGAAAGCCACTCGGAAGTCTGACTTCTGACTCACTAAATTATTGTCAAAATTCATAATATAGATCTGGAAGCATAAATTATTTCTATTATATCTTATATTCAGATTAACAAGGAGATCAATCGCTGAATAAGTTCAACAATAAATAGGTGGGTTAACACTTTCACAACCATATAAAGATTTAATAGACACGAATAGGTAAGAGAGTGGAATAAACAATAAAACCTGGATACCAAGTGGAGATGGAAGAAATCATGGAACATGATAGTTTGTTGCGTCCAAGGCTCCAACATGCATGGTTAGATATGTTCTTACCGATAGGCTTTGACTTACAACTTTAGGCTATGTTGTAGAGTTTAGCCATTCATTTTTCCACCATATTACAATTTTCTCATAGTGTAAAGTTTGAGAAATTACCAAATCAAAAACAAAGAAGTAAGAGCGACCGATGGCTATGCCGGTCCCACGGATGGCGCCATTTGTTTGAATGGTATTTTCCCTTTGCTATATACACCTTGAGATATCTTCAAATACGATCATCCATCTTTAGTATAACAATCTGAGAGCCAAAGAAACAAAAAAAGGTCAGTGTGCAACACAGGGGGATGGCCCCTGTGAGGCACCTCCGACGCTCAAGTAAGACAGAGTCCGAGTAAAGTTGCAGAAAGAGAGAAAGTAATTTAGGGTTTTTAAGGATGAGAAAGATGATACCTGAGTGTAAGGATCAACCCCTTATTTATAGGGTCTTTACCTTGTCGTTTTTCATAAAGGAATCTTGGCCTCTAACCTGCGTTGCTCGGAGGTCAGGCCTGCAACCAATCAGAGGGCTCCCTTTATGCTGCAACTCTGACCCCGTCTAGGTGCTGTTTGTAATGGTCAGAGGGAACAAACATGCTTTTCTGCACATCTCTTGTTTGTCTTACTCATAGGTCAACGCCTACCAACTCAGAGGCAACACTAGGCTTTGCTTTATAAAAAAGGTTTTTCTAGAGTTTTCCTAATATAGACATAAATATTTTACCCACACAAACATGATTCAAGTTTGTCAAAAAAGAAGAAGATCGTCTGACGTGTTTCAAGTTTGATTTGTGTTTGCCGTGATAAAGTAGATTTGATCTTCGATTTCAGTCTGCTTTCATGTTGGGATTTTTAGATCCGATTTGAATGTTTTCAGCTTCGCTTCTATGTGTTCAGTTTTTACAGATCTGCTTCAGTTTCTGTGTTTATGTGCTCTATTTCTACAGATCAGAACAATGAATTTCCGATGAATGTGATAATGGCGGCGACGACGTTTTTGTTTCCGGGTTTATGGGTTTTGGCTTAAAGATGAAAAACTCCTTGTTTTTGGTTTCGTTTCTATGTTACCTGAAGTTGTTTTACACTTGACTTGACAGGACTACATGGACGAAGATGGCTTACTTGGTGATGGATTCACGTTTCTGATTCAGGGATTGATGGAGATTTAATTATAGGTTTTGGTTTTCGATGTGTTAAGTTTGATTTGATTTGGTTCCTTGGTTATGAATGTTTTTGAACTTTGAACGAAGATCTACTTATGAATATTTGTGATTTCTCCATATTTGGTTTATGAATATTTTGATTCTTGATGAACTATTTATGAACAAAAATGATGGGCTGTTTAAAGATATGAGTTTTCTCCATAAATTTCAAGAACAAAATGGTGGTCTGTTTAAAAATTTTAATTTTAAAGAAATTAATTAATTAACTTATATTAAAATTCATCAAAGGGACAACTAAACAATAACTTGATATGTAATCAGGTGACTCGTCAATAAGATGCCATGTAATCATGTGACTCTGCAAAAAATGCCACGTCTGTGTAATAACCAGTTACACGTACCATATCAACATTTCATTATTGAGTATAAGTACTAACGAGGTAGAAAAAAAATACTTAATTAGTTATTTAAGTAATTTCAGTAAAGTAACTTGCATTTGTACGATTTTAACCCTTCAATATATGAATATTATATATTTTATTAACGTTTGATTTGAAATATAAAATAGTTAGAAGGTTGATGTGGATGTTCTTACCAAAATATAAATTGTATTTTAAAATTTTAAAATATTTAATAATATATTATTGATGCTTTAGTGACTGAAATTTGATGTCACTAAAAAAGATTTTCTAGTTGTTCTGAGTAACTTTTCACTTTTACTGACTGAAAATATTTGTTACTAAAAATGGCAAGAGCATCTGGAAATTTGTGAAACAACCTATACCTCTGAAACTATTAGTCATTAAATCTCTTGGTTCTATACTGAATAAAATATTGTGTCTGTGAAGATTTTTAGCAATGTTGTCGTTAGTGACTAAATTTATTTAAGAAGGAATAGAGTTAAAGGGCTTTAGTGACTCATTTTTAAGTTTAATGACACTTTTTTCAGTCAGTAAAAGGCTTTTATCTTGTAGTGCATTATTCGAAGGGTAACAGAGGTACCATACAAAGCGAAATATTTTTATAAACCTTTTGACATAAAAATGTACGAAATAACATTATAAGTTAATATAAATTGGCATCATAAGTTTTTATCTATTAAAATTACAACAAAGTCTTGTGAATGAATGTGTTTTTTTTTCTTTTATTCACGTAGTTTTTTCGTTTATTCACATTGTTATATTGTAATTTTACTTGATAAAAACATATGATATATAATCATTTATATATAGTAACTTATGATGTTATTTTATATATTTTTATGTAGAATATTTTTAAAAAAGTAAATTTATCTTGAAATGGTACCTCTGGTATCCTACAAAAAAAAGTGGTACTTCCATGAACCTGAATCTAAAATTAGTTCAAATGAGTATCGCATTTTTCGTAAGTTACCGAATGTACCATTCAAAACGAAAAAAAATTTATCAATTTTTTTGGCAAAAATATAGAAAATAACATTATAATTTAAACTTTTTTATTCACAGACATGTTTAAATTAACGTTACACACATGATATGTGAGTTTCAAATAAATTCACCAATTTTACGTACTTAAAAGAATTTGTAAATGGTCATATATATTCATTTATGTGAATAGTCATCCAAGTGCATGACCATTCACGTTACTTTTAAACATTCACAATATTTATTTTTCAATTCTTAATGTATAAAATGTATGATTTTTTATTATTATAAAAAGTCTTACAATATTAATTTATACATGTTATAAAAATTTTGTGAATTATCATTAGCAAAGGGATGTCTTCGGTACTCTAGCTAGATTATTTATGGTACACTCGTGAACTTGATCGTGTGTGTGTGTGTGTATACACCACATCTTAAAAAAAACTTTTAAATTTTTTTTCATAAACATGTTTTAATTAACATTATAAAGATAATATGTAAATTTCGCATACATTCACATCTCCCAACTCTTTAAAAATAATGTGAACGTATACCTACATAAATTTGCATTTATGTAAACGTACATTTATATGATGCAAGATTTCGAGCACTTAGGATGTGTGAATGTGTGAGTGATACCTTAATCAAAGTACATTTACATCATCTTTGTAAATGTTAATTAAAACATGTTTATGAAAAAATATTTAAAAAAAAAATTATAGGAGTGGTACCTTCTGGTGCGTTGCATAATAGTTGGTACTCACTTGAACATAAATATGTATGTGTGTATAGGATATGGCCGGTTTCCTTGAGAAGTTAAATATTTATGAGAATATATGAAGCAATTCTAACCACAAATTTTTAGGTCCCAACCTTTTCATAATATTTTTTGCTGGGTCATTTAGTACAACATTCCTCACAATTCTTTTAAATATTTAACTTCTCATTTGATCTCATTTCTATAATAACACAAAATTACAGTAACATACTTGTTAAAGATCGACAACATCGGTAAACAACTTATTATATATTTCAGATTGGATTTTTGAACCCACACCCCAGTTTCAAAAGAGAACACCTTTCAATTATTGAACTAGCTAGATGATTTGTCTTGGGTCAGAAATACACTCCCACCATGACAATAAAACGTGTTGCATGCACCGACTCGACTTGAATTATTATCAAATGTGCAACTTGAAGCAATATGAGATTGTAAATCACAGAATTCTAAAGCTCCAATGGGACCAAAAGAGTAATCATGCCTCAAAAAGAGAAGATCCAAAACCACCCAAAATTGGTTGAATGATCAGCATACCAAATTAATCTTGTGATTTCCTTTTTGAGAAGAATTCAACACCTCAATTTCTAGCAAAATCACCGCCCCAAAAAAAATAGAAGAACTAAACCCATCCAAGTTGGATGAATGATCAACATACCCAATTAATCTTGTGATGTCCATGAGAAGGATATCAACGCCCTACCATTTAGGGTATGTTTGATACGAGTAGTTGGAGCTTTTGGACACCGTAACTTTTTTAAAAGAGTTGAAGTTTTTTGTTTTTTATAATTGTGTTTGGTAAAAATGGATTAGTTGTACCTTTTTACATTAAATGATATAAAAACACATTAATATTAATTGAAAGTTATAGTTTATATTTATTTGAAGTGTAGAAAGTAAATTCGTTTGACCAAAAGCTCAAACTATTTCGAAAGCTACTTCTAGTAGCTTCTCTTGAAAGAGCTTTCAAATCCAAATAAAAAATTTAAGCTCCTATCAACCAAACGAAGCTTTTGAACTTGAGCTTCAAAACTTTAAAAGTTTAAGCTTCTAAAAGCTCCAAAAGCTCGTTGTCAAACACACACTGAGATTTATGGCTCCAAATATTACAAGCTTCACTATCATCTTCACACATGGCGCATGGCATCGAGTGAAGATCAATTCCTCATGATTCCAAATCAATTCAAGTAATTAGGAAGCCTATCTTGCCAAGCTCAACCTCAACCTGTGATGTTAATTTAAGAAGGGATAAGCCTATTCTATCGAAATTTACGCTTGGAGGATATATCTTGCCAATTCCTACGTGAGAGAGTCAAGCATGCTGAATAAAAGAACATCATGATTCAAATTCTAATTCTTCTTACGAATCTGCCTTTTCGAATTTCATACACAACGCATGATTACGAATCTGATCAGTTTTCAACATTCTTATATCAATTTTTATTTAACTTTTTTGGTTTTTAGTTTTCAAATTCAAGTTTTCGATCAGTTTCAATATCTTTAGTAGTGATATGCTAGACTATGACACCGTCTCCAACCATCTCAATTTTTTCATATTCAAATGAAGGAAATAAAGCATCTCATAAGAATATATTTCCATTACATTAGTCTCCGAAAATATACCGTAAAACTTTCAACTCTAAATTTTTACATTAACTTGTACCAAGTTTTTTAATGTTTTATACATTTACTTTTAAGATGTTTGAAAAATTGAGAAAAACATGTTTGCTCTTCGAAAAATCACTATAATTTTGTCAATCGAACGTTTGCCAATATTAACATTTATGTCAACAAAAGTTAATTACATACTAGAGCAATACAATTTTTTATTAAAACTTTTAGACTAAATGACATAAATGGTCCATGTGGTTTGTACGGAATTACGATTTTAGTCCCTGAAAAAATTTTATTACATCACAAATCCCTAAAATCGAAAAGTTGTAACGTTTTGGTCCCCGACAGTTAACTTGAGCCGTTAGTCTCGAGGGTATTTTTGTCCTTTGACTTTCAGGGACCATTTGTGTAATTTTCATACTTTTTATTCTTTATTTCTTTATATTAAAATTTATTTTCATATATATATATATATATATATATATATATATATATATATATATATATATATATATATATATATATATATATATATATATATATATATATATATATATATAGATGGGATCATTGCAGAACCTAAATTTAGTGTAGAACTGTAGAACCAATATCGTCCATAGATTAGAATAATCTTATGGTCTTGATTAAAAGAGTTAAGTTTGGAATTAGTGAAAAAAAGATTGGTAATAGTGATATTTTAATTTTTGGAGGGGTAAAAAAGAAAAAGATTGGAAATAGCAAAAAGATTGACATTAGCAAAATAAATATCTTTTTTCTTTAAATTAAAATAACAATAATATTATTAATTTTTAAATCAAAAAAATTATACCATAAAAACCTGAATTTTATACTCTTTAAAACGAGACCGGTCATGATATATTTTTTTCGAAAAAATTTTACGTGTTTATTTTTCGTAAAAAAAAAAATTTACTCAGACCACGATGCAATATATCATGGTGAGATCATGAGATCATTCGATATCAAATGAACACTTTGATATCGTATATTTAACGTCAATGCAACACTGCATATACATTCATTATTAACAGAGCCAAAATAATAGTCACAATTAGTAGTCAAAGTTGGTGGATTTAACGAGAACGGTTAAGATATATATTTTTTATTTTTCATAAAAAAAATTTACCCAGACCACGATGCAATATATCATGGTGAGATCATGAGATCATTCGATATCGAATGAACACTTTGATATCGTATATTTAACGTTAATGCAACATTGCATATACGTTCATTATTAACAGAGCCAAAATAATAGTCACAATTAGTAGTCAAAGTTGGTGGATTTAACGAGAACGGTTATGATATATATTTTTTATTTTTCGTAAAAAAAATTTTACCCAGACCACGATGCAATATATCATGGTGAGATCATGAGATCATTCGATATCGAATGAACACTTTGATACCGTATATTTAACTCCGATGCAACACTGCATATACGTTCATTATTAAGAGAGATAAATAATAGTCAAAATTAGTATTCAAAGTTGGTGGATTTAACGAGAACGGTCATGATATATATTTTTTTGAAAAAAATTTTACGTGTTTATTTTTCGTAAATTTTTTTACCCATACGACCATTCGATGTCAAATGAACACTTTGATATCGTATATTTAACGTCGATGCAACACTGCATGTCCATTATATATTAAAAGAGTAAAAAAAAGTCAAAGTGGACAGTCAAACTTGGTAGGTTACTATTAATTCAATGTTAATTGTATAATTACCATCTTATCCCTAGTGATATATTATAATCTAATGGTTTAGATTGGTTCTATGGTTCTACACTAAATTAAGGTTCTGCAATGATCCCAACCATATATATATATATATATATATATATATATATATATATATATATATATATATATATAGAATATGGTTCGTGTGAGTACCTAAAAAATGCAGAGTACCGTGAGTACCTGTGAACACACGGGTTTAAGATGTGAACATGCTCCGGAAAAAAGTTTTTTTTTTTTAAATTTTTTTCATATTCATTTAGATACAAATAATATAAGCATATTTGTAAAAGAAATACACGCATTCACACTTCGTAGCCTCTTAAAAGACATGTGAACGTGGAAAAATTCATGTGAATATGCTTAGCTGTGAATATACGTTCACAACAGTGCAGTTCATGTGAACTTGCACGTTTCACATAGTTCTAGTGTGTGTTTATGTGTGATTTTTTGCAAGTAGTCTTATATTATTAATTTAAACATGATTATGAAAAAAATTTTTAAAAAAAATAATTTTAAGCGAGGTACCTCCGGTACTCCGCAAAACTAGTGGTACTCATTTGAACCCAAATCTATATATATATATATATATATATATATATATATATATATATATATATATATATATATATATATATATATATATATATATATATATTTGTATTTCTTTCTTTTCGATAATTTAATTGTCCAAATGTAACATTTAATTTTTATTCCTTTTATTTTAATTATTAATTTTCATTTGTGTTTATTGTTATTATTAATGTTAACTTTTTTTTATATATATTACTATAATTATTTATTTAAGATTATTATATGATATACTTGGTTCATGTTTTTTTCAATTATTTATTGAGAATCCAAATCTTTCTCTATTCTTTTTTTAATTTAAAAAAAATAAAAATAAAAATTAGTTGTAGTTTTTTTCGTTCGGAAAATCTAAAATCGAAATGATTTATTTGTTTTCTCCATACAAAAAAATTCAAAAAAACGATGTGTTGAAACTTTTTTCATTTGGAAAAAAGAGTATAATCAAAATGTTTCATAGTTTATTCATTGCAAATACCTAATAAAATTTTTAGTTTTAAACGGTTTGAAAAAATTAAGAATTAGATTAATGGTTTCGTTGCTTTTTAATCAAAAATTTAAATCGAATGGTTGTTTTTTATTGAAAAATTGAAATTGTATTGATCTTTTTTTTATCTATGTTTAATTAAAAATAAGAATGGTTAACTACAAGAAAAGTGTTCATTTAGTGACACACGCTTTTAGTGACACAAAGAAAAGTGTCACTATATTCTACTTTTAGTGACACTTATGAAAAAGTGTAGGTATAGAGCAATCTTTTACCCACACTTTTTCTAAATTAGTGACACAAACACATACATTTTCAGTCACTATATGTCTATACCCACTCCACTTTTAACCACTCTTTTTGTTGTAAAAAAGGTGTCACTAGAGGTACCATAATCTTTTACGTACACAACAAAAAGTGTGGGTAAAAGTGGAGTGGGTATAGATATGTAGTGACTAAAAATGTATGTATTTGTGTCACTAATTTAGAAAAAGTGTGGGTAAAAGATTGCTCTATACCTACACTTTTTTCATAAGTGTCACTAAAAGTAAACCAATTAAAACTCATAGAATCAGTCCAAAATTCGATTAAGTCATTCTTTCATTTTTTTTCCTGATAAGTCACTAAACCAATTAAAACTCATAGAATCAGTCTAAATGTAACTTGCAACCTGCTACGCAAGTTACAGTGCTTAATCTATTTTGTAAAAACCATCAAAGTATAAAATATTTTCGATTAAGTCCCCCCACTCATTTATATTGTAATTTTCCAAACCAAAAAATTTTGAACCGTACATTTTTATTAGGTTTTTCAAACAAAAAAAAAAGTTGAAAACCATTTTTGTTATAAGTTTTTTCATTTTCTAAACGTAAAGAATATGAAAACCAATCCATTTTTTATTTTTTTTTTCACCAAAAAAATTCAACCCTTTCTGATTATTTGTTTTGGGAAACGAAAAGAAATACAAACCATTCTATTATTAGTTTTTGAAAACGAAAAAACTACGAATAATTTTTATTTTCAGTTTTTCCAAACAAAAAAAATCATTCTATTTTTCTAGTTTTTCGAACGAAACCATTTCCTTTTATTTTTTCTCCAAAACTATGAACTATTGCGTTTTTAAAGTTTTTCCTAAATACGAAATATTGAAGTCTTTTTGTTCGGAAAAACTAAAAAAAATAGAATGACTTGTATTTTTTACGATGAGAAAAAGTCTAAAACGTAGTGGTTAGAATAATCTAAAAATAAAAGAAATATGAATCATTCAATTATTTAGTTTCTTTTTTTGGAATGAAAAACGAAAAAGCATTTTATCTTTTAGTTTTTCCGAACAAAAAACTTCGAACCATTAATTTTTATTAATTTTTAGTTTTAACTTTTTCATATCGTAAAAAATACAAGTCATTCCATTTTTTTGGTTTTTCCGAACAAAAAGGCTACACACTATTTCGTATTTAGGAAAAACTTTAAAAACGTCATAGTTCGTAGTTTTTTCATTCGGAGAAAAAAAAGGTAATGGTTTCGATCGAAAAACTAGAAAAATAGAATGATTTTTTTTTGTTTCGAAACACTGAAAATCAGAATTATTCGAAGTTTTTTTCGTTTGCAAAAACTAATAACAGAATGGTTTGTATTTTTCAATACAAAAAATTAGAATGGATTGAATTTTTTGGTGCAAAAAAATAAAAAAACAGATTGGTTTTCATATTTTTTTTTATTTCTAGAAAATTAAAAAACTTAAAACAATAATGATTTGTAATTTTTTTCATTTGAAAAAACTAATAAAAGTTTAAGGTTCACAATTTTGTGGTTTGGAAAACTACAATATAAAATGTTTGTATTTTCTTCATTCGGAAAAACTAAAAAATAAAATGGATTATACTTTAATACAATTGTTTATAATAAAGAAATAAATAAGTTTGTAATTTAGTTTAAAAATATATTAAAATAAAAAGAACTTAATAAACAAATAAATTAATATGTAAAAAGTTAAATTAATAATAACAAAAATAATAATTATAATAGAAGAGTTAAATAAAAAAATTACTTGAGGACCAAAACTAAAATGAACTACAAACTTGAAGGACCAAAATGTTATTAAAGAAAAGAGTAAAACGATCATTATAAAAAATTTAACAATTTGATTGTTATAGTTAACAGTAGAGGGATCAATTTTGAAAGTAACTAGTGCAGATAATGACCGTTTATGCAAAATTGAAACTACAGTGCTAGTTTTATGTATACCACAAAGATCATTTCTTTAAGTTACTCTATTATATTTATTAATTATTATAATAATTAAATTGAAAATAATCTATATTTTATTATACGTTTCTTACATATATATTTAATTATTTCTTAAAAATATAGATCTTACGTCTCATTTTCTAAAAGGTAACATACTAATTATATAATAAAACACAACTAAAAATAAAATAAAAACAAATTTAATTTGTTTACGGATTAAAACCGAAACAATTAAGAATGACAAAATTGAAATTTGAAAATTTTAATTATGTCAAACGAAATTAGAGATAAAAGGGTGAAAAGTTTCAAAATTAAGAATTATTTATGAAACTAAAAGGCATTAAGGACGAAAACCATAAAAACCACATTTATGTAATTTATTGAAAGAAATGGCTTTCATTTATGGAGATTGGAGAGTATGCTTGAAGAAGACCTAATTATCACATGCATTATCAAAAAGTGAAGAACTTGAGCCGTCGTTATAAATGGTCGGTCCCATTGGTACTTTTTTGAATGCATGCTTAAATGCTTATATAATATTACCCGTAGTTAAATAACTTGTTTTTTAAAACTTTATATATATTTTAAAAATTATTATAAAAACTACAAATAAATTAGAAATATTATACTGCTAAATAAATTATTGAAAATATATAAAGTAGCTAATTAAAGGTAAAATACATAACTAAAAAAATAAATAAGAACAAAAGAGGAATTAAAATATAGAAGCTAAGAAAAGACATTAATTGTAGACTCAAATTTAAAATAAAAATCCAATATAATAGGGGATGTTTTTTCTAAATTAATTTAATTGATGCAGTTATATATTTAAATATAGTAATGGTAGATTATACACGTGTCGTATCCAGGTTATGCCAATTGGCATTCTAGTTAGGTGCCAAGTGGAATCTATTTACTCATTTAATAGAATAGATAGATATGATGTTTCCGTTCGCGGAATAACATTCCAAATAATTGTAATTAAATTTAGTTTGTCTTAAACTTCAGATTAACTACGAAGATTTAAATAGTACTTATCTATCATCAATTTTTTTGTTTATAAAGATTTAACATTTTTTATCAACTCATACATGAATTAGATTTCAACCTATATTCTTTATTAACACTAAAAAGTATTATATAACTAAATTTAAAATTCTAATTCTTTCGAATTCCATTCCACGTATCAAAAGACACCTAACTACTCTGTCAGATTCTTTAAATTAACCAGTACTGTTAAACTTCCGTAAAAAAACAAATGCAGTGCAACAAACGATGGTGGTGACAAAGGTTTGATGGGTCGGATTAAGACCGCATAGTTGTGTCCGGTTTGCATTACAAAAATTTTAAAAAATAAAAATAATAATAACCCACATAGAACAATGAAAATCATCGTTGAATATGTGGATAATATGAACAAAGAGTGGAGATGGTGAGAGAAACAAAATTGTGTGGAGGAGAGAATTGAGCGAAATGATAAAGACATTAGAAAATGTGAAAAGTGTTAAACTCTGTCAATCAACTCAAAAGCTACCAACAATATAACACGTTTAGAGTGTGTGTATTACAAAAATAATTGAGAATAACTTATAATAGAAACATAATTTGAGGCAAATTCATTTATGTATTGCATTTTTTTGTTTTTATTTATTTAATTTTTTATTTACATTTAGTAGTTATATTTTATGTTTTCATTAGTTAATTATATACATATATTTTTGGTTTACAATTAATGTTATTTGAACCTACCAACAGTCTATGACTGGTAAAAATTAATACATGATTTTTGTATATTGTAACTATAAAAATTAGGATGTGCATAAGTCAGGATTTTTCTAATTAAAAACCCAACAGATTGTATTAAGTCGGAACTGAGAATCAGACCAGATGAAATTTCAACAACAATTTATCAAATAGTATACTGATACAATTCGTCCGTTTTTTGTCCAGTCTCAAGTCTTGAAGACCCTAATTTTTAAAATATCAATAAAAAATAGTCATGTAAACTGCTGCATATTGTTCGTTGATTAAATAAAACATTTATTGGAAACAAAAAAATATAATTACTTGAAGGAAGCAAAAAAAATTCGTAACTACGAAATATAAACAAAGAAAAAGTATAACTACCAACAGTAGAAATGAAATTAAATCAAAGTATTTATTTATTGTATGTCATTTTCCCTAAAACTAACTATATATATATATATATATATATATATATATATATATATATATATATATATATATATATATATAGATTCAAGATCAATGGGATACCATGTTAGACTGGGGTACCGGGGAACCATTTATAGCCAATCATTTATCATTAAAATCATTATATATAATATAAATTTTGCTTAAAATTCTTTCCCACATTAATTAATGTTAGGGGTAAAAATGGTATTAAAAAATTTAAATTATAATCAAAGATACTGTGTATCCCATGAAAATCTCCACTTTACTTAATATCATATATTACACTCATATTGAACATGTGCAATGAGGACACTCCATAAACCACGATTGAACATGTTCAATACCGTCAATATTGGTTTATCACGACGAAAAACACAATAAACTCTGACTGCACATGTTCAATAACGTGTAAATGAAACTGAACCTTCACGAAGGGTTTGAAGAAAATAATAAATACATTTATTTGACACACCCGGTTGAACATGTTCACTAAAACCCATTGTCGAATCCAATTGAACATGTGCACTAAAACCCATTGTCGAATCCAATTGAACATGTTCACTAATATCCATTGTCGAATTCAATTGAACATGTTCATTAAAACCCATTTTGAAAGTTATTATAGATTTGTTATGGAAGTAAATCCCTATAATTAAGGGAACTATTATATTATTAGTTGTCATCTATTATTTAATATAAATCTAATTGACTATATTACCCTTTTAAACTTATAACCAAACATGGGTGGACTCCGGTTCCCCAGTCTAACATGGTACCCCATTGATCCCGACCCTATATATATATATATATATATATATATATATATATATATATATATATATATATATATATATATATATATATATATATATATATATATATATATATATATATATATATATATATATATATATATATATATATATATATATATATATATATATATATATACACATATGTATATATATATATATATATATATATATATATATATATATATATATATATATATATAGGTTTAATGGGGAATCTCGATACACGGTAAACCTCTGAGAACCAAATATGCGTTAGGGACAATTTAGGAATGATAAATATATTTAATATTAATTCATAAATAATTATATTTTGGTAACCTATGATTAAAAATGATTAAATTATGAAATAAAATCTCCAAATTAATTCATATCCCATTATTCCATCCCCCTTTCTCTCTCTCCCTCTCTCCCCTCTCTAGATCTCTCTCACTTGGCCGGCGACCGACAACCGCCCCCCTCTCTTGGCTCCGGCTTCGGTTCCGACGATAATGATTCTGACGATGATGATGATGCAACATTGATTCTGGACATCTCTCTCTCTCTCTCTCCCCCATTTCTCCGCTCGTCTCTGTCCCTCTCTCGGCCTATATCACTCTCTTTCTCTTTCTGAACGACAATGATCTCGACCATTGACGTTGATGCAACTTTTTGTCCGAGAATGATGTAATCCGTTTTTCTCGTTTTGAAGGTATGATTGTTTTTTATGCATTTTCTTAATTAAAAACTTTGAAAGATGAATCATGTTTATATGATGTTTATGGAAGACGACTCCGATGCTTCGTGTTTATGAAGATGAATCCGATAAAAATGCATCGTGTTTGAAGATGAATCCGATGAAGATGTATCGTGTTTGAAGGTAAATCTAATTAAATGCACCGTGTTTGAAGATGATTCGGATAAATCCGAAGAAAATGCATCGTATTTGAAAATGAATCCTATGAAAATGCATTGTGTCTGACGATGACGAACAAGAAGATGACGGAAAATTGTTGGTGACGACGATAAACAAGATGCATCATGAATTTGAATGGTTTATATTAGATGCATCACGTATTGTTTAAATTTTGTAATTTTGAATTTTTGTTAGATTTTTTAATTTGGAAGTGTATTAATTTGATTAATTTAGCATTTATTGTTTGATTATTTAATTGAATATTCAAATGATATAAAATTAAAACTTATTTGACTAAGTATATTAAATTTTCCAAAATACCCTTATGCATACCAAATACGTGCATTGTGTGATGCACATTTGATCATTTTATTTAAGGGCTGTAATTGGTTCTTTTTTAGGTTCTCGATGCATATGGTTTCCCATAGAACTGGCCCTATACACACACATACATACGTACATATATATATACATGTACACACACACACACACACACACATATATATATATATATATATATATATATATATATATATATATATATATATATATATATATATATATATATATAGTTAGTATCATTTAAGCAACATTTAATAATAAGCACCGTGAGCAACAATAAAAAATTAACAATTTAGCATTAATTAAAACATTTTTATGTTACAGATTACTTATTTACATAGTTTGAATGTGATATGATGAATCTTGTGTAGATTAAAGTCTATGAATGTAATGAACCTAACATAAAAACATGAAAATGCAATGACTTTAATGAAATTTAGGTATTTTAAAGCCTATGAATGCAATAAACCTACTGAAAGACTATTTCTATTTGTTCAAAGCTTGTGTATATAAAAAAAATATATGTATAAACCCTTTTTTTGATTGGTATTCACAGGTGCTTAATTATAAATGGTGCTCAAAAGATCCTTATGTGTGTGTGTGTCTATATATACATACATATACATTATTTATATATTCAAAAAATGGTGAATCAACACGTAAAAAAATAATCAAAGTGCTTCTCACCTTCTCAAGATAATTTAGCTTCTCATTGATCCTAAATAATATATAATATATATATATATATATATATATATATATATATATATATATATATATATATATATATATATATATATATATATATATATATATATATATATATATATATATAGGGGTGGGTTCAATGGAGAACCTTATGCATCGAAGAACCTTGGAGAACCACAATGCATCGCTAGAAAAACTGAAATGCATCACGTAGAAATCGATGCATCACGCGAGAATTTGATACATCAAGTGGAAATAATGTAAAAATCGATGCATCACTCGAGAATTTGATGCATCGCGTGAAAATAATGATGCATTATGGGGGAATTGTGATGCATTTGTGGTGGTGCATGGAGGTTCTTCGATGCATGGAGGTTCTCCATTGAACCCACACACATATATATATATATATATATATATATATATATATATATATATATATATATATATATATATATATATATATATATATATATATATATATATATATATATATATATATATATATATAGGGTTGGGATCACATAAAAACCTTTCAATTTCATAAGAATGTGAGAACCCTCCAAAATGCACAAATTTATATATCAAATGCACAAATTTAAAAATTAAATTTATAACTTAAAATCATTATTGGTTTTCAATATTAATAAATATCATAATCTAACATTAAAATTATCTTAAAATCTAAATTCATCAAGTTTTACACTAAATGCACAAAATTTGTCAAATGCATGAATTCGTACAAAAAGTGGACAAATTTATCAGGATATGCGTAAATTTTTATATCAAATGCATAAAGTTATCAAATGTATAAATTTTAACATTAAATGCATAATTTTATGTATTAAATGCACAAATTTTAGAGAGGTTCTCACGTTCTCACGGTAACGAGGGTTCTTACCGGAACCCAACCCTATATGT
>JAANYP010009053.1:0-15610 GCA_020465985.1 Centrapalus pauciflorus | reverse complement strand
CATAAGTAAAAATAAAAACAAGAAAAAACAATAATTGTGCTTATCTTTTATTATTTAAAGATAGAAAATAGAGTGTATTTATCTTTTATAAAAATAATAAATTTTATTAATCTTTTATTTTTTACAATAATAAGTTGTAATTATATTTTTCAGTGAAACGTAGAGGCGTGACATTTGATATTCTTCTTTATTGTATATAATAATAATAATAATTTCCACAACTAATTTAAATTTATACATTTGGATTTAATTATGATTATTATGGATGATAATGATAGATATTTATTTTAGGTAAATATTAATTTAATATGTTACAACATCTAATTTATTACTAATTTATTAATGAAATGTAATTAATTTAATGAAGTAATGAAGTAAATTAATAAAAAGAGGCGGAAAAATGAATTTTTCGTGCATTGTGCACGTGGCATGAAATGTTTTGTTTTTTTATAGTATATAGATATAGATAGATAGGTTAATCAACCCATGTATTACATGAGTTGATTTAGAAAATACATATTTTTTTATATTTTAATAAATTATTATAAAATTAATATATAATTAAAATAAAAAAATTGAAAGCTAGTTAAATTAAAGATAACAAAATACTTAGTTGTTTGATATTAAATAAAAAAATATTATTATATTGTATTATTAAAAACAGATAATATGTGTTTGCAAAAAAATGTTTCTTTTAATTTTATTAACTTCAAATATGAAATATAAATGTAAGAAACAAAAAACTTCAATTATGTGAATGTGTATATATATTGAAAATGATAAAATATAAAAATGAAATATCTGAAAATCAACAATCAAAATTTATCATATTCACAATTGAAGTTTTATCAATTAAATTTTAAATCTTGTTAGCAAAATAATTAACAAAATATTTTAACTTTATTTACTACACTTCTACATTTAAATCCAAATTTTTACATTTGAATTTAACTATGATCATTAAGGATAATAATGACACATATTTATTTTAGACATATATTAATATAATATTAATTCATTAATGAAAAATTAAAATCAAAATTTAATGTAATTAAGTTAATACCAATTATAATTTGACTCTAATTGACAAATTTCACAAGACCAAGAAAAAAAATTAACTTGAAGTTTTTTTGAAAAAAAAAAAACATGGAGAGACTAAATGGATCACAAAAACCGTGAAAACTTGTCGATTCTTTTCGTAATAAACTCTAAAATTAAATGCAAATTTACTTATAAATAAAATTTTCTACTAAAAATAATTTTAAAATTAATATTGAATTATTTAAAATTTTAATGTGTTTCCTTTATTGCATTTCATGAAACAGGAAAGTATTCAAAATAGATTTTTCTTTAATTAATAAGAGATAAATTAGTAAATATGGAAAAAAGGCGGGAAATGAAAGTTTAATGCGATGAGGAAGCGACATGTGTCATGAATTGTTTTCTTTTATTAATATACTAGATTAATACCCATGTATTACATGGATTGATGTAAAAAATTTGTTTAAATTAAATATTAATAAAGAGGTGGGATCCCTTAAAAACCTTCGAAAAAAAATTTAAAATTAAGATACAATAAAAACCAATAAAAAGATGACATACATGCAAAATCATTGAGTCAATGGTAAAAAATGATGACTCTAAGTCAATGTTTAAGTCAAAGAAGACGACTAAAATGTGATTCAAAATATTTGAATTATTGATTTAATGGTAAAAAATGATGACTCTAAGTGAATCTTTTAAAAATTTTAATTATAAAACTAAATTTTTTATTTTATCGATTTTTTTAAATTATTTACTCTTTAGGACATTTAAACATGAAGTTTATTATTTTATTGATCTTTAAAAAAATTATTTTAGCTTGTTAATGTTGAAAACTTTTAATGAATATTAATTGTAGTTTGAATCATTTTAGGTAACAAAAACAATAAGTTTCAACAATAAAGTTTAACTTAAGTCAATTAAATGATAAGAATGTTACTTAAACTAATGTTATTTTTTATTTTTGGAAATAGAGCGGGAAAATGAAAAAGTTGGGGCATTAGAAAGGTGACACGTGGCAAGAATTGTTTGCAATTATTATAATATATAGATATAGATTATGAGTTGTCATTAATCTGGACCATTGATTTCTTTCTATCCAATGGTTCAGAAACTCCAAATGATTTTCTTATTATATATAGTATAGATTTCTACTTTATTGGCCTGGTATATAAATCTTTGTTTTAGTATAGCTGCTAATTATAAAGATAACTAGTTTATAACCCACGTATTACGTGGATATTTTTTATTAAATTTATTTATATAAAATGTATATGAGTAAAAATAAAAACATACAAAAATAATAATTGTGTTTATTTTTTATTATTTACAGATTAAAAAATAGAGTATATTTATCTTTTTTAAAAATATTAAATTGTATTTATCATTTATTTTTATAAGTTTAATTATCTTTTTAGTGAACGTAGAGGTGACACGTGACATTTGATGTTTTCCTTTATTATACATAATAATAATAATAATTTCCACAACTAATTCAAATTTTTACATTTGGATCTAATTATGATTATTATGGACAATAATGATAGATATTTATTTTAGGTAAACATTAATTTTAAATGTTACAAAATCTAATTTATTACTAATTAATTAATGAAAAAAATAAAGACAAAATTTAATAATATTAAGTTAAGGTGTTAAATTTGGAAAAAGATGTGGAAAAATAAAATTTTCTTATATTGTAGAAGTGACATGTGACATGAATTGTTTTGTTTTATTATAATATATGGGTTAATCAACCCATGTATTACATGGGTTGATTTAGAATATACATATTTTTTTATATTTAAATAAATTATTATAAAATTTATATATAATTAAAATAAAAAAATTGAAAGCTAGTTAAATTAAAGATAAAAAAATACTTAGATGTTTGATATTTATTAAAAAAATATTATTATATTGTATTATTAAAAACAGATAATATGTGTTTGCAAAAAATGTTTCTTTTAATTGTTATTAACTTCAAATATGAAATATCAATGTAAGAAACAAAAAACTTCAATTATGTGAATGTGTATGTATTTTGAGAATGACAAAATATAAAAATGGAATATCTGAAAATCAACAATCAAAATTTATCATATTTACAATTGAAGTTTTATCAATTAAATTTTAAATCTTGTTAGCAAAATAATTAACATAAAATTTTTACTTTATTTACTACACTTCTACATTTAAATTCAAATTTTTACATTTGAATTTAACTATGATCATTAAGGATAATAATGACACATATTTATTTTAGGTAAATATTAATTCATTAATGAAAAAATTAAAATCAAAATTTAATGTAAGTAAGGTAATGTAGTAAATTTGGAAAATGAATTAAAAAAATGGCATAGGTATAATTATTGATTTTAATTAAGGGTATAAGAGACATTTCATAAATAATTATTAGTTGTCATTAATCTGGACCATTGATTTCTTTCAATCAAATGGTCCAGAAACTCCAAGTGGTTTTCTTATTATATATAGTATAGATTACAAATAATAATATTTGAAATATTTATAGGTACTATATATAATAAGATAATTATTCTTCAAAACTACCAAAAATAAAACTACATATGTTTCAAAATGACAAATTACAAAGATAATTAATCTATACTATATATAATAAGAAAACCACTTGGAGTTTCTGGACCATTTGATTGAAAGAAATCAATGGTCCAGATTAATGACAACTAATAATTATTTATGAAATGTCTCTTATACCCTTAATTAAAATCAATAATTATACCTATGCCATTTTTTTAATTCATTTTCCAAATTTACTACATTACCTTACTTACATTAAATTTTGATTTTAATTTTTTCATTAATGAATTAATATTTACCTAAAATAAATATGTGTCATTATTATCCTTAATGATCATAGTTAAATTCAAATGTAAAAATTTGAATTTAAATGTAGAAGTGTAGTAAATAAAGTAAAAATTTTATGTTAATTATTTTGCTAACAAGATTTAAAATTTAATTGATAAAACTTCAATTGTAAATATGATAAATTTTGATTGTTGATTTTCAGATATTCCATTTTTATATTTTGTCATTCTCAAAATACATACACATTCACATAATTGAAGTTTTTTGTTTCTTACATTGATATTTCATATTTGAAGTTAATAACAATTAAAAGAAACATTTTTTGCAAACACATATTATCTGTTTTTAATAATACAATATAATAATATTTTTTTAATAAATATCAAACATCTAAGTATTTTTTTATCTTTAATTTAACTAGCTTTCAATTTTTTTATTTTAATTATATATAAATTTTATAATAATTTATTTAAATATAAAAAAATATGTATATTCTAAATCAACCCATGTAATACATGGGTTGATTAACCCATATATTATAATAAAACAAAACAATTCATGTCACATGTCACTTCTACAATATAAGAAAATTTTATTTTTCCACATCTTTTTCCAAATTTAACACCTTAACTTAATATTATTAAATTTTGTCTTTATTTTTTTCATTAATTAATTAGTAATAAATTAGATTTTGTAACATTTAAAATTAATGTTTACCTAAAATAAATATCTATCATTATTGTCCATAATAATCATAATTAGATCCAAATGTAAAAATTTGAATTAGTTGTGGAAATTATTATTATTATTATGTATAATAAAGGAAAACATCAAATGTCACGTGTCACCTCTACGTTCACTAAAAAGATAATTAAACTTATAAAAATAAATGATAAATACAATTTAATATTTTTAAAAAAGATAAATATACTCTATTTTTTAATCTGTAAATAATAAAAAATAAACACAATTATTATTTTTGTATGTTTTTATTTTTACTCATATACATTTTATATAAATAAATTTAATAAAAAATATCCACGTAATACGTGGGTTATAAACTAGTTATCTTTATAATTAGCAGCTATACTAAAACAAAGATTTATATACCAGGCCAATAAAGTAGAAATCTATACTATATATAATAAGAAAATCATTTGGAGTTTCTGAACCATTGGATAGAAAGAAATCAATGGTCCAGATTAATGACAACTCATAATCTATATCTATATATTATAATAATTGCAAACAATTCTTGCCACGTGTCACCTTTCTAATGCCCCAACTTTTTCATTTTCCCGCTCTATTTCCAAAAATAAAAAATAACATTAGTTTAAGTAACATTCTTATCATTTAATTGACTTAAGTTAAACTTTATTGTTGAAACTTATTGTTTTTGTTACCTAAAATGATTCAAACTACAATTAATATTCATTAAAAGTTTTCAACATTAACAAGCTAAAATAATTTTTTTAAAGATCAATAAAATAATAAACTTCATGTTTAAATGTCCTAAAGAGTAAATAATTTAAAAAAATCGATAAAATAAAAAATTTAGTTTTATAATTAAAATTTTTAAAAGATTCACTTAGAGTCATCATTTTTTACCATTAAATCAATAATTCAAATATTTTGAATCACATTTTAGTCGTCTTCTTTGACTTAAACATTGACTTAGAGTCATCATTTTTTACCATTGACTCAATGATTTTGCATGTATGTCATCTTTTTATTGGTTTTTATTGTATCTTAATTTTAAATTTTTTTTCGAAGGTTTTTAAGGGATCCCACCTCTTTATTAATATTTAATTTAAACAAATTTTTTACATCAATCCATGTAATACATGGGTATTAATCTAGTATATTAATAAAAGAAAACAATTCATGACACATGTCGCTTCCTCATCGCATTAAACTTTCATTTCCCGCCTTTTTTCCATATTTACTAATTTATCTCTTATTAATTAAAGAAAAATCTATTTTGAATACTTTCCTGTTTCATGAAATGCAATAAAGGAAACACATTAAAATTTTAAATAATTCAATATTAATTTTAAAATTATTTTTAGTAGAAAATTTTATTTATAAGTAAATTTGCATTTAATTTTAGAGTTTATTACGAAAAGAATCGACAAGTTTTCACGGTTTTTGTGATCCATTTAGTCTCTCCATGTTTTTTTTTTTTCAAAAAAACTTCAAGTTAATTTTTTTTCTTGGTCTTGTGAAATTTGTCAATTAGAGTCAAATTATAATTGGTATTAACTTAATTACATTAAATTTTGATTTTAATTTTTCATTAATGAATTAATATTATATTAATATATGTCTAAAATAAATATGTGTCATTATTATCCTTAATGATCATAGTTAAATTCAAATGTAAAAATTTGGATTTAAATGTAGAAGTGTAGTAAATAAAGTTAAAATATTTTGTTAATTATTTTGCTAACAAGATTTAAAATTTAATTGATAAAACTTCAATTGTGAATATGATAAATTTTGATTGTTGATTTTCAGATATTTCATTTTTATATTTTATCATTTTCAATATATATACACATTCACATAATTGAAATTTTTTGTTTCTTACATTTATATTTCATATGTGAAGTTAATAAAAATTAAAAGAAACATTTTTTTGCAAACACGTATTATCTGTTTTTAATAATACAATATAATAATATTTTTTCATTTAATATCAAACAACTAAGATTTTTTATCTTTAATTTAATTAGCTTTCAACTTTTTTTATTTAAATTATACATTAATTTTATAATAATTTATTAAAATATAAAAAATATGTATTTTCTAAATCAACTCATGTAATACATGGGTTGATTAACCTATCTATCTATCTATCTATCTATATACTATAATAAAGCAAAACATTTCATGTCACGTGTCACTTCTACAATGCACGAATAATTCGTTTTTACGCCTCTTTTTCTTAATTTACTTCATTACTTCATTAAATTAATTACATTTCATTAATGAATTAGTAATAAATTAGATATTGTAACATATTAAATTAATATTTATCTAAAATAAATATCTATCATTATCATCCATAATAATCATAATTAAATCCAAATGTATAAATTTAAATTAGTTGTGGAAATTATTATTATTATATATAATAAAGAAGAATATCAAATGCCACGCATCTACGTTTCACTGAAAATATAACTACAACTTATTATTGTAAAAAGATTTTTAAAATTTGTTATTTTTATAAAAGATAAATACACTCTATTTTCTATCTTTAAATAATAAAAGATAAGCACAATTATTGTTTTTTCTTGTTGTTATTTTTACTTATGCATATTATATATAACTAAATTTAATAAAAAATATCCACGTAACATGTGGGTCATAAACTAGTTATATTATAAAATAACAATATCCTTTTTGTATATTTTCTTTCGATCATAAAGATTTTGTCATGCAGCATATTTTGAAAATCTACGTTAGTTAAATCAATCATCAAATAGATTTTCAGTTTTCGTGATTTTATTCTTTTGAATTTATCATATCAAACATTCATTTAAATTATAGTAAATTACAAAGTGGTTCTTATGTTTTGTTCAAAATTATGAAAAAAATTTCCTCAACTTTCAAAATTGTAGTAATAGTCTCTCAAATTACTATTTACTTGCCAAAAAAGTTTTTTTGTTTCTAAACTTTTTAAAAATGACAATTTTGTCTGTCTCAACTACAAGTTTGGTTCCTCCACTGTTTAATTTATTTTCAATCTTAATCCTTTTCTCAAATTTTTATTTTTTGTTTTAAATTTGAAATATTAATTATTTTAAAAAAAATTATGAATTAATTCCTTATTATTATTATTATTTATAAAATAAATTTTAATTTATTTATTAAATTTTTTTTTATATACTCAATTTAGTTAATTCGCGTCTATCTTGTGTATTCAATTTATTTATTAAATATTTATTTAATTTATATTTTATTTGTAAACCTATATGTATATTTTTATTTAATACTCAGCTTGCCTAGTATTGCGTCTGAATCGCCCATCGCGGGTAGCTCTAGAGTGTATTTCATCTCATGCACATATATCACAATTAATAACAGGAAATAAAATCATACCCGAAATGTTGTATTCCTATTCTCAATTATAATCACATATAAGTAGATAACAATATAGGACTCGTAAAATGAAACGTGTGTTAGAAAGAACTCATATACTCACCTGAATAGCAACGACTACTACTAACAGATCTCTCACAGTCACTATCTCAGCCCAACCTGCTGTTTGTTAGTCCTTATATACATAACGGATCCCACAATATTAATTCAAGTCCAACTAATACACGTAACAGACTCATATATTGATCCCTTAACTGAATCAAGCCCCAAACTCTAGTCCATTAGGGCCTATGGCCCAAAACTGAAATCTAGCCCAATTAGCCTGATCGCGGCCGATCTCCCACTTCGGTCTGTGCTCGGTCTAACACCGCCTCATAACTCATCACAGCCGCACTCAAGGGATCCGGACGCGATACTAGGCAAACTGGTCTGCTTTATTATTCGCTTCTGCTCTTCCCAGGGGAAAACAATTCCAAAAACTCAGTTTTAAGCATAAAACAAACTCATAGATTTAATATATAACGACTACCTACAAGCTTAAATGTCCAATTCCCACACATGTATCGGCTCGTAACATGATTAACTCATCCAATTCAAGAGCTTTCCTACCTTATAACTTGAAGAACACTAAAGTGAAGACGATGTGACTAATCGAGAGAATCTGCAACATCAGTTGCTGATCTTGGCTCTTCTTTCTGTTCCAACACGTACAAAATACGCACATAAGGAACACAAGGAAGTTTCAAAGCACTTATATATGTTTCCAATCATAGTAAGTTACGGTACCCGATTACTCGAGCCCGGCATCACATTTTTGAATATCAATATTAATAAATATAATTAATCTTGTGACCTCATAATTATAATTAATCCGCTAAATTTTTAACTCGGTGCCATGTATACTCGATCCCGACACATATAAATCCACTAATCGGGAAATCACTGTGTCAACACAAAATATTATTAAACTACATATCCAACAGCTGTAAAAGTGGGATGCTACATTTTTAATTGATATAATTTTAGATTTTAATAAAATAATTTATTAAGTAGATAGATATATAAGATAATTTAAAATAATATATATTTTATAAAATGATAAATTATATTATTTTTATTTTATTTTTAAAGTAATAAATTGTATATATTTTTATAGTGTAACGTAAAAATGATAGAGAGATACATTGGACTTAATTTCCCTAACAGTTTATATTTTTAAATTTTACTTAATTTATTTTTGCATTGATAGAATCGAGATCCATATGCTTTTTTCCAATCAAAATCTTAAAACACAAATAATAATAAAAAAACCATTATACAAAAACCAATATATTTTCACTGTTTCAGTTTATTATTATTTTATTATAAAAACTAGATTATGACCCACGGACACATGGGTAAATTAAATTAAGTTACTTAATTAATATTACAATAATTTTTTTCGGATAGACCCTACTTGTAAAATTATATTTTACAATGTTTGTTTTTATCATTTTGATATTTTTGTGGCACTAATTGTCACTAATTTTACGTCATGTGTCAATTTGATATTTTTGTGGCACTAATTGTCACTAATACAGATAGGACTTGAACATCATAAAATATCCATGTCTATTATTGGCAAATTATATTATATGCACTTGAACACACTTTATGTGACTTTCAACCAGTTTTAATTATAATTTAATTTTTTATAATATACTCATTTGACCCATTGGAGACAAAAATATAACCCTAATAATCCATATATAGGTAATGAGTTGAATTTGGTAACTTCATAAATAATTATGAGTTGAATTTGGTAAATTCTAAAAATTAATATATGACATAGGTGTAATTATTTATTTTAGTTAAGGATATAAGAAACATTTCATAAATAATTATGAGTTGTCATTAATCTGGACCATTGATTTATTTCCATCCAATGGTCCAGAAACTCCAAGTTGTTTTCTTATTATATATAGTATAGAAGTGTCATTTCTGTAAAATAAAAATTGCTGACCGGACAAAGGAACTGTCACGTTAGTAATTTTTACTTTTCAATTCGACATGGTTACCTTGATTGACTTGATTTGGAAAGTATGTTACCTTGATTAGAAAAAAATTTAGTACGTTACCTAAATTGAAAAAAATGTCACAATAGGTTTACTTTTGACGCAATTAACTCTATTTTTTATTTCCCAAGTTCGTTTTCTTTCTAGGTCCCATCCCTTTCTCTACAAAAATGATAGAATTTATCGCTATTCCTTAAAGCAGGATATTTTCTGCTTTTCAAGAACATAAAAATCTAAACCAGATTAGCCAGTTCTGTCTTAGCAGGCCCTGTTTCAGCCTTTGCCAGAGGCCACCAGATCAGCTTTAAATGTATCAACAAGGGATTCATCATTTCAGAGACCTGGGATTACAGATCAGAAGCTGCTAATAAATGTATAGAACGTTTTCAACAAAACCACCATCATTGACTCCCTTCCCTTCAAGAATTTTGAGTATACTTAACGAGATCTTATGATTCTTAACATGGTCGTTCTCTTTAGCAGTGACAGTTTTTATTACAAAGAAACTAATGACATGCTTCTTCAACAATGAAATGTTCACTTAAACCTATGTTGTGTATCATAATGTCTTAATTAGAGTTCCAAGTGTCACCACTGTACCAACAAACATGATACCCAATAAGAAAACCAAGAGAGTAACAATATATCTTAACTGTGGCTTTAAAGCTTTCATGCGTGCAACTTCGACCGCACGTTCAACTGAAGATGGCTTTTTTCGCTTCAGCAAACCTGGCCAAAATAGCCAAGGGAAAAGGTCAAAGAGCAATATAGGTGGTCAAAGATGTTTATGCTATCATTTGATGCAAAATGTACCAATGCTTTGCTTGTCACGCTTTACTGTCGTGCTTGAAGTCTTATCCTACAAAACAAAGGTGATGATGTCGGCTCAATATTACAACACACATATTTTTAAGAATATAAATAGCAAGAGAGAAAATTAAACTCAACAACATAAGCCACTAAGCAATTCACACTCTGCAGAGTACAGAAAAAATAATTAGAAACAAAAACCTTAGGGACCGTTTGGATCGTAGAACAGAATTCGAAGGAATTGAAATAACAACATACCTTAATGATTGGATCCCCAACCTCACCATTACCAAGAAGACGCTGAGAATGCCAACCCTGCATGGCTCGAGCTGCCGCATCTCGCCTGGCCCTTCCTGATCCAGGAGTTTGATTTACACTGGTCTACAATCAAAAGTTTATGCAATTAAGGACCATAAAAAAAGTTCATGCAGTTAAGGACTGTCTCTAAAGGAACAATTAATTGCCAATGAAAAGGCTAACAGGGTACAACTCAGATTGACAATAATAGACACATGAATTGTGTAAAGATAAAATAGTGTGCATAAACGTACTTTCGATCAAGAAACCTTCACACTTTAAGACAAGTATTATCATTTCATACCTAACTACATATTTATCTTCATGGGAGATATCCAATTAATTTCTTGATTTTATTCAAACTACAATTAAATTCAAGTTATATAGTTGGTTGAGTACTTGAGTCTACATGAATTTTAAAAAACTTCATTTATACAAATTATAGATCTTGTAGAGTAGATACTATTTGTTGATTAAAAGATGGTACATGCAATTGAATTCACAATATAAAAGAATGATAAGAAGCCATCTTGCAGCTATGAAATGAAATGACACTAAAAAGTGCTTGGTATACCACTAATTGGGGGTACCCATGGTTCTTTTCCAAAATGCCTTGCATTTGAGCCAAATATCCAACACCATTATTTTCATTTGACAAGAACATTTCTCTTATGGTTGTACTATGATTATCATATTAATACATTATATATTTCATGTAGATATGAATATATGATACAAAGAACTTAGAGGGCGTTTGGTTCGCGGATTTTTTTATCTGGGATTTGCATTATGCAGCATTTGCATTTGTCAGGATTTTGTCAAAGAATTTGCATTATCTTATAGAAAAAATTTGTTAATCTGAAAAATGCAAGGTAACTGGGATTTAAAATCCTAAGGGGGAGGCTGAGATTTTAAATAACAAAGAATGGAAGGATTTAAGAAATCCTGGGATTTTAAATCCTTACTGAAATCTGCGAACCAAACACAGGATTTTAAATGCAAATCCCAGGAAATCCTAGGAAATCCGCGAACCAAACGCCCCCTTAAAGTTTTCCCTCTTAATTTGATTATGCATATAACGTTTCTACCTTATTTCTTATCATTTTTCTGTTGTGTGTTCAAGTCAAATTAATTAAAACATAGTCCAATTATGGATGAACGAATTATCAAAGACTTCAAGTAATGAGAAAGCATCTAATGAGGGCTAGTAGGTGTTGCATTTATTTGTCATGTCATCAATATTCAATACATAAACAAACAGCAGTTTTCACTGGACGCTGATGAGGATTAAAGACCAACTTGTGAATCGATGGAAAAGTTAAATGTGTTAAGATGAACATCTAATGTCAAAAAGCAAGGTTTGCCCATTCAGTTCGACTTCCAAATCAGCATCCATTATCCTTCAAAGTATTGTGAGGCTGAATTTTCACTTGTCCAATTACAGATAGAACCAAAGCATTTCAACAAAAAAAAACACCAAGATTTTTCATTAATGTAAGAAAAACAGGTATGTAACTATGTAACGAATATGTAAACTCACAGGTTTTCAATAATAATGTTCTTTTTAACCAATAAATGAGATACCTGTTTTCCACAAGAAGCAGGTTCTGCAGAAGAAGCATCAGTGAATGGCAGCTCCCCGATGATCATCTTGTACTTCTCATATTCAAGCAATGCCTGCAAAAATATTTGTTAGTAACTTGATAATGATGGAACTAAATGCAATTTAAATACAGTAATTGGTAATTGCTCTCCAACCATTCAATTAACATATAACTAATGAATACAGAATGAGGGTCCACCAAGTGCATTTGCAGGGAATCTCCAAACAAAACAGAAAACATAAAGAAAGAGTTCCCCCCTAAATATATATAACAGTAGCCAGAAATTAACCAAATATCAAAAGGAGATGAAAAACAATAATCACCCCAAAGAACCAATGCTCTCTTATAAAAATGTTCAGGTGTTCTGGTATATTTTATTTTCATAACCAACTTCTTAATGAAAGTGCAGGTGTTCTGGTATATTTTATTTTCATAAAATGTTCAGTTATGATAGTGGTTTTATGAGTTTCCCAACAGAAACTCATAAAATGTACGAGAGACAGAATAGAAAAACAATATGCAAGGTCAATTAATGAAATCATAATTTGAAATTCACAAAAGCATTACCAGAACCAGTGGCTTTCATGACTGCCTTGCTAATATAGGGAACTCTATTAAAGTCTTGCTTAAATCTGCACAGCTGTAAACAGAATTAGAACCACTGTAAACATAAATTTTCAAGTTTATATGATTTAGTGCAAAGATTTTCTTAAGATTAACTAATAACTATCAGCAATCAATGCATCCCCTAAAGCATCATTTGGTTGATTGCCAACTGCTCTCGTCTTTCTCGAAATGGTTGTTTTGGATTACTCGCGATCGTTATATACTATTTAAACTTCAAGGCTAAAGTGTTAACTGATAAAATTATCTTTGCTTTATATACATGACCTTCAGCTATTTACAAACCAACCACTTCGAGAAAGCATTCATGCAATGCATCATGCTAAACTGCAAAATCCACAAATCAGCCTACATTGGTTAGTTAACCAACTAAGAGCGGACCTTCCAATTTGTATAACATTACAAAAGATTTAGATTCTGTTTTAAATGTTAATCCCGTTTGAAAATTTATAATTCCCACAATCAAATACTGTTTCTCGATCTAAATCATCTAACGGATTCAGATCATTTATACAAATTAGTAAAATTCAAGTTCAGTGACAGCAAATGAATATGCATTTTACTAAACTCGGGAACAAAATTGATAAGGATCTTATTACTGAGCCCAATTCCTTAGATGAGCAGCCCAACAAACCCAGCAAATGGATTGTTTACAAAAGGAGGCCACGTGTAGGGCAGTGATGGATGCAGTTAGTTATTTTGTTAAGGGGGAATCTAAATAAAGATATTAATAGGGGGGATAGTCATGCAGGGGGGTTTTATCTTGTTATTTTACCAGAATTGTAATCGGCTCTTGAGAGCTTGGGCAGGAAGTCTCATATGGAGCTTCTCTGATTTTATCCTTTCAATCAAATTCCAATCATTCAGTCATTATTCATTTTCATTTCATTGTTCTTATTAATTGGTTCCATTGCCGGGAAATCGAAATGGGTCAACCAGAGGCACCATCAATGACTACAAGGTTGCAAGCTCGTGTTGATGCTCAGGATGAGAAGATACAAAACCTTTCTGCTGATGTGAAGGATCTCAAAATCTCTGTCTCCTCCTTGAAGGAGGTTCTCAATGGATTGCCTGATTCAATTGAGAAGATGATGTTTGGTTTTTTTAAGAAGCAAGGTAAACATCCCCCACCTGGGTTTTTCGAAGATGGTTCTGTGCTCAATGAAGGCTCTGCTTCTGGCACTAAAGGCCTTGATGGGTTTGTGCGTGACGATCACTTTGACGACTCCCTCTTTTCTCTGCCTAAAGTGAAGCTTCCATTGTTTGATGGGATTGATCCTCGTGGTTGGATTACCAAGGCTGATCTATACTTCCAGGTTCACAACACTCCCAACCCTCAAAAACTTAAACTCGTCCAAATGTGCATGGACGGTGCTGCCTTGAATTGGTTTACTAACCTCTTGTACAAACACCCACGTCTGGATTGGTCTGAATTTCGTACTAAGCTTATGACTCGTTTCAGTGGTACTAAATTTCGTAATGCACATGAGGCTTTGGGATCTCTGTTCCAGGAAGGGGATATTGAAGAGTATATTGAAGAATTCGAAGCTTTGTCTGCTTTGATTCCCGATCAGTCGGAAGAGCAATCGATAGGGATGTTTCTTCGGGGGTTAAGAAACGAGGTAAGAAATTGGGTGAGAGCGCTGAACCCTACCTCGTGTGACCAAGCAATGGAGTTGGCAAGGCATGTATCGATCGCTACTGCACCTTCATCGGAGAAGACAAATAGGTATAAGGCGGCGACAAGCACCGGAGGTACTCACATGTTTACGTCAAACTGGAAGGGATATGCTAAACCAGACCGTTCATTACAGCCCAATGTCCACACTAAGCCCATTTTACAAACAAGCCCATCCACAATTAAAGCCCAGCCTTCATCCAACAGTAGCCCAACTCGTCATTTGACCAAATCAGAGTGGGAAGAGAGACGTCGTCAAGGATTATGTTTTGGGTGTGGTCAAAAATACTCTCCCCAACACAAATGTTCTGCTGGAGGGTTGCGGATTATGCTTCTTGCTGAAGGAGAAGAGGTAAATGAAGATGGCGAGGTATGTACTCTTGTAACTGAAGAAATCGGAAAAACCCTTGTTGATGGTGAGTGTCAATCTCTGGAATTGTGTGGTGTGGCAATCGATTCTCCTTCGACTGAACTTAAAACAGTGAAGCTAATGGGAGAAATCAATGGGTACCCTGCCCTAATTCTCGTTGATAGCGGTGCTACACACA
>JAANYP010009052.1:0-58523 GCA_020465985.1 Centrapalus pauciflorus | reverse complement strand
AAGGGTACACCAGGTTTGGGTCTTTGGTACCCCAAAGACTCAAGCCTTGAACTAACAGGTTATTCAGATTCTGATTTTGCAGGCTGCAGGTTAGATAGGAAAAGCACAACAGGTGGATGTCAACTCCTTGGTGGAAAGTTGATTAGTTGGAGTAGCAAGAAGCAGAACTCAGTGTCCACTTCTACTGCTGAAGCTGAATACATTGTTGCTGGAAGCTGCTGTGGGCAGATTCTGTGGATGCAGCATCAGCTTGAAGACTATGGGCTTGTGTATAGGAAAACTCCTATTCTTTGTGATAACACAAGTGCCATAGCCATCTCCAACAATCCAGTATTTCACTCAAGAACAAAGCATATTGAAGTCAGACATCACTTCATCAGGGATCACATTCAGAAAGGTAATGTGGAGGTAAGCTTTATTTCCACAAATGAACAGCTTGCAGACATTTTCACCAAACCTTTGGATGAAACAAGGTTTAATTACCTTGTCAGCAAGCTGGGCATGTTAAATAAGAGTGACTAAGTGTTCTCTCAGGTCTATGAAGTTATGTGTCTCACACTGCTCAAGTTTCTCAGAACAGCTTAGACAGAACAGGCTATGCATGTTCTATACTTAGCCATTTTTCTGAAAAACTTGAACAACTTGAGCACAGAACAGGCTGAACAACCAACAGTTTATAAGTCCAGTCTGCTCTGATGGTTCATTCCTTAACCTGTTCATTCCTTCACACTGCCTTTGACCAAACCTGTTCTCACAACTGAGAACAGGCTGAAGGCACAGTTTGAAAGGAGAACAGCTTGAAGAATGAACCACATGTGTTGACTCTACTTATCACAGGGTTGACCAACAGCTTAGACCACATTCTTTAATTACCTTTCTTCATAATTAAGTTACTTAAATTATGTTTTAATTTAACTTAATTACTGCGGATAATGTTGATTTCGTGTGTTAGTGATTAAAAAGGTCAAGTGGTCTGACAAATGTTCTGACATGGACAACCGTTCCGTTTTTCCGTTAACTAACATTTCAAATCAAACCGCCCAAATCTTTTCTCTCTCATACACACGACCATTCAAATCCTATAAATACCTACATACTGTTTCATCTTCGTCTTCCTCATCATTTCCAGAAATCCTCAAGAACCCTAAAAATCGACTAAGTGTCTTTTGCTTCTTCAAACCTCAAAAATTCGCAAATGGCTCACAGACCTAATCCCTTTCTCCCAGTATTCGTTGGTGAGGACGTTGTCAAACACTCGTCAGTCACCACAATGCTGACTATCAAACCCACCAACTACATTGCTAACTTAACCATTCCCAAAAACTATGTGGGAAAGGGTTATGAAGAAATGGTGGAGTTACTTCAAGTTCATCCGTTGAACTACGCGATGACTGCATCTCCTGGTGTCCTGTACCAGGAAATGGTATATGAGTTTTGGTACACCTGTGCTTACAACCCAGAAACCAAAGTCATCCAAGGTACTATTCTCAATGGGACTCAGACCATTGAGATTAGTTCTGATCTGCTCAGGGAGGTGCTTCATCTACCAACTGCTGCAACTTACGATAAGCCCCAAGCTGAAAATGATCAAATGGGCAATCTTCTACACTTCTGTGGTGTGGCAGAACCCATAATAGGAGCAACACTGTTCAGGAAGGACCTCTCCCCTACCTACAGCTTCTTATTCGCCTCAGTGGTGATGTGTTTTGGAAGCAAAGTTGGTTCATTTGACCAACTCAGCAGAGATGAAGTTCCTATCGCCCTACAGTTCGTGGATGGGACTACCCTTGATATGGGTAAATGGATTTTTGTGAATTTGAGGAACCTGGTGCAGCAAGAGTCAAGACCAGCTGCTGTTCGATATCCCAGGTTTCTGAGCCTCATTTTCAAGCATGTATGTGGTGAGCATCTCTATAACTCTCAGCCTCTTCTTAAGACTGCTGCATTCCCAGTTATAGGGAATAGAGTTTTCTATACTCCAGTCCTGCAGAATGAGCCTCCTCTATCCACACCAATGAGGAGGCTGCTAGGTTTGGTGGAAGGACCCTCTGCTGTGAGGGTGGATCCAGAGACTGCTCCCACCAGAAAATCCAAAGCCAGGTCCAAACTTGTAAAGAGGACCCTGGCAACTGCTGAAGCTGGGCCTGTGAAAAAGAAGGCCAAAACAGCTCCATCTGAGTCTGTTCCTTTAGCCTCTGTGGCTGAGGAAGAGCAGACTCCTCACCCTGGTTCATTTGTTGAGCCTGAAGCCTCTGTGGCTGGTGCCTCTGTGGCACAAGAGACAATGGAACAGGCCAGCCCCACTGTTCCTAGCCCAGTCTCACATCCTGTCCAAACAGATCCTCTCCCTACTCCACAATCACCCACATCATCCATCCATTACCAACGCAAATCACTAGCCAAAAAGAAAACAGCCCACAAAACCACCTCCTCTGTTCCCTCTCAACAGGGTTCAGTTGCAAAAGAAGCAACCCCAGCTGCCTCTCCTATTTTGGGAGCAGGTTCAGCTCATTTGGAGCCTGCTTCACTCCAATCTGAGTCTACCCAGAGTCAGCCTAGACCCTCTGGTTCCTCCCAACAGGAACCAGTTGTACAAATGGAGATACCCACTTCATCTATTCCAGCCTCCCAACAGGCTGAGGATATTGAAAGACAGGAGTCCTCTCCACTCCATACTGTGTCCACACTGTCCCCCACTCATATCTCCTCACACCCTGAGTCTGCACGAGGTGTCCACGTTGCTGATATAGACCAATCAGCAGCTCAGCCTCAAACTTCTGCTCCCCATGATACAGCTGTTCTACACCAAACAGCTGCTGAGGGACCAACAACCCAAGCTGATGAACCTCAGGGATCATACCATCCCTCTGGTGAGGCTGCTCCCTTCATGCACATTCCATCAACAGGTTTCACCACTGCTGATGTTGAAATGCATATCCCATCTCCCAATGATGAGGTGCCTTTAGACCAAGGCACTGCAGAGGGAATCACCACTGGTCTTCATGAGGGTGTTGCAATACAAGCAGCATCTGAAAGGTCCCAAACATCATCCCCTTCTCCTGGTGATGCAGCTACAGCCGCTGCTGAAGGACCTCTTGATCCCTCTAACCTGGGCCATCTTACTTTTGCCCAGGCTATGGAGCTTCTGTCTAAAGTTCCTCTTCCGTCTCCATCACATCCTCAAACACCAGCCTCATCATCATCTTCTCCATCTACTCACTCCAAACAGTCTACCTATACACCTCCATCTCCCAAAGACCTACCTTTGAAGGATCAGCTTTCATTGCTGACCAACAAAGTTGGTTCTTTGGAAAACGCCATGACCTCCCTACCATCCATCATCTCAGACTCTGTGTCTGAGCAGCTCAAAGGCTTCTTTGATATGTTCAAAGAATCCTTCCCAGTCACTCCCCAAACTGACAACTCTCCACAGCTGATTGCACTCACTGCACAGCTGCAAACTGTATCCAACTCTCTCTCCTCTACTTACAACAGGACTCTGTGTCCTCTATGGCAGCCATTTCCCAACAGCTGTCATCTCTCCTCACTTCTTGCAACACTACCCTTCCTAACACATTGGCCAGCCTGAACACTCTTCTTGGCTCTCTATCAAATACTGTGTCCTCAGACCTTGCTGATGTGCAAGATACTCTTGAAGTCCATCTTGCACAGCTTCAAAGCCTGTTGTTCACAGCTTCTGATAGAGAAAACATTGTTAAGCTGACCACTCTTGCTGATTCCCAAGCCTCTTCTCTTCAGGCCTGTCTTTCCCAGCTTGCAGAGGTTAAGGACAACCTGGCTTTCTTAGTGACAAGCCTGGTTGGCCCCAAACCTGCTGCCAAAACTGCTGGTAAGCCTGCTGACTTTGTGTCTTCAGGTAGACCAGGTGTTGAAGGTGCTGTTCCATCTCCTTCAAAGGGGGAGAAGTCATCTGCCTCGAAGACTAAGTCTAAGGGGGAGAAAACCTCTTCTCCTAATGAGAAAGCAGTTCCTACAACTCCCACTAGTCAACCAGCAGGGACATCTACAGGTACAGCTGAAGGTGCCTCTCAAGCTGCTATGCCTACTCAGGCTGTCTCTCCAAACCCTGCTCAGTCTAAGGGGGAGGAAGTCATTCCTGAGGACAGGCCTAGCAGTAAAAGGAGGCACTTAATTCTAACTGAAGAAGAAGAGGAAATTCCTGAGGCTGCTGTCACTACAGCAGCAGCTAAAGGAAAAGAAAAAGCAGCCATTGATCAACAACAGCAGAAAGCAGCTGATCTTAAGTTTCACAAAGCCAGGGCTAAAGAGATGGGTCTTCCTATGCACAAGTACTTTGAGTTTAGAGAAGAACAGCTTCAAGCTCTGGAGGAATTGAGAAAAGAAGAAGAATCTGCTAAAGCTGCTAAATCTTTTGCACTCCAAGAAGCAAAGAAAATTAAAATGTCTACCTTGGAGGTGCAAAAGAAATTAATGGAAGCTGCTAAGTAATCAGCAGGAGAAAAGGAGGGAGAAAAAGCACAGGGTGCTCAGGTCTCTGTGACCAAGACTCAAGTACCCTCTGCCAGAGCCAAATTCCACTTTGACAACTTGGCTAGAAAGAAATTTCATGATGTTGCTACTAGAATGCTTGCCAAGGAAGCGATTGTCAAAGCTGTTCCCATTTCAAGAAAAGGCACACAGTGGAAGCTTCAGATCACCAGGATGGGTGCAACAGGCCCTGAAATGGAATCCTACGATCACACTGATGTTGCACAGATGGGATACAGGGAATGGGTGGAACTGACAGTTGCCCTGAGCCAGTCTAAGTCAGAAACGGCTAAGACTATCAGGGCATACATCAAGAAGCTGATGGAGAGAGTAAGTGAGCTGGGCCTGATTCCAAAAGAAGTAAAAGAGGGTGTCTCTGTGACATACCCCAAAATAAAGGCCAGAAGGACAAAGAAGGATACAGAAATGGAGCTACTCCTTACGCTGATTGAACAGGGCGACTATGCCCTTGAAATAAAAGGAGTTGATCATAGTCTGCCTAAAGGAATAGAGTTTGAGGATGGCAATATTATTGAAGAACCTGAGCGGGGGGCATTTTTTGTAGATCCCCTAACTCAGAAGAAGTGCTTCCAAAGAGCCTCAGAACTATACAAAGTTGATCTGAGACAACTTGCCGCCTTCAGACTTGCAGTTTCTTTCAGGCAGTCTAGCAGATGGAGAGCAGCCATCTGGGATCAGCTCAGAGGCTTCTATGAAAGAGGGGAGCTCAATGATCCCAAGTTCATGATCATCAGAAGTGAAATTGAGGAACTTGAGGATACAAGGGAAGAACTGGAAAAGATGGTTCAGGATCCTTCTCCATTGATATGAAGTCCATCTACCGTCTGGGTAGGTGAAGAATGGGAGTTGTCCATCAGTTGGACAGGCTTACCGTTTTCTGCTCCCAACTCAAACAGTCCAAACATCTTGTACATTAGTTGTACATCTTGTACATTAGTTGTACATCTTGTACATTAGTTGTACATTATTACATAAGTTGTAATTTTTGCTTTTACATTAGTTGTAAAATACATTAGTACATTAGTTGTACTCTTGTAAGAACATGTGTTGTTCTAGTGTAATCAAGAATCAGTGTATATATAAACTGATCTTTTACTTTACTGTAATGTTGTAATTTCAATTCAACAAAATGTACTGTAAATATATATAGTGATTTTTGATAAGACCAGCTTGGACTGGTTATTGCAAATAGGGGGAGATTGTTAGGCACAAAAAGGCCTCAGTCAAACCTGTTCTACATCTGAGGGGGAGATTTTATAATCAAACCTGTTGATGCATTTGAAGGTTGAATTTAAGGCCTGTTATATGCCTTATTGAAACCTGAAAATGATTTGAAATATCAGTCTAAAGCTGTTTCTATTGTTGCATTGTGTCCTGCAACTAAAGACAGTTTGTCCAAGCTGCTCTGTCTGCTGAACAGGCTGGACATAAACTGTCTACGCTGCTCTACACTGTTGAGCAGCTTGGGCATTTTTAAAGTGTTCTGTTCTTTGTGAACAGAACCTGTTCTTTGTGAACAGGCTAAACACTTTATGGAATATGTTTCCAAGTCATCATGTATTGTTTTTGACTACAAGATCAGTTTACAAAGTCGAAGACAAAGTGGAAAACAGAACTGCTCAGCCTGCCCACACTGTTCTGTAACATGAAGACAAAAGGTTATTTGAAAAAGGGTGACAGACCTTTTTCTTATATCAAAATAGGCCTTTACAAGGAAGAAAGACGCAAAGTTGACATTTCTAAATTAGTTAAAGGCAATGCAACAGTAGACAAAGTAAAAAGACAAAAGTTCTGCACATGTGAAGACAAGTCTGCTTTTCAGAAAAGTGCAGAAAAGGTTATGTTGTCTTTTCAACAAGACTTTTCCTTTTCATTCCGTCCAATGAAGATGTTTCTCTTAGATCCTCTAAGTGAGTATAAAAGAAAGCTTCTAAGGTCAGAAAGAAAGTGGGAAGAAAGCTAAGTGCTTAAACCAAGAGTGAACGTGCAAGTGTGATTTTCATGCATGCAAGTCTTCTGTGTAAACCAGCATCTGTGTGTCTAAGCTGTTTTACATAAGCTGTTCCTTTAAGTCTTGTAAACACAGTGAGTGCGTCTTAGTGAGTGTATTCTTTGTAATCTAGTTTGAGTTTGTCTTAGACTAGTGAACATACTGTTGTATCTGTCATCTCAGCTTGAATTATTCCGCATTCAAGCTTGTTTGTAATTAACAAATTGTTGATAATACATACAAACATTGAGAAAAGAGTGTGTAGTTTTTAAATTGCTGTATTCACCCCCCCTCTACAGCTTATATCTATATACTTTGGGAACCTCTCGGGACCTACAAAACTCTTCCAGAATCTCGATGTAAACCGCGTATCTCGATCGGACGTAATCGACTTCGGAATGTCGTGCCTCGAAACCACCTCATTAAGGTACAACCGTGTCAACTGATCCATCGTAATAGTGCCCCGAACCACTAAGAAGTGAGCATGCTTTTTCAGTCGATCCACTATCACCCAAATCATATCATTGTCTCTAATCGTGCGTGGAAGTCTAACGATAAAATCCATCTTGATATGATACCACTTCCACTCGGGGATCTCTAGAGGCTGCAGATGACCGTGAGGCTTCTGATGCCCAGCCTTGTCACGCAGGCAAGTCATACATTCCTCAACATTATGGCTCACATCTCTCTTCATCCCAGGCCACCAATAGAACTCGCGCAAATCTCGGTACATCTTGGTGCTCCCGGGGTGAATAGACAATCTCAATCGATGTGACTCGTCCAATATCAGCTGACGGAGGTTGCCGACTCTCGGAACCCAAACTCGGTCATGAAACACGAACAAACCTCTGCTATCTCCGCTCAGAGTCTCAATCTGCCCAGTAATCCGCTCTCTTTTCACATTCTCTGCTCGCAGACCCTCTAACTGTGCTAATCTCAAGCTCTCTATCAGGGTCGAAGTAATCTCAAGCCTCACTGCTCAAGAAGTCACAGTCTGGCCGCATGCCTTGCGGCTCAACGCATGCCACCACGTTTGCTCTGCCCGCGTGGTACTGGATCTCACAGTCGTAGTCCTTCAACAGCTCTAAACGGCGTCGTTGTCTCATATTCAGCTCTTTCTGACTAAACAGATACTGAAGACTCTTATGATCTGTATACACCACAAACCGAGACCCATACAAATAATGACATCAAATCTTCAATGCAAACACTATCGCGTCTAACTCAAGTTCATGCATGGTATGGTTCTCCTCATAGGTCTTCAACTGACGCGACGCAGACACTATTACCTTACCCCGCTGCACAAGAACAAAGCCCAACCCGGTATTGGAGGCATCATAGTACACAACGAAGTCCTCTATACCCTCTGGCAAAGCTAACACTAGAGCCTGACATAACCAGGACTTCAGCTCTCTAAAGTACGGACTGCCATGTTAATCTCGTCAACGACATGCAATCCTCGAAAAGTCCTGGATAAATCGCCTGTAGTACCCGGCTAGACCAAAAAAGCTGCGAACCTCAGGCACTGTCTTCGGCAGCTCCCAACTCATCACGACCTCTATCTTTGCCGGATCCACTTTAATACCATCGACACTCACAACATGCCCCAAAAACTGGACCTCACCCAACCAGAACTCACATTTGGAGAACTTCGCATACAGTCTCTCCTTTCGCAGCACGGTTAAAACCTCTCGTAAGTGCTGCTCGTGGTCCTCGGCATTCCTCGAATAGATCAGGATGTCGTCAATAAACACGATCACGAATCGATCCAACATAGATCTACACACCCTGTTCATCAAATCCATGAAAGCCACGGGTGCGTTAGTCAGTCCGAAGGGCATCACAAGGAACTCATAATGGTCGTACCATATCCGAAACACAGTCTTCTGAACATCTTCATCTCTAACTCTCAGCTGATGATAACCAGATCTCAAGTCTATCTTCGAGATATAGCTCGAACCCTGTAGCTGATCAAACAGATCGTCAATACGTGGAAGCGGATATCTATTCTTCACAGTCTTTTTATTCAACCCCCTGTAGTCGATACACATCTGCATGGTACCGTCCTTCTTTTTCACAAACAGAACAGGCGCTCCCCACGGGGATGAACTCGGACGGATAAATCCATGATCCAATAGCTCCTGAAGTTGTGACATCAACTCTCGCATCTCAGTGGGTGCCAGCCTATAAGGCGTCTTAGCAATAGGCACCGCTCCTGGGATAAAGTCGATACGAAACTCAACCTGACGATCTGGCGGTAACCCAGGCAACTCCTCTGGGAATACCTCAGGGAACTCTCTGATCACTGGTATATCCTCTATGGTCTTCTTCTCTTTCCGGGCATCAACAACATAAGCCAAGAAGGTCTCACACCCCTTAGAAACATATCTATGAGCTCTGGCCATAGATACTATACCGATCTCGCCTCTGCAGCTCTCACCATACACAGTAACACTCTCACTGTCTGAAATGGGGATATAGATCATCTTCTTCATGCACAAGATATCGGCATGTCTGGCTGTCATCCAATACATACCCACTATCACATCAAAACTGCTAATCTTTATCGGTAGCAGATCAACCAGAAACTGATGCGCATCTATCTCTAAAACACGATCTCTATAACTCGGCTCACTAAAGCTGTACTCCCATCCACTTTCTCAACAACCAACGGAACAGATAAAGCAGTAGGAATAGAAAAGTACACACAGAATACAATAGACACATACGAGCGATCCGCTCCAGAATCAAACAAATACGAGCGCTAAGCCCATTCAGGATGCATGTACCAGATACCACGTCTGTAGACTCTCGGTCCTCCTCTGTAGTATCTTAAAACACTCTGTCACGGCCTCTGGGAACTGTGTGACAGTGGCCCGATGATGCGGGCTTGGCTCTGGTCTCGCTGGTGCTCGCTCCCTGCACCACCGGTGGTGCCTCCGGTCAATCTTTAGCAATATGTCCCGGCTTCCCACAACGAAAGCATAGAGAATCCCTCGAAGTACAAGTCACTGAAGTGTGCCCATACTGCCCACAACGATAGCAACGCGGCTGCTCAGGCATACATGATTCCGAATGACGACGATGGCATCTCTGGCAGTCTCTCTCGCCATAAGAACTGTCGGCCCGACTCCCTGATGGCTGGGACCCCTGCCCCACACTACTCTGGCTCTGACTGGGAGCACTGAATCGTGAAGTCTGACCCTGACTCTGTCCTGTCGCCCCTGACCCCTGATACTGACCAGACCTCCTCGATCTACGATCCCTGCCCCTGTCCCTGTCTCTGTCCCGACGGGGACCCCGAACTCTGTCCCTGAAAACGCTGTTGCTCGGGCTGGCTCTCTTTCGGTGTTTCATGAGACTCTCGCCGGTAACTCGGAGGCTGATCGGACGTCCCAGTCCTCTGACTCTGTGCCGGTGGCTGCCCTCGCTGCTTCTCTATCACTCTCTCCCACATCCGGGCCATCTCTAAGGCCCTCACAAATGTGGGAGTATCATGCAGTCCCACAAAATCACGGATATCTGATTGAAGGCCATCTATAAATGCACTGCCTTTCGGCTCTCTGTATCAACATGCTGGGGTGCGAACTGCGAATACTCGTTAAATCTCTCAAAATACTGCTAAACAGTCATATCCCCCTGCTGTAGATGAAGAAACCGACGCTCCATCTATCTGCGCTCATCACGAGGAATATACTGAAGCTCGAATACTGCTCGAAACTGATCCCAGCTCATAGCATACGCCGCAAACGATGTCATCGAAGACTCAATCGACTTCCACCACTCCGAAGCCCCTCCTCTCAACAAGTATGTCGCATAACCGACCATATATCTGGGGTCAACATGGGCTACCCGGAAGGCAGCCTCAATCTCCCTCTCCCATGCCATAACTGCACCTGGATCACCACCGCCACTGAACTGGGGTGGGACTCCTGTTTGATACCATCAATGTAACACCCTCTTTTCGCACATAAAAGCCACGTCAATATATAATGATAAGTGGCAATATCTCAAACATCTCACAATACACATGTCAGGGGTTAACGAAAATCACGATTAATTAAAACTTTAATACAACATCTTCTATACATCATGTCGCAGGTCTAATATAGATAATTATCACATACAACTGAAATATCATACAAAGTCTAACTTCAAGCTGTCATACACACTAATAAGATACACTATTCTCGAAAGCTAACAACAACATGCAGCAATTACATATACAAAATCTCTGATAAATCTCTGCTCCTACTTCTGCGGCTGTGACCTCACTGTCTGATTGCCTAAGACACGTTAGACTCGAAAACATAAGTTGGGAAGCTCGTGAGTACGCGAGGGTTAGACTCTGCAAAAATAACACATAACATGCACAAACACATAGATAGCTCAACACAATAACACATATACTCAGTGCACGTCTCAGCTCAAAAGGACGTCGTTCCCCAGCTAACAGGCCGCACACAACAGCGGTTAGCTACACAATAGGCACATGACCGACCTGGAAATAAACACTGCTGTATATATACAGTCTTATACTTCATGACTGGTTAGGGGCAGTCAGCCTGCGTGATCACACATCGCGGAAACCTGGAAACTCATACACATATAAAGAGGCAAATAAAATCATACCTGAGGTGCCACGTCTCTGTCTCATACACATATCACTATCACATAACAACTCATAAAAAGTATGCGCGTTTTGAAAGAACTCGAGTACTCACCTATATATCCAATCACCTGCTGAACTAAACTCTATCGCGGCTCGGTATGCTTTTGGCTCGAACCTCTACACATAACGGATCCTAGAATATTAATACAAGCCCGACTGATAAGTAATACAGACCCGAACACATACACTGTACTGAACTGAACCCGACAATCAACCCCCAAACGAACCCTGAAGCCCAAAACCAACACTAGCCCAACCAACTGGGTCACGGCCCGCACCGGGGGCATCGCGGCTGCACTACTAATCGCGGTCACGCCCTGACCATCGCGGCCACGATCTGACCACGACTATGCTCATCATTGCTGGCGCAAACCCGCTGCCCATGCTGAACCCATCGCGACCACGCTCTGGGGGTCGCGACCGCGACCACGGACGAACAGGCTCCCTCTACTTCGCGTTAATGGCAAAACTAGGGGCCTTAACACCCCTAAACTCCAGTTTAAGCATCAATACACATACAGAACACATATGTAACTACTTAACAAGCCTTAAAGCCAACAAACGATTCCAACAACATATAACACAAAATTCAGCAATCAAAATCCATGGTCTCTTACCTTGAAGCTCAAGAACACACAATAAAGATGGTGATGATCAAATTTCAGCAACCAAATCAAATCTTGGGAGCTTGTTCTTGCTGTTCCGGAATCACACGCACACACACTCACTTGTTTCTGTTTTGGGCAAGAAGGGAAGAAAGAAAAGGGACTTTCAAAAGAAGCCATATATATTTCCCTAATTAGTAAGCTCCGGACCCAATTAATCCGACCCTGATATCATTTTTTTGCTATTAACATCATCTTAACCCATTTAACGTCGTGATCTCATAATTATTATTAATCCGCTAAAATAATAATCTAGCGACACGTAGAACTCAATCCCGGCACGTATAATCTACTAATCGGGATCTCATTCGGCCAACACAACTAGCTGAATACCCGTGCGTTGCTCGGGTGATGTGTGATGAAATTAATATTTATAATTAATTTTTTTGAATGACAAATTTAACCTACTCCTACTCCTATTCCTAAACTATTCTTTTGTCCCAAATGAGGACTTCATAAGTTACTTCCACTGCTCTTAAATTCCAACTTGTCTCCGACGGGAGTCGAACCCGTGACCCAACACTTACACGTCACCCCTCATACCAAATGGGCTAAACCCCAATGGTATTTATAAATAATTGATGACGCAATAAAAAATTATTTTTTTTAACGAAAACTATACATTGTTTGCGAAGAAAATGTTACTTATATTAATCATGAATGTTAATTATTACACATAATTATATTTAAAGTCTATACATATCTAGTTTAATACATGTGAGTTGATCAAAATACTGATTTTAGTTAAAGAAAATCGTGTATAAGAATGAAGTATATAGGAAAAAATAATAATAATTTACAATAAAATGAAAACCTATCATTTTTCCATCAACTAATATACAAACACGTATTTGCAAAGTATTACTTACAATATCGTCTAACAAAATTTTATAATAACAATTTATTCAAACCAATTAATAAAATGTTATCAAACAAAAGCAATTATCATAAAAAAAATAATAATAAATCTTAATAAAATCACATTGAACAATTTAAACGACAAATGACATATCTCATTGGCTAAAGATTTATTTAAAACATTATCGCTTCAATATTAACGGAGTTCTTCAGAATATTAAAACATGTGTTAATTAAGATTAATACATAAACAACACAAAATAATGAGAATCTTTAAATGTAAAAAAATATATATCAATGCGACGTTTTTTCTGAGGTTTGAATTAGGGATGACACAATTTTGACCCAACAGACGGGACGATAAAAATGTCTCGTAGTAAAAAAAGTAAGCTAGCACATAATTTTTTCTAAACAATAAATGCCACATGTTTACCTATTTTATAATATATGCTGATTAAAAAACTATTTTTATATGTTTATCTGCTGTATTTTATATGTTTATTAAACTGAATCATCAATAAAATTAAAATCTAAATGTAAATGTTATCCCATCAATACTTATCTATATATTTAATAATTTTTTTCCCATTTGCTTATAAATTTAATAAAAATAAATAAACATTATATAAAATTATTAAATTTTAAAAAGTAAACAAACGACATATAAAAATGTATTTCATAATATTTTATTTATTATAATAAAATATAAAATATTGTTTTATCTATAAACTAAAATTTTAATCTATGTTAACTAATATATATATTTATAAATGAAAATTTTAGAATAGTCAACTATTCATATTTAATTTATAAAACTATAAAAATAATAATTTTGAATAATTAATGTTTAATTGTAATTTGTATACGTAAATAAATATCTCATTATTTTAGGCAGGTTTGTTAGTATTGATAGGATTGATGATAATGTTATCCAATTATTTTCTGAATTTTAACAAATTATATTGCGCCAAAGCAGCAACCTTAATTTTCTGAATTTTAACCAATCACATTGTGGCAATTCAGCCTTAATTTTCTGAATTTTAGCCACTAATATTGCGCCACGTGAGCATTTTTTCTCTCTGCTCCGTCGGCAATATATATATATATATATATATATATATATATATATATATATATATATAAAATAATAATAATAATACATTAATTATCCACTAAAATAAACACACGTACCAGGTTAGAAGTCCAGATGTTACAAAAGATATAAACTTATAGTTTTATTCGTTTTGATTAAAATATTTTGTTAATTTTTTTTGATCTAATTATAAATTTTGATCGAAACATATAAATTTCACATTTAAACAATATATATTATTTTAGTATAACATAATATTTAAAGATAAAATTTGATTTATTTATAAATGTAAACAAAATATAAATATGATGAAGTTTTAAATTGAAACGTATAAAATACAGAATATATATATATATATATATATATATATATATATATATATATATATATATATATATATATATATATATATATATATATATATATATATATATATATATATATATACGGGAAAAGTGGGTGTGTGGCTGTCATGTACCCAAGCTTGGGTATAGAACCCCCAAAACGACGTCGTTTTGGTCATTTAAAAAAAAAAAGCGCTGCCTGCTTTTCTTCTCTTCGACCATCCATTTTCCTCTCTACTCTCTGCTTTTCTTCTTCAATTGAAATCGAACCAGTACCAGACCTGCTTCGAAAATTGTTTATTCCTGATCGAATTAATTCATCTTTGCAATTTGGTTCCTCCCCAAAACGGAAGCAGACCTGTTTCGATCGAACCAGACGTTTTTCGGCTCCGTGCTCATCAAGAAATCGAACCAGACCTGTTTCATTATAATCAAGTTGAAGTAGCAGACGATTTCTTCTATTCATGATCGAATTGGAACATCGGGTCATTTCTCTAATTCATTTCTTCATAAAATGTCTTTTTCATGATTAAGTTGAAACATGAATGGCAAGACACTTTATTTTGATGTTGCCACTGCTGGATTTAAAGTTCACTGCTGGATTTTTTTTGCTGCTGCCACTGCTAGATAATCACCATGATATTTGTTTTTGGCTTTTATTTTGCTGCTGCCCCTGCTAGATAATCACCATGATATTTGTTTTTGGCTTTTATTTTGCTGCTGCCACTGCTATATAATCACCCTGGATTTAAAGTTCACTACTTGATTTATGCTTTTTATTTGGTATTCTTTAAAGTTCACTTTATGTCATTGTTTTATCATGTATTCATCCGAAATATTTATCAAGTATTCTTTCTCTTGTACAGAACGTAATGAATTTAAATACTCGATCATCAAATGAGTCCTTCGAAACTAATTTAATTGAAGATATTGATGCAAATGGTTATTTGGTCAATAATGAGGACTTGGAATACAAATCTGATAAAGAAACCAATGTAGAGTCTTTGAATCTTGGATGTGATGAAGATGAACATAACATTGATATTTTTTTGGGAGGAGTCTTTAATACACCTAGCGATGCATATACGTTTTATAATCAGTATGCTTTTGTACATGGATTTGGTATACGTATTCATTGGGATTACAAAAACAAGACAACAAATGAGGTTTATCGAAAAATGTATGTGTGCAACAAACAAGGTTTCAAAAGATTGAAGGGTGATAGTTCTTGTGGGTATTTGAAGAAACAACGAAGGGAATTAAGAACCGGGTGTGAAGCAAAGCTTCGAATTTCTAAACAAAAAGATGATAAATGGATTGTGGATATATTTAATGATACACACAATCATGTTTTGAGCACTACACCAACAAAAGTAATGAAACACCGGTCTCATGGAAAGTTCCATCGCTCCATGGCTTGCAAATCATTAATGTTGGAACTTGGTGAGTCCGGGTTAAGACCATCTCAAATAAAAAAAGTTGTAAATGCGTTGAAATCTCCGTATGAAGCTGATGTCACCTCAAAACAATGTGCCGATATTCTGATTGAACAACGAAAACAGTACAAAGGTAAAGAGTTTTATGGGCTTATCAAGCACTTTCAAGATAAAGCATCAACAGATGTTAACCAGTATTTTGAAATAGACTTGTTTGATGATGGTTCTCCTAGAAATAATTTTTGGGCTGATGGGAGATCAAGAGATGCTTATGTAAAATTTGGAGATGTAGTTGTGTTTGATGTTACATATATGACTAACAAATTTAAGATGCCATTTGCTCCATTTATTGGGGTGAATCACCATGGTCAATCAATACTTTTTGGTGGTGCATTGCTTGAGAATGAAAAGGAAGAAACTTTTCAATGGCTATTTGAACATTTCTTAAAGTGCATGTTTAACAAGTACCCATTTGCAATAATAACTGATCAGGATAAAGCAATGGGTAATGCAATTCGGAATGTTTTTCCAAACACTCGGCATCGTTATTGTGCATGGCACATTAAAAAACATGAGTTAGAACATCTTCGGTCATTTATATCACATTATAGTGATTTCCAAGAAGCTTATAAACGATGGGTAAAAAGTGATACGGTTGAAGAATTCGAAACCCAATGGGAAGTTTTACGTAGTAAGTATAAGCTTGATAGTAGTAGGTGGATGATAGAGATGTACAACCAACGAAGACATTGGGTTAAAGCTTTCTTGAAAGATGTTTTCTTTGCCGGAATGACAACAAGCGGAAGAAGTGAAAGTATTCATTCCTTTTTTGATGGATATGTTAATTCGAAGACCATGTTGAATGAATTTGTAATTCAATATGATAAGGCTGTTGAATCTCGAAGGGCTGATGAAGAAAATGAAGACTTCCAGACAATGAACACCAGGCCAATTCTTTCGTCTATTCATCCAATAGAAGCAAAAGCAGGTAATTTTGTTTTAAGTCTCTTATGTTCCTCATTATCTACTTTTGGGAAAACAAGTTACCAGAATCATATAATTAATTAATTTGCAGGTAAATGTTATACTAGAAAGATTTTTGAGGTTTTCAAAAAAGAATGGATAGAAGCCACCAACAATTTAACTCATGAGACTTTAAGCAAAAGTCCTGAACAAATCAGTTATAGTGTTGGACAAGTGAATGTTGAGAAAAGATACTGGAGAGTTGTTAACTTCTATTACTTAAATGAGGTGGATGTGAGATGCTCGTGTGCTAAGTTTGAAACTCATGGGATATTATGCAAGCATATCTTATATGTGATGAAAAAGAAGCATGTTGAAACCCTTCCTGATCAATATATTTTACCTAGGTGGACACTAGATGCTAGGTACAAAGTAGGCAACGGTAATATTGGACTTGAAGACATGAACAATAAAAGTGGAGTTAGTGCCTTCACCATATGGTGTGTTCATGAAAATTGTACCAAGGCAATTGAACAAGCAAAAGACTCTCATTTGGAGATAAAGAAGCTCAATGCTTTCCTAGTAAAGTTTTTAGAAGAGCAAATGATTCGGAAAAACGAAAAAGACGTTGAAAATGAATGTCAAGACTCTGATGTGGGTATATCTCAAGTAAACATGTTGCCTCAAATGTCTATCCGAGATCCTCTTGTTCTTACAAATACTAAAGGGCGCCCTAAAAGTGCAACGAGAATCAAGTCTTCTTAGAAGTAAAACGAAAGAGAACTTGTTCTTATTGTAAGCAACTAGGCCATTATGTTACTGGGTGTCCAAAAAAGAAGGTAATTCTTGTATATATATTGGCTTTATGTTTTCTTCTTTCCCTATTTTAATGTTTAATTTTAATCTTTATTAGGAGGATGACTCTTTACCAAAACAGAATGATGAGATGTAGCGTTCGTGATCCATCTTACGCATGAAATGTGGGGGTTGTGATGCTGCTGGTACTTGAGGTTTCTGAGATAAAAAGACTATCACTGGTTGTCCAAAAAAGAAGGTAATTGTCATTTCTATTTCTTTCTAATGTTTCATAAGTTTCATAGTTTAATATAATAACTTGTATTTGTAGGTCAATGATTCTTTTCAAGAAAATAATGATGCTTTAGGTGATATTTATGGTGATTGTTGCAGTGAGTAAAAAGGAAAAAGAGAGGGGTGAGTGTTGTAGGTATTTATTGAATTGTGTATGGTTGTGTGTTTGTAAGGATTTGAAGTGTTTGTCTAAGAATTTCAAATATTTGGTTATGTTTTTACCATGTAATGATGATATATTAAAAAGTGGTGTTGGCTCTGTTTAATTGTGTCTTGTTATAAAGTCTCAGAGTGGGTGTGTGTTAGTGAATCTCAGATTGGAGAAAAACAGCAGCAGGTCATGTGTGATGTGTGTGTTCTGTGATCTGTGAGTAGCAACTAAACAGAGTGTATGTGGGCGTGTGTGTGATAGAGACAACAACAACAATAATAACTAAATGCTAAGTGTGTTTTGTGTGCAATTGGGGCTGGTTTGACAAGAAATTAAAAACCAATAACAGCCTAAGTATGTAAGTATCACCTTTGGACTGGTTGGTTTCATCAATGTTTGGTCATTCTCTTTGATGGATACAGGTTGAGCAGCTATCTCCGTCTTTCCCATTTCTGTATATTTTGAATTTTCAAGACATTTTTGAGTTCTTCGAACCTCTTGAGCTATGCAACAGACCACCATGTCTATGTGCATGTGGCTGCTAATAGAATATTGCTTAATTTCTCTAGCAAACTCAAGACAAGCATCAAGGTGGAGCCAGGATTCTAAAAGTGGGTTATATTTGATTGTAAATTGGATAAAAGATGAATATTGTAATAAATAAAGTTCCACAACAGGATGCAAAGTTTATAACAACAAAAAGTACTATATGAAATAAAATCAAGTTCTATGGTTCTGGACACCGTAATCAAAGAAGACGTATATTATTCCGCACATTCATTTTCAGATTTAAACATGTAAAACATGTTAAAGAAATTCCAAAGAATGTAAGAGGGATTTATGCTCAAGCTACTTCAACATTTACATGAGCTATGCAACAGACCACCATGGCTTTTATTTTGCTGCTGCCCCTTTGGGTCTACACAATTCAAACAGATCAAGGGAGTCAAACTCTTTTCAGCGAAAGTGGTGGCAAACCTTGCTGCTGAAGGTAGGTGTCATAATGAACTATTGGCCAATTCTGATCTAAACATCAACTATCTCACATATATTCTTTTAAGATTGTGCAAGTGCTCAAAGATTCACTATTAATCACACATTTGCCAGCAAGAAACATATGCACAGAACATAATCACTATTGTTCCAAATTTAAGAAGCATAAACATATCGAAGATCCAGGTGGAATCGAACCACCATCTTCCCATATTGGCGCTCTAACCATTTGAACTATGGATCTATATATGAGAATAACATCTAATTAACAAATTGAAAGAATGAACTCATAATTTTACATTCTAGCTAGACCAAATCACTTGTATAAACAACTCAAAGAAATCACATATAACTACTAGATGTGTACAATTCTAAAATGGTTCATATACTTTTAAACCTCAATGTATCAATAAACCTTGTAACCAAGTACCTGAATCTGATGAGAGGAGCAATCAAAACAGAGGTGGAGCAAGCAATTGGCATTCGTCCAAATCAGAAGCAGAATACTCGATTGGAGTATTGGCGTAGGGAGAATAAATCAAAAACAAAGAACCCTAAATTCGAAGAAAGAGGAGAACCAAAGAAACCATAAATTCGAAGAACCCTAAAGTCGATCACATTATAAGCGAAGAACCCTTTGGTTCGAAGAGGAGAACCAAAGAAACCCTGGTTCGAAGAGGTGATGGGTTCGATTTCGATGGGAGAAGAGAAGCAGTGATGGGTTCGATTTCGATTGGAGAAGAGAAGCAGGGAGGAGAGTGGAACAGGTCTGGTTCGATAGGGAGGAGGGCGATTGAAGAAGAGAAGGACGGAGGGGTTCGATTTCGATTGAAGAAGAGAAGCAGGGAGGATAGTGGAACGGGTCTGGTTCAATAGGGAGCAGGCAGCGCTTTTTTTTTTTAAATGACCAAAACGACGTCGTTTTGGGGGTTCTATACCCAAGCTTGGGTACATGACAGCCACACACCCACTTTTCCCTATATATATATATATATATATATATATATATATATATATATATATATATATATATATATATATATATATATATATATATATATATATATATATATATATATACACACACATACACACACAAATTAACAAAATATATATGTAATTAATTAAGAAAATTAGTGTTTTGTTAAGTTTATATATGATTCAATTTAATGCGTCTTATGCTTATATATCTCTTCACTCTTATAAGTAAATCAATATTGATTAAGTTTTTATATTTTGTTACACCAAAAATTATATATTTTTGTCAAAATCCTAAAAAAATATGTTTCGGTCGAAAGTTATAATTACATCAAAATATATTATCTTAACAAAATAATTTAATCAAAACGAATAAACCTTTAAGATTATATGCCAAAAGATATAAATACATCGAAATCTATTAAAATAATGAAATAAATAAAAAATTATCAAGTCTATATATTTTCTTAAAATAAACAATATATTCTGTTAATACGTTAAATAACATTTTAAGAAATAAATTAAATATATGTTAGAAGGTAAAATACAAAAGACTAATATATAAAGTATTTTCAGTTTAATTATTACAATAATTAAAAATGTAATATATCGGTTAAATAATAATTATAGGATGAAACAAATAAAATTTAATTTAATTAGCTTAAGGACCAATAATGAAACAATTGAAATGGGCAAATTTGATATCTTGAAAAAGTTAACTGAGTTAGTGACTAAAATGTGATAATTTTAAATATAATGACTATTTATGAAACTAAAAGGCGTTAGGTATCAAAACAATAACTTTTATAAAACCTGTAACACCCTCTCTTTACACATAAAAGTCACGTCATAATAATATCATAAGTGGCAATATCGCATATAATCCATAGTACATATGTCAAAGGATATTACAAATCTCGAATAATTAAAACTTTCACACAATCATGTTTACAGCAAAATCCCCAGTTTAGTACAGAAAATCGAGCTCAAATCAAACTGGCATACAACGACTGACACATACGGAATAAATACATGAGTTACAAAATCACAGTTTCTCAATAGATACTATAATCATATAGTAACTAATACAAAAATCCCCAAGTAGCTCCAACTCCTACTTCGGCGGCTGCAGCTGCTGTTCCCCTTTCTGATTGTCTGAACATGTTAACTCGAAAACGTAAGCTGTGAAACTCGTGAGTACGCTAGGGTTAGACTCTGCAGAATAAACACATAGCACATAGCACACAATGCACATCTCTATCACAAAACCTGGCGATCATCCACACATCTCATATATGATCATGAAAGAGCATGAGATTTGGAACACTGTATATCTCAATCCGTGTGGGGACAATTCCTCGGCTAACAGACTGCACGCAACGGTGGTTAGCAAATCCCTGTAGCTCAAGAGCGACCTGGCTACAGGCATTGCCGTATATATACGCTCGAATGACTGGTTAGGGACAGTCAGCTCACGAGATCACCTCTCGCGAGTAACAGTCCATATGGAACTCATCACGGACACCCTGGAGTGGATCTCATCTAACGCACATGAAACACATATAAACACAATAATGGAATCATACTTGAAGTTCACGTCTCTGTCTCATACACTTCACATATAACAGTAGCTACATAACTAAAACTCATACAAGGAAGAAGTGCACGTTTAAAAAAGAACTCGAGTACTCACTTGTCAATCTGATCAACTCACTGAATCCTATGATCCATGATTCGGCCCGGTTCGTTGTCTGCTCATCCCTGTAAATACATACGAATCCCAGACTGTTAATTCAAACCCAACAGATATTTATAACAACTCAAATACTGATCTTATAAATGAATCGGACCCCAAAAGGTAACTCCAAATGGACCCCAAAGCCCAAAACAAAAGTCCGGATCAAAATAACATGATCGCGGCCCGCACTCAACCTATCGCGGTCGCGCTCAAGCCATCGCAGCCGCGCTGACCATCACGGCCTCCGCCCCATAATATCAGCCGTGCTCGACCATGCACCGCCACAGGACCCATCACGGTCACGCTCTTGGGAGAGCATGTCTCTTCTATTCGTCTCCATGGCTGGCCAGGGGATAAAACCCCTTTACAAACTCGATTTCAGCAACAATAACTCATAAAATCTATATATTACTACTCCCTAAAGGCCCATAGGCCAATTCCACGAATTTCACAGAGCATAACAAGGATTAATTCAATGATCTCAAGCTTTTCTTACCTTTAACCCAAGAACACAAACAAGGAAGTGATGCAGATCAATTCCAGCAATCAATTCCAATTCTGTAGCCAATCTTGATGGCTTCAGTAGTACATAGCACACCCACACACTCTTAAGTGTTAAATTTGAAATGAAGAAGGCAAGAGAAGTGTACCTATGTATACTTTCTTTTTTTAGTAACCCCGGACCCGATAATCCAAACCCAATATCATATTTTCAATATAAATGTCAATTAAATCCATTTAATCTCGCGATCTCATATTTATTAATAGTCCACTAAAAATATAAACTGGTGCCACGTATATCACAATCCCAACACGTATAAATCCATTAATCGGGATATCATTGGACCAACGCAGTATTAATAAGATAGTAATCCAATAAAATAATTCTGCGTAACACGTCAAATTTTGGGATGTTACAAATCCTCCCCTCTTGAAGAGATTCCGTCCAGGAATCTAACTCGAACTCTGAAACAACTGGGGATAGTGGCTTCTAATCTCAGACTCAGTTTCCCAGGTGGCGCTAGTGCCTTTATGGTGTTTCCATTGAACGAGTACTAACACAATCTCTTTATTTCTCAACTTCGTCACCTTCCGGTCAGTAATGGTTTCGGGCTGCTCGGCGTGTCTCTGCTGATTGTCAATGGTAATCACGGATAATGACGCGTACAGATCGTTTGTGGCTAGACACTTTCTCAGATGACTCACGTGGAACGTATCATGCACGTCAGCTAACTCTAGAGGTAGCCTCAGTTTGTAAGCCTAATCCCGGACTCTGGCAACGATCTCAAACGACTCAATGTACCTCGGACTCAGCTTACCTCTGCGTCTGAATCTAATAACCCCCTTCCATGGCGATACCTTCAGCATAACTCAGTCATCCACCCTGAACTCAAGCTCTGTCAAACAACGATCAATATAACACTATAGGCGACTGATTTTATTAAAACTTGACTCAAACTAGGGCTATAGAAACCGATTTCAACTTTTAATTCCAACTAGAGATTAAGAAATCTGGATTTTGTGTGTGTAATCTGTGCACTTCGCACAATGAACACGCCCATTTTGGCCTAAATGTATGTTTTAAACACCAAGTTGGTGTTAAATAATAGCTTATTTTAGTAGTTATAGTGCATACTGATAGATTTCACTCATAGGATGGGTACAAAACAATTAACTATAAATCTGGAAAATTTATGAACTACAAGTGATGAAGTTCGGACTTAAGGATCATCCAAAGTTCGGACCATCCAAAGTTTGAATCACAACATTAAAAGTTTAGGAATCAAGTACATAACCTGACATCCGAAGTTAGACCTAAAGATAGTACACAATGAGACAAAGGCCAAAAGGCTAACATGTTCAAAGTTCTCAAACACCCGAAGTTCGCAAAGGATCTGAAGATCGCATAGGATCTGAAGTTCGTATATATCAAAGTTTGAAACATCATCTAAACTTGAGCAATAATATGAAGTTAGCTTGTCATGCCCTTAAATGCAATGTACTTTATCAATTAATATAAATGAGTCTCATTGATGAATATTTTGCAATGCCAAACAAAGTAAAAGCATAATTTAAGTAAGTAGCAGTCTGAACAATCAGAATTCACCATATCCTTGCACAACATCAAAAGCATAAGCCAACATAACAATTACTATGAGTGGTAGATATTAATTTTATTGCGTTCTATGTAATTTGAAACTTTATTCATAACTTTTATTGGCATCCATTTTAAATATAAGCAGTTTAATCAAGTTGCACGACAAGATTTGCTGATCAGCTAAAGCTCATCATACTACTCTCATTTGCATATTCATTAAATATAAACTTAAATGAGTTGCACGACATAATTTGTTGATCACCTAAAGCTCAACATACTTTCATGCCATTAACTTCAATACTCAACATTACTTAGCCATTATATTGCAAACTCAGCACCAACACTTTTATACAGTGTTTGGGTGGCAGTCTAAGTTTATAAAGTGCTCATTTACTTGATGAGAAACACTATAGCATCAAAGCACTGCGATGATACCCACGTTGCCTCCTGGTTGCTAGCTCAGTATGTGTCTGATCCCACAAAATGTGTGTGTGTGTGTGTGTGGTATTATCATCATCCTACTCTTATTGCTTTACGTCTCAATAAAGGAAAAATTTTTTATTGTTTAGCAAATTGCTCATCTTAAGCAGCATACTGATTGGTCCCTTATATTACTAAGCAAAACATGGCAAATAGTACACCACGCACATAAATGCATGTAATTTGTATTATCTGCTCACTCACTAAGCAATTAGTTTATCCTCGTGGACTTATTATTTTTCAGGCAAAGGCAAAAGTACTGCTAGACCTTCTACCTAGGTTCAAATATTGAATCAGGAGGATCTAGACCACTACTCTTTTAGTGGTATTTTGCACGTTATTTATGTAAGGTTGGATAGAAGCTTGTAATATAGAACTCTGATGTAATAAATAATAGATGCGTACCTTTTAGTATATTAGTGTGAAAATATTGTGTGATATTTTAATTATTTAATCAATGTAAAGTGTGGTTTGTAATAAACATAATTATTTTATTAGCATGCCAATTGCATAGCTTGATCTTGGGAGTTGCATGAAATTATAAGCAGGATATCACAACATCCTACACAAACTAAATCTGAATCGAATCAGAAAAATTGAGAGTTTGTGAAAAACATAAACGATTTTCAAAAAAACAAACTTGTATGACCCTAAACCAAATCATAAATACAACCTCGAAACAAAATCTCAGAAGGGATGGAGTCAGTGGAGTCGCCAAAGGTAGATGAGAAGGGAGAATGTGAATGTGGGTGTCGGCTAGAGATGAAAAAAATAGTTAAGGGTTTTAATCGAAAAAGACACTAACTTCGAGGTTTTTTATTCAACAATCATGTTTAAGAATTACACATGTAATGCTACGTAGGCGACACGTAAGTCAGGTTTGCCATGTGGATGTCACATGTGTGTTACATAAGCAATTTAACTTATTATAATCGGTAACACCTTAAATTTGTAAGATTTTACCGGTTGAATGTTTTTTGTGCAATGAAAAATGGTTGGGGGGGTTTTATTCAAAAAAATAGTCTAACTTAGTTGAGATGGGAAACCCATGTTGTACGTGTTAAGAGCCCGACCACGTGGGGTAACTCGGATGAGATGGAGATCGTGCCCCACGTTAGGGTAGTGCGACCTGCGATCTGGGCACGACAGAGGTGTCACGAGCATGACCGCATCAACACTGTTCATGGTAGCATCATATTTTAGCTCTTATATGCTATATTGGGTAATGTTAATAGCATGCTACAATAATTCATGTATATAGTAATGTATTATAATTGTGTGTGTATTCAGGGTCTCGTAAAGATCAATTGGGGGTCATGAGGTGAATATTTATGGTTGTAGAGTTTGGCCTACTAGCTTCTAGTTAGAATATAAATATTTTATGTGATGCACTTACATTTCATACCTGATTTTATTCCTATAACTTGTTGGGAGTTGGGCTTTGAAGGAAGGGAACCTCTAGTTAGATATGTCTTTTATAAATGCTTTTAAAAGTGTTATTGTTATTATTTTAAAATAATTGGGTTGTTGGATTGGTGTAGGGATAAGTTGTCATATATATAGTTAGGTCGCTCCTATAGTTTTATATTACTCATCACTAATCCGAGTTATAACACCCCAAATAATTATGTAATATTAATGATGATTTAAATATAATTTATGAATTTAAGAAATGTTAATGAAATATAAATATAACTTTCTCAACGATTGAAATGTTAAAATATCAAATTATAATGTTTATTAATGGAACTTGATAATGTTTATTCTAAGAATTTGTAAAATAGGCAACGTACTTTGGATATATATATATAAAATAAGGATTTAAAGTTGAGGGGGGGTTTGATGAAAGTTGAAGATATTTTCTACTCTTACTGGGAAGAGAGAAAAAAAAGCAGAGGGCAAAAAGTAGAAAAAAGATGACAGAGCCATAGTCCTTGATGGAATCTTGGATCAAAAATAAAGATTTAAGCTTGGATTAAGGTATACATGCTAGTTTTGATCTTCTTATTCCTTTTTCGTTACTCTTATTTTGGTTTTTGAAAGTGAACCCAAATGAGTTCATGCGAATCTTAAATTGAAGAGATTCGAACCTCAAATGAGCAAAGGTGTGGCTGTACATAGACGATAGACTTGGGAGCTTAATTAAGAGCTCCACATATTTTGGTTCGTCATTTTGTTGTAACTTGGGTTTCAAAATAAAAGACTTCCACTTTTAATACATACGTGATGAACCTAGTTCCTAATCATTATTGTGTAAACTGATGTGTAAAATAATTAAGCTCAAGATACTTTGTTTCATGATTTATAACACTTTGTTGTGTATGTATGCAAAGTGTTTGGAATCATGATGATTATTAATGATGTATTAAAAGGTTGAATTTATTTGTATTTCGGTAAAGTATATATTGTATTAATTAATGAGTGTTTTTAAATCCACACCCCCTACTAATTATACACCCCCCTTTAATTACTTATTAATGACACTAATCATTACATCATAATGAATTGATTTGACGGATATTAATTATTTTATTTCATAATGATTATATAATAATTTAATGATTTGACTAATTAATATTAAATTTGATTTATAATTTATACACCCCCACCTAGACCTAGCTATTCGTGTCGTGTAACAGGTCAGACACGAATTTTACACGACATGAATTTGCCAAACCTGTACACGACATGAAATAAAAAATGTGTCTGGTCATGAAACATGTACACGACACGGAAAAAATTTGTGTTACCTGTGACACGACACGCAATTTAGCCGTGTCACACGAAAATACATATACACAACCTGTAAACGAATTATACACGAATTTTTAACAAAAATATGAACTTATAAATCCAAAATTTCATCTTCCAAAACATCTAATTCCAAGTTTCCAACATCCAAAACATATAAATCCAAGTTCTCACAAAAATATATAATTCCAAATCCCAAAACATATAAATCCAAGTATCAAACAACACTCCAAATTCCGTGTCTTAGACGTGTCAGACGTGTCTTAGACGTGTCATCCGTGTCACATGTATTTTACATGTGTCTTATACGTGTTTATACAGGTAAATTCGTGTTTGACACGTGTAAGACACGAAACACGAATTTCAAAAACAGGTCAACTTGTTTTGACACGAAACACGAATTTACCAAACATGTACACGAAAATTTCGTGTCGTATACGTGTCGTGTCCCATATTGCTAGTTCTACCCCCACCCATTATGATTTATAATTCATACACCCCCATTGTCACATAATTATTCAATTATTATTATTATTATTAATTTCATTATTAATAAAATTAATAATTAAAAATAAAAAAATAATTAATAATCTAAAAAATAAAAAATAAAAAATAAAATGTTATTAAAGATATAATGTATCTATATAAATGAATAAATTGTTAAAAAAAGTATAACGAATCTATACAGGTTAGCAGTCTATCTTTGTACATATCACTCCAATTCTACAAAATTAAGATCAATATTACAACTGAGTTGTTTGTAGGCGAGTAACCGATCTTTGTACACTTCAGCCCATCCACTTTCTTTTTTCCGCATGTTTTTTTGGAAACCTGGTTATACCTAGAAACATAGGCATTGGGTGACCTTCTTCCAAATCAACTTTTATAAAATGTTTCCTTGCACATGTGCAATTGTGATGGAATGATTTTCATCAATCGAACGTGGATTTGACCAAAGAGGAAAGTATGCCAAGCAGCGTTCATTTGATAAATAATGAACAATGCAATTATACTTATTGGAGATCAAAATACCAGTGTCAGGCATCCGCATCCAACAATAACATGTGCAAATCTAGAACAAAAAAATTGAGGGAGTTTTCTAGTCTTGTATAGTCACTATCAAAGATAAATTTATACTGCTTCTTATTTGTATCTAACTCCTCCAATAATTCGCGACGAACTAAAGGTCATTCACTTTGATGGCAACCCATAGCAACAACTATCGATCGAAAACCACAATTTCCATCCCCTAAAACATCTTTTATTCTGATGACATATGGTTGAAAAACTTATGGAATTTCATTCATCAACGAATGACTATAACGTATTGGTTCCTATATAATTAGAAAAATAAAGTTATCTATCAACGATTTCTGTTTAAAATATAATTTTAAATGCATTAAATATGAATATATTCTTACGTTTGATACGCTCTGTTGAGAAAAATATTCATTGTATGGATAATAATCGTACAGTGATGGGTGCTCCTGATTAAATAGATAATATGAAACTTAGTTAGACAGATAATGTAAAATTTAAATTAAAAGTTGTTATATAAATGTTACCAGTAATATTTGGTGCTGGTGCTGCTGGCTAAAGTAATCGTCTTGTTCGAAGTGAGAAGGTAGTTGCCAATCATCAAGCAAGTTCTTGAAGAAAGGATCTTCATACTGAAATACTGATACTCATGTTGCTCCTCGGTCGGCGATTGCTCATTCAAGTCAAATGCCTCCGGCCTATATGTTGAACAACTAAATCTGCGAGCCTCTTTAGTTAGATCATCGTGAGGTTGCTGAACTTCTTTACCTTTGGTGGGTTTTAGTTGTTCATTCAAGTCAAATGGTACCGACCGGTATATCGAGCAACTATGTCTACGAGGTTCAGTCGGTAAAGGTGGCAGAACTTGCTTGTCTTTGGTGGGTTTTTGATTTTTTTTTTGCGACCACGAGTATTTATGTTGTCAGATGTCTCTCGGACTTTTGTAACAATCCCAAATAGCTTCTGCAACATACTCATCTTCCCCACCTTAGTTGGTTCCTCCTCAAAAACCTTCTCAAATGCCTCTAGGGCGGGTTTACAATTAACAGCTGGTTCTTCATTAGTTGGTGGACCAATTTCTAATGTTTTCCAAAATGAGTCCACAGCAGTAAGTGGAATGGGCTCGCCAATATTACGATAAATAGATATTTCATGCGCCCACGGTAGCGCATAACTTCTACGTAATAGGCAGCCACAAATGTTAGCATCTATACCGTTTATTCTTGTTAGGTCTGTGATTATGCATACCACATAAAACTTCTAACTTCGACGATCTTATATCATCCAAATTGCGGGAAGCTATTATTTCGAACGGACATCCAATTTTGTTTGTAGCAGTGGCTCTACTAGACCCAATATCCTTATACTCTCCGCTACGTTCGCAAACCAACCATATTTTTTACTTCATTTTTTTTGGAATATTTGGAACGCATTTTTATTAAAATTACTTCGACATTTTTTGCAACATCGTACACCCATTTTGTTACTTCTTCAAGAGATGCAAAATTCTATACGAAAAATAATATCTTTTAATAACTATGCAAATTTATACTAAATATGTAAAAAAGTTACGAGATATTAAGAAATTTACCTGAACTGAGGAAAATACATCTGTAGTACCCAAAACGTAATCTTCGCAGCTCGCCATGAAATTGTTAAAAATCTTGAAGAAAACAAATATAGTTGAACGTAGGTTTTTTTTTTGTGATAATAGTGTGAAATTGTTAAAAACCTTATGAAATCTGAAAGGGAAATGTGATAGAATATATATAGGCAACGAAGTGCCCCAAAATGCGTGAATCATTAATGATCCAAAATGACCCAAAATGCGTGAATCAATAATGAATCAAAAACTGTTAAATCCGTGAATCAATAATGACACAAAATGCCAATATCAACTTCACCGATCAATAAATCCCATCACATTTGTATTTTTAATTTTTAATTACCAAAATACCATTGTCATCATTTTTTGAAAAGTTAAGTATTTATTCATCAATTTTGATTTAGAGCTTTGTGTTTCTCAGCTAGTCTTCATTAATAAATATTCTTGACCATAATAATCTTTCTTCACTCAATTTGGAGTTTCCAAAATATTTTGAATTTTTTTAAAGCTTCTTTCGCATCTTTCGTCGAAAATCCAACTTTGCTCCTTTTTAGCTCCAAAAATAAAAAAATCTTAATAATTATATAAAATTTTAGAAAATTTACAACACATTAAAATATTTTTTTTTTGATTTTTGGTGTAATTAAAAAAATTAAGCATAACTATTAATTAATTAAGATTTATTTTAAAAATAATATGAATTTAAAAAAAATTATAAATAAATCATTTGATGTGACGGGGTGTGCGATGTGGTAAAATTAATAAAATTAAAAAAAACTTTTCAATTTTCAAAAATTAAAAAAAAGCTTAAAAAATATATAAAATTTTAAAAGAGTTACAACACTTTTAAAAAGAATATTGATTTTTTGGTGTAATTAAAATTTTTTTGCGTAATTTTTAATTAAATTAAAATTTAATTAAAAACTAATATGAATTTTATAAAATTAAAAATTAATCATTGATGTGACAGAGAGGGGAGGGGGGGGGGGTATATTAATAAGTGAAGTGATGTGAGTAATATATGATTTAATTGTTGATGTGACACCGTCATTAAAATTATTAATGAAGGGGGGTGTACGATTAGTAAACGAGCGTCATTAGTTCAGGGGGTGTACATTTAACACGACCCTTAATTAATATATTGAAATACCTATATTAGTTGTGAATGTGTTTCACGTGCGGTCGGTTAGCTTATGTAGGTCATCCCACAAGGGTTGTTATCATTATACTGTGTGGGCCACCCCCGCAAGAGTGGTCAATTCACCTAAACTAGTCTATCTTTGGACATATCAGATTGTTGGGATTCTATACTTAGCAGTTATTTTATTTTACAACGAATTGTTGGGCGGGGCTAGGCTTATGAAATCAATACTAACTCTTTTGGTGTTTTACTTATATATCAAACCTTTATATTGAGCTATTCATCGTGTGTTATTTCCCGTGTGCATCTCTGGTAGCCAGAGAAAGATAGTCAGTTTGTTGTTCCGAAGTAGGAAACATCTGTATCGTTTTTGGGAGTTTTACCTAGGGCTGTAAATGAACCGAACGTTCGGCAAACCGTTCGTGAACTGTTCAATGATAAATTCGTTTATGTTTGTTCATTTATTAAACAAACGAAGATGAACACAAAATTTTGTCCATTTAATTAAATGAACGAACATGAATATAGACTTTGTTCATTCATTTATGTTCGTGAACGTTTGACTATATTCGTTCATTCATGTACATTTATGTTCAATCGTTTATTTCTATTAAGTTCTAAAAAATATATTATATCTAATATAAATATATGACTAATATTATTACATAATATATTTAAATAATTTATTAATTATTAATATAAATTTAAAAATAAAACTTTAAACTCTATTGAATAAAGATAAAAGAATATTCAAATACTCAAATCCTTAAATGTTGTTAATTTAGTATTCAGTACAAGAAAAACATTTTATTGTGATAAACACTTTTAGTGAGGACAAAATGTCCTCACCATAACTCACTAATAGACAAAATTATGTGATTCTTTGACTATTATATTTGACTTAGCATATTGTGAGAACATGTCCTCCAAATAGATAATTTATCTTTTTACATCAAAATTTAAATATTTCAAGTTATTGATTTTTTTGACCCATGATTTGGAGAGGACATGTCCTCATATCTAATATATTAATTTAGATTTTTAGTTTTTCTTTCCACATCTAAATTTTTAACATTTCAATTTGTTAAGTTTTTTTTGGCCCAAGGTTTGGAAATGACATGTTCTCATCATAAGATTTTTATATTTGTGTTAAAAATAACTTAAATTTTCATTAAAATTAAAAAATATCGGGTTTATTTTCCTCACCATATGATATATTAATTTAGATTTTTGGTTTTTCTTTACACACCAAAATTAAAACATTTTAAGTTGTTGACTTCTTTTTTTAACCGAAGGTTTCAAGACGACATGTCTTCACCATAATTTTTCCATATTTTCCATCAAAACTAAATCAAATTATATAAAAAAATCGGGTCTATTTTTGGTTAGGACATCTAGACACTATATGATATTTTAATATAGATTTGTTGTTTTTATTTCCTCACAAATTTTGAAACATTTCAGTTGTTGACTTTTTTTATTTGACCTAAGGTTTCGAGATGAGATGTCCTCACCATAAATTTTTCACATTTTCTATAAAAGTAAATCAAATTCCCTCAAAATTTTAAGAAATCCCGGGCCTATTTTTGGTGAGAACATGTCCTCACTATATGATTTTAAAGTTTAAATTTCAAACCAAAAAATTCTGACCATAGAATTACTTAAATATTAATTTGGGTTTATTGTATAAAATAACAATTTACTATCAATTTTTTTCTTATTGTAGCAATATATATCTTATTCATTACCATTTATAATTGACTCTACTCACCTTTTAATGTACATTTATGCAATCTTTAACTTGAAACCTTTTAAATAGTGATGTAACACTGATTTTTAATTTATTTTGCAATTTAAATGTTGACATAAAATTTTAAACAAATTAAATTTAGAAAAAAAGAAAGGGTTTAATATGAAAAAAACCAACATTTTTTTCACGTTTTTACGGTTTAGTCTCTCCATGTTAGTTTTTACCAATAAAATCCTTAAGTAATATATTTGTTTGTGATTTTTGAAAAAAAAACGTTTGGATTTTTTGTGAAAAAAGTCAGGGTTGATTATGAAAAGAAATAAAATTTTTTCCGAAAACCGGATTAAAAACAATAACTTGAGGACTTTATTAGAAAAAAATTACACGGAGAGACTAAATCGCAAAAGCATGAAAACATATTTGTTTTTTTCATAGTAAACCCAAAAATAAATGGATTAAAAAGCAATTAGGTCATTCATTATTCACTCACCGTCATTTCTTCCTTCCTCACACACCGTCAGTCTCCGTCAAAGGCTCACAACCATCAATTGAGGGTAACGATTCTCTCCTGTCTTACTTTCACGATCGAATCCCCCTCTTCTCCTCTCCCATGAAGGCAACAAAATTCTTTTTGCAAACATCATCAACTTCATCCTCGTCAAACTAGGGTTCCATAATTTGAAGATAAAGATGTATGTATCTTTCGTTTTCCATGGCGGCGATTTTCAATGGTGTTTAGAGTTGGGGTTTTCAGATATTGTTTTTGGTTTGGTGAACTCTCATGCTTTTCGTTGTACAGGATTGAAGGAAAAGACATATGTGGCGGGATAGGGAGTTAAGTTGTTTATTTCTTGTCGATGGAGTTCTTTTCTCCAGAGCAGGTGATTTGGGATTGTCTGTGTTTCGTGTTCCCATAATCAAGTTAGATAATTACAGATTATGTAGACAAGTTTTGGTTACACCTAATGCTTTTGTTCCTCCTCCACTACAAGATGGAATTGATCTAGCTTATTCGTCAAGTATCCATACCATTGTTTTCATCAAATTTATTAAATCTATTTTTTCCCACATCTGACTTCACTGTAAATTTATAGGTTTAGTTTCGTTTTTCTTATAGCATCATCAAATCGATTTAGAGTTTTTAGATTTAAAATTTGGTACAGATGTTTGATTGTCTTCTTAGATCAAAAATCATTAATTTTTGTCAGGTTTAATGATTTTGAGTTTTATGTGAGTTTTCCTCATGTTTATAGTGTTCATAGTGTAACAATGTTTGACAGAGATATAACAGTTATGGAGGAGGTGGGTTTTGTGTGTTTTCTTGATCTTCAAATTTGGATTTTAATGGATTTGATTTAGGTATTAATTTTCTATCTACTAGTTTATTATCCACGTACTACATGGAATAGTTGAATAACTATTATTTTAACTTTATATAAATGTTAAAATTTGTTATAGAAAAGACAAATAAAATAGCAATATTATATTGCTGAAGAGATTATTGAAAATATACAAAATAGGTAACTAAATGTAAAATACATAACTAAAAAATAAATAATAACAAAGAAAGGAAAAAATTATATAAGTTGGAAGTTTGGATAAGAAGCTAAGGAAAGAAATAAGTTGTAGACTCAAATTTAAAACAAAAATCCATGATAATAGGCAAACGTCTTTTTCTAAATTAATTTAATTATATTTTAACATTGAAGTGTAGAATATTATACATGTCTTTTCCAAGTTATGCCGATTGGTATTCTAGTTAGGTGCCAAATGAAATCTATTACTCTTTCAATAGAATAGATAGATTCTTGGTGTTCAAGATTTAACTAGTGGTGATTAACGACGACGATGTCAGTGACTAAGAGTAGCATTGACATTACTGATATTGGTAGACTTGTTCTTTTTGCTAAAGTCATAAGGAAAATATTTGTAGGATATAGTAAACGGTAAAGTATTAAATATATTGTCATAATAAGAAAAAAATAAAAATAGGTTGTTATTTTAAGCAATTAACCCTATTTAATTTCTATTGAAAGTAAAAAACTTGGTGTCTACTTTAGGGTTAGGATTTAGAGAGGATATGACATCATCATAAGTTTTTCATATTTTCGTTAAAAGTAATGACATGAACAAAATAGTGTCCAACATAGTATTCTCTAAGATGTCTCTATGCTCCCATTAGTCCTGTCATCTCTTTTCACTTCATTTTAGTCATTGCACACATTATGCATAAAACTTAGTTCAATTGGCTATCACATATCCAAGAATAATAGAAGTGAATGATTCAGATACCCAAAGTCTCAGTGCGGTCAACCCTGGCCTAATCTAAATATTTAGGACAATTCCTTTTCCAATGCCCAGTATCCTGGTGCTCAAAACAATTTCCATCCTTGACTTTGAATTCTTTGGTCTTATGCTTCGGCTGCTCATTAGCTTTGGCCTCCGGCTTGGGAACTTGCTTTCCCTTCCATCATTTTTCCTCTCTTTTTAGTCCTTTCCTGAGCAGTCTAGAGCATCTGATGGCGCTCACTGATCAACTTCTCCATATTATGCATATTGTAATTGATTACAAATTGCTTAATTTCCTTCGTTAAGGAATTGAGAATAAGATCATGGCCATCTCCTGTTCACGGGATACCCAAGTCTGCTAAGATGATCCAGATAACTTTTCATCTTCAGCGCATGGGATCCGACATCTGTTCCTTCTGCCACTTTGCAAGAGTTTAGAGCACTAGTCGTATTATATCTCAGTCCGAGCCTGAGTCTCGAACATATCCTTAAGTTGACGATACATCTGGTAAGCTGGGACATCCATAAGGTTAGTCTACGGCTTAGATGTCATGGTCGCTAGCATTAGACAAGAAACATCGACCACATCCTTAGAGTGCTTCTTGTAGAGATTTCTATCCTCAATTGTAGCAGTCTCTGCAAGAGCAAGTCTAGTACCCTTTCCAGAGCATACGACTTTCACTCCTTTCACAGAGCAATAGTCATATTTCATTCCCAGTCCAAGATATTGCTTCCTCTAAGTTTTCCTTTGTCCAGAATGGACCTCAGAGTAGTCGTGTTGTGCACTTGAGGAGTATTAGCAATAGGAGGAGGTGGAGGAAGGAGATTGGCGTTTCGTTGTTCTTGTTATTGTTATTATCATTGTTCTTGTTATCATTTAAACCGAATCTACCTCTGCCTCTTCCAACCATCTAAAAACATTTTTCAAAATTTAGTATTTGATTAACAATTAATAAATCAATAAGCCAAATTTTAGAATATGATTTATTAATCCTAAGAACCCTTTTACGCATTCATGCACCCAACGGAAGTGAACCTACATGAGTAAGCTACTTAGGCAGACAACTAATACCAATTACAACTCCCTTGCAACTCTTAGATCTTATGAGATTTTCCATTTCTTAAACTGATAATGATTAATCTCATCCACACATTGGGCCATAGTCTCACCAGAATTCACCACTGACACACACACACACACACACACACCATATAACAACTGCAAGTCACTGGCCCAAGTCTCACTTAGGATTCGTAATGCTCACCTCACAGCTTTCCGAGTTTGCGGCATAAGCACCCAAGGAGGCTGAAACTACTTACGACGACCAGTTACCATGATTGTCACTATATGGATGGCGTGTTGTGTCAGATTTTTAGTTTGGGTTTATAACCAGTCTCTTAACAAGAACTAGTGGCCAGTCAGGTCAGTCGGGGGGCAGGATCCTTTCGGTTATAAACCTTTCAGAAAATCCAACAACCACAGCCCGAGCGTGAGTATCCTAAACATCACTTATTCTGGTAAACAGTCCAGTTAATATACCTGTATTAAAAATCTATTAACTCTTTGGTTATATGACATTTTAAAATAAATATCCTTTTATTTGAAAAACTAATTTCATAAAAATGTCATCTTTAACACTTGACAAAACAATTAAAGTTTCCAATTTAAAATTCCTTTTGAATACTTTAATTTTCCATCAAAGTTGATTGTATTTTTTATTTCTTTTATTTATCTACTTTGTCACCACAACCACGCAGATATATATAAAGCATAAATAAATAAAACATACAACCACATGGAGACATAGCCTTGCCGAAACTAAATTGGTTTCCGAGAGCCATACGGATAAACCAATTAGGCCAAAACTTAAGGGAAAAAAATCAACACACAAGGCAAGAACTCTTTCAGCTCACACCAGCCTTAGCATCCGATGATGTGACCTTGCGTCCTTAATGAATGACCTCCTTCTTGATGGATATCTTCGCCAAGATTTTACATAAATTTTAATCTAAATACATTTGCCTATTTTCTAACCTATTACAGATTATATCATAAAACCGGGGTTCCAATGGCACGCAAGCCTTCTGTTAGGCACAAAAAGGCCTCAATCAAATGTTCTATATCATAAGTGGAGATTTATAATCAAACCTGTTTGATACACTTAGGGGGAGATATAAAGGCTTTTTGATGCTTCAAATCAAACCTGATAAGTGATTTGCATAATCAACCTAAGTCTATTTTACACTGTTACATTAGTTGTAACTTGACAGTTTGTCAAAGCTGTCCATAACTGTTGGACAGGTTTGACAGAATCTGTCTAAGCTATTCATGTTTGTTATCCAGTTTTGACTTAGTTGTGTGTTCTGTTCTATGTGAACAGAACCTGTTCTTTGTGAACAGAACTTGTTCTTTATGAACAGGTCTAACACTTCATGGAATATGTTTTCATGTCCTCATACAAAGTCTTGGACATAAAGATCAATTTACAACTCAAGATAATGTGGAAAATCAGAAACTGCTAGTTCTGCCAAAGCTATTCTGAAGCATGAAGACAAAGAGGATATCTGAAATGGGTGACAGACCATTTCTTATATTAAAATAACCTTACAAGGAAGAGTAAATGTCTCAAGTTGACATTACTCTTTTAGGTAAAGCTAAAACGAACAGATATAAAAGGGAAAAGACAAAGATTCTGCAGCAAGTGGACAAAGCCTGATTAGTTAGACTTTTTCTGATGTAGAAAAGCAATCTTGTCTTTTGCAAAGACATTCCCACTTTTTCTACAACCAATGAAGAAGCTTTAATGGGATTCTGTATATGAGTATAAAAGAGAAGCTTTCAAGGAAAGAGAGTATCAAGAGAGACATCCACAAACAAAGAACGTATATTGCAAAGCAAAATGTGTTTTTGATGCATGCATATTCTGATTCAACTTGAGTGATATAGCTGAGTGTGTCTAAGTTGTTCAGTCTCAAATCTGTTCAATCTGTGTCTTGTGTAAATAGTGAGTGTGTAACATCCTCAAGTTTAAGGTACTAATTATAAATTATTAAAGTACCAAATGAATTGTATTTAGTTGTTTAATTATGAATTGAATTAATATCCTAGCCTCATGCTTTATTCACTTGTATTATGTGCTTCAAGCCTTGTAAATTGGCACTTCACATGATCAAGTATAGATCTTAAAGCTTATTGTATCAAGCATTAGGGATTTAAAATGGAAAGAATGATGAAGTTTGGTGTGGAAATTTAGATTTCATGAAGTGAAAGGGGTATGTGTGTAAATTCATGACCAATTGAGGGGTATGAAGTCCCCCAATCTGTAACGACCCGATTATTGAATCGATAATTAAGATTTATTGTAAAGAAATACAAATTCAGAATACTAATTAATATTGTGATATATGAAAAATGGTTGTGTAAATTATAATAAATAAAGTATGTTTATGAAGTAGGGATCTTAAAAGAAATGGAAATAATTGTAGGGTCTAAATGGTAAATATGAAAAGTTTAGGGACTAAAAGAAAATAAAGGAAAAATAATTTGTTTCTTCCTTCTTATTCACGCCGAGAACACACACACACATTAGTGTGTGTGTTGTTCATCCATTTCATCAAAGAAGAGAGAAAGGAGAGAAAAGAGAGGAAAGAGAGGAAAAAAAAGAGAAGAAATTCTTTGTGAAGAGAAGGAAAAATCTGATTTTTGGAAGATTCTTATGGTTTGAAAGATCCAAGAGGTACCACCTCTTATTTTTTGTAAATCTCTTACTTTTCTCTTCTCTCCACCATCTTCATATGAAGAAGATGAGAACTCAAATGAGTTTTTATGAAGATCTCTTAGAAATGACTAGGTCTTGAAAGAAAATGATGAAATATGTTAGATCCATCATTTAAAAGTATATTATGCAAGATTTAATGTATATTGGTGGGTTTTAAATCAAACCCGAAATGAAGTTCTTATGAACTCTTGATGATTCAAAAAGGATGAAATAGTGTTTTGATGGTAAAAATGAGTTTTTATAGAAAACTTTTAGAAATGGATAGATCTTGAAAGTTAATGATGGAATATGTTAGATCCATTCGTTAAAAGCATATTATGTAAGTTTTTTTTATGTATTTTGGTGGGTTTATCTCAAAAACCCAAGTTTGAGTTCATATGAACCCTAAGTAATCTAAAAAGATGAAAATGATGTTTTGATGGTTAAAATGAGTTTAAATATATATATATATATATATATATATATATATATATATATATATATATATATATATATATATCTGTGTGTGTGTGTGTGTGTCTATAACCCAAGTTTGAGTTCATATGAACCCTAAGTAATCTAAAAAGATGAAAATGATGTTTTGATGGTTAAAATGGGTATATATATATATATATATATATATATATATATATATATATATATATATATATATAGAAAATGAATTTACAACTCTTTGTAATAAACATACATACATACATACATGTATGTATGTTTATATACAGAGAAGTTTTGATATTTTTGGCATTAAATCTGTAAGGCAGAAAGTGCAGTTCAACCTTGAAATATTTTGAAAAATTCGCTAAGTACGAATTTTCGTATGGCCTTGGACCGAAATTGTAATTTTAACTATTTTTTATTTTATGGGATCATTTGTCATAATAGTCTATGACATCAATTAAGGAGAATAATTAGACAAAGATAATTATTGAGGTTTAATGAAGAAATTAGTTAAGTCTTACGACTAATGTATGCAGATCAATGTTAAGAAATTATAGACATATAATAAATTATACTATGAACCTATGTGTAGGGGTTTGACGGGTTAAAGTTCCTTGGGGATTATTATTCCAACTTTGACGACTGTAACTCGGTTTTGAGGCCGAGAGCTTGTTGTACCCCACTGTGAGTTGTAGCATTAATGTATTTGTATGCATATCATGAATTGTATGTTATTGCTTTCATATTCATTCTTGTCAATTACATGCTTTGCCATCACATACGTTATTGTTGTCATATAATCATTCGGTTGATAAGTTATTAATCATTCGTTTGACTTCTCCGCTGAGACAGTAAGCCTGTGCGTGTGGTAACTTAGCAGAATCATAATGGTAAGCCCGTGTGTGGTAACCATTATTGCCTGTAAAACGATAAGCCTGTGGTCTGTGGTAATCGTATGGCATCACTGTAAACTGCATATCGATAAGCCTGTGGTCTGTGGTAATCGAGCAGTAGGTTGTAAACCCATTGTGCGGTAAGCCTGTGTGTGGTAACCGCAATGTGGTAGCTTATTAGCCATTAGTTGGCCTCCTGATGTTGTTAGTTAAATTCATGGCATTGCATGGCATCATTCATATATCGCATGGTACTTTAATTTGGAAACTCACTAAACAACTTTGTTGTTTACCCGTTAGTTTATATTTCTTTTCAGGAACTGTTAAGGGCAAAGGCCCGGCTGGCCCAAACTGTTAGACATTGATTGGAGCACGGATAAGAGCTACATATTTTGTTGATGATTGGGGTGGGAGTAGCAGACTTCCATTTTGGACTTACGTGAATTAGTTAATGATTATTAATTCGTTTGTAATCAAACTGATGATTTAACATTTTGACCCCAATTACATTACTCCGTGATTTCCAACACTCTGTTGTGTTATATGCAAAGTGTTTGGAATCGCGTTGATGATTACTAAAGTATTAAAGGTTTTAATTTGACCGTATTTCCACAAGTACTTTGTATAAATTAGTGTATAATGGTATCGAAATACTCGGTTTAGTTGTATGGTTGTTTCAATTTGGTATCAGAGCTGGAGCTCATGGATAGAGTATAGTCGACGATACTCTACTCTGAGCACGGTTTCAGATGCTGGTATTGACCCACCTAGGCGGCAATATTATAACAAATTCAATTGACCTTTGGCCTAGGATGGTGACGGGCCGTCGTTGTGACCCGCCGATTTAATCCTTAAATCCACTTATTAGCTAGAGAAGTAAGGGTCGAATCCACAAGAAGTGTGGTCGTAATTAGGATTAGGTTATAAGCCTTATAAGTTAAGTTTATTGAAAGCATTTAAATTGTGAAACTGTGGATTTGAATGAGTTGTTTAGAGTAATGATTTGCTATTGCTTGTAACTAAAATTAAGAACGAAGTAACTAACGAAGAAGATAAACAATCAAGAGACGAATAACCATTCACGGAATCACCACGGCATAAGTGTTACTCACTATAATTTCATGCAACGATCACATTGACATAATCAATTGCGTGACTAAATTAATCAAATGTATTTTAACCAATAACTCTCGGCATAGCGGTATGCAACATTAATACTCATCTTAATCCGTAAACTAATGGACTCAGCATGAATAATAACACCACTATAAACTATCTTGCTTTTACCAATCGCAACACATAATCATAATCATAGCCAAATGTTTATCATTTGCATACACATAATAGACATAGCTCAATACGAATACATCAAAACATAAGAAATTAAAGAAAAGTAAACTTAGCCGTAGATCCTCCGCAAATGGCTAACGGGATTAGCCGCACATCGTATGCTCGTCACAATCACAGGTTTGAGCCATTGGGCAGCTTGCGAACCACTGTCTTCGTTCTCGTATCGTAGATCCACTCCGGCAGGGCTTCGGCACACTTGCACACACGTCGGGACTGTCCTCCAAAGCTGCCCCTTCACTCCTATTTATAGGGAATTGAGATTAGGGTTTCCAGAGTTGAAAAACGCGTTTTGGTGTCGCCCCAGCGCAGGCCAGGCGCAGGCCTGCGCCCCTCTCAGCCCGGATACGGCTAGGGTTTAGCTGGCGTGTGCTGGAACCACCTCCGGGTCATCCTTTGCTTCTTCAGCTGTGATTTGGAACGCCCTTGTTGGAGCCCTTTGAGATTGATCCCTGCGAGCAGTGGATGCTGCAGAAGATCTTGTCGTTGATTGTTGAACATTCTGTTCTCGTGGGGGTTTCGGACAATCCCTTGCAAAATGGCCAAGTCTATGGCAGTTGTAGCATGCATCTTTTTGTGGACAATGCTCCCAGTGATGGCCTTTCTGCCCACAGCAGAAGCAGTACATGTCTTGTGTCTTGCACTCCCCAGAGTGTGCTTTTCTGCATCTCCTTCAGTCCCTCATTTCAGAACTGGCCGAAAAGGCCCTTCCCTTCTTGGGTGATGAAGATTGTTGATGAGATTGGGGAGAGAATCGGGAGGATCCAGACTCCCGCTGCGTTTTTGGCGGCGACGGTTGAGTCGATGTTGCGGCGGCTGAACCTATGACATATCCAGATAATAGAACAATCTGCTCCACATTTCGAGCAGCCTCCAGTAAACCAGCAAAAGTTGTATACCGAACCCCACTCATGGTTCGGCGAATCTCATAGTCTAGACCAGCCTCAAACCGGGCTATGTTTCTCTCTTCTATGTCAACTTGATGTGGTGCGAACAGGCTTAGTCGGGTGAACTCAACGGCATATTGTGTAACCGTTTTCGTTCCTTGAGTCAGGTTCAGAAACTTCGCTTCTAAACGGCGCTTCTCATCAGTAGGACAGTATTGCTGAGAGAATACTTCCTTGAATTCAGTCCAGGACATGTGTGACACTACCTCCATCGTCAACACATGTGTCATTGCATCCCACCACATAACAACGTCCCTTGCAAACATTACAGTTGCAAAGCGGACCATGTCTTTATCAGCACAGTCGCTGATTCTGAAAGTTCGTTCAGTGGTGGTGATCCATTCCAATGCAGTCACGGCATCTCCAGTTCCATCAAAAGTAACAGCCCCGTTACTTTTGAAGTCCTTAAACCTATAACCCCTTGACTTGTTAGAAGACCCAGTGTCTTGTCCTTCCTTTTGGTCATCTTGTTGCTATTCCTTGTTCTTTCGTTTATCAGCCTTACGTTTCGCTTCGGCCTCATCTCTGGCCCTTAATTGGTCTACAAATGACTGAGCCTGCTCAGCCATTCTTTTGGATTGTAGCTCATTATTCTGTTCCATAAGAGCTTGCATCATCTGGAACATTACTTGAGGAGTCATATTGTCTCCTGACATGTTCTGAAATATAACAACTTATATTTAGAACATTTATTGGTAAGTCCTAAGTGTTTACAGTTACCCTTTAATTTGTCCCCGTGTGCATGTCAATTCCTATCTTAGTTCGGATCATTTCATAGGAGTCCATTCTAATATCATAACCTAAGTTTGAGTCCAAGTCCTCGCGGCCACTTGAAACCTCAAACTAATGCTCTGATACCAAAACCTGTGACACCCTCTTGCTTTGATAGTATAAATGTAATCACCAGGATCGACAAACAACCCAATGAATAATATGATAATTAAGATTGAATACTTAAAACAGATTTAAGAAGTTCCACACTAAAGCATTAAAAGTACACGACTACAGTGATTAAGTTTAACTATTACAACACCATAATTGTTTTAGAAGTAGTAATTCCCAGCCCAAAGCTATTACATTCAAGTACCAATAGCTTCTAAAGTCTCCGGGATATTGAAGTGAATTGCTTAAGTAGAAGGTCCAGCTACACTTTTGTCTTTGCCTGAAAACATGGTGAGTCAACAGTAAGCTAATTGCTTAGTGAGATAACAGATTATACAAACAATAAATATTTCTTTACAAGCAATGCTTAACCATGGGCAATGTAAGCCCCATGTATGTGAAAACAGGCAGTGTAAGCCTCAGTGTATGTGAAAACCATGCAGTGCTAGCATGGGGTTGGCAGTTCAAATGCTGATCGGGGATGTGCCGAACCTGACGGGATAACGAGTGGGATGATACAGTGGCCCGCTGTCAGCCCCAGTCCAGGTCGCATCAGATTGTGAAGTAATGATCATACAGTGCAAGCATGATGTAAATAGATGCACTTTCAAATGAACGCTGGCTACATGTGTGTTAGATGTCAAGTACGAGTGTGCATCATAACAACAAAGTAATCATGAGTGCCAATTGATGTATGAACAATGTGAACATGCCATTGAATATATAAACATGAATGCAAAAACAATAAATGTTAGAATGACAATCTGTTACTCACACTGATTGGTATAGTGTGACTTGTCTCTGAATCAATGTGTGTTTTGATAACACCACAATGATCTGTAAAGTAAGTGTAATAGTGATTTTGTGTCAGTAATTGCTTAAATCTTATATTCTGTAATTTAAATGAAATTCTAACTGAATTCGGACGACATCCGAATTCGGATGGTCCGAAATCCGGATGGTCCGAATTGGGTGAGGTCCAAAGTAGACTAGTGTCCGAAACAGGTTGGGGTCCGAAATTGCTATGGGTCCGAATTGAGGTTGAATCCGAACTAGGATGATGATCCGAATTCGGATGGATCATCGTCCGAATTCATACTTAGAAACTTTTCAATATTTTCCAGAATTTATATTTTGACCATTTTTGCATGTTTCAGTAACTAAAATAGCGAATGTGAACTTAGAAACACTATTTCAACTTATAAAATGTCATATTGTACCAAAATAACCCATTTATGTCCATTTTTCTTATGAGTCTCGATGAACACACACACTAAAACACACACATATCTTGAAATCACACTTAGAGGTGGAATCTGATTATGAAATTTGGTATACAACATTATCATCACTCGATTTTAACATTGCAACACTAATATCCAACATGCATCAACAATTGAAACATAGATCTTATGATTCGGTTTTCACTAAAAACCGAACCAAAACTTCAAGAATTCGTAAATATGAGCAAACGTTACCTCAAATTGTTTGTTGCAGCAGTTATAGTTCCTAAATTGCAACTTGAATCCAACTTTTACACTTGAAATTGTTGAGTTCTTGGGTGTTCTTGATAAAACCCGAGAGATAGAGAGAGAGAGAGAGAGGGTCGCCTAGAGAGAGAGAGTAGTGAGAGAGTGAGTTTGTGGAAATGAAAGGATTTTCTCCTTTTTATTTCTATTTTGACCCATATACATAACACACCCCTCAACTTCGTATTTTCTTATTTAACTGATATTATGATCAAAGTAAACTTAAATTGATTTAATATTCCATTAGTACAATAATTGAGTCTTAAAATCGTAAATTACATATAATTAAAATTTGGGATGTTACAGGATCGATTGACGAAATCTGCACACTTCTTGCCGATACGAGAAAACTTTCCTTTGGAAAGATTGGCGCGAATGTATATTGATGAGATTATTGTACGCCATGGGATTCCAAAATCTATTGTTTCGGATCTTGATTCGAGATTTACTTCGAGATTTTGGTAAATTATGCAAGATCAGTTGGGAACACGTGTAAATTTGAGTATGACGTTTTGTCCCCAGACTGAGCGCACTAATCAAACGATGGAAGATATGTTGCGTGCGTGATCGAGCTTGTTGGAAATTGTGATACGCATCTACCACTTGTGGAATTCGCCTACAATAGTAGTTATCATTCTTCGATAAAGATGGCTCCATATGAGTCATTGTATGGCCGGAAGTGTCGAACTCCAACGTGTTGCCGTGAAGCAGGCGAGAAACTGTTAGCGGGCCCCGAATTGCTTCAAGAGATGCATGATAAAATTCAGATTATTCGTGAGCAAATCAAAGCGGCTCAAGACCGACAGAAAGCATACTCAGACAAACGTCACAAAGATATAGAGTATGCAGTAGGAGATTCTGTGATGTTGAAGGTATCCCCGTGGAAGGGGGTTATGAGATTTGGGAAGCGAGGAAAGTTAAGTCCTCGATATGTTGGACTATTTCCTATTACTGAGCGTGTCAGAGCCCAAGCTTATAAGTTAGAATTGCCCACCGAGTTGACAGGGATTCATGACACTTTCCATGTTAGTTATTTGAAGAAAAGTCCGATCAATCCTATCGTGACCATTTCTTTGGATGATGTGCAAATCGATGAGTGGTTGCGATATGTCGAAGAACCAGAAAAGATTATCGGCGACAAGGTAATTAACCTAAGAAATAAGGAGATTGAGATGGTGCTAGTTTGTTGGAAGCACCACCGTGGATCTCTGATGATCTTGGAGACAAAGGCTGAAATGTGGCCAAATACCCCGCTTTGTTTAAAAGAACCTGATTCCGTGGGCGGAATCCTTTTAAGAGGGGAGGAATTGTAACGACCCGATTATTAAATCGATAACTAATATTTATTGTAAATAAATACAAGTTCGGAATAGTAATTAATATTGTGATATATAAACAAATGGTTGTGTAAATTATAATAAATAATGTATTGATTTATGAAGTAGGGATGTTAAAAGAAATAGAAATAATTGTAGGGTTTAAATGGTAAATATGGAAAGTTTAGGGACTAAAAGAAAATAAAGGAAAAATAATTTGTTTCTTGCTTCTTATTCACGCCGAGAACACACACACACATTAGTGTGTGTTGTTCATCCATTTCATCAAAGAATAGAGAAAGGAGAGAAAAGAGAGAAAAAAAGAGAAGAAATTCTTTGTGAAGAGAAGGAAAATCTGATTTTTGGAAGATTCTTACGGTTTGAAAGATCCAAGAGGTACCAACTCTTATTTTTTGTAAATCTCTTACTTTTCTATTCTCTCCACCATCTTCATATGAAGAAGATGAGAACTCAAATGAGTTTTTATGAAGATCTCTTAGAAATGGCTAGATCTTGAAAGAAAATGATGAAATATGTTAGATCCATCCTATAAAAGTATATTATGCAAGATTTAATGTATTTTGGTGAGTTTTAACTCAAAACCCGAAATGAATTTCTTATGAACTCTTGATGATTCAAAAAGGATGAAATAGTGTTTTGATGGTAAAAATGGGTTTTTATATGAAACTTTTAGAATTGGATAGATCTTGAAAGTTAATGATGGAATATGTTAGATCCATTCTTTAAAAGTATATTATGCAAGTTTTTATGTAGTTTGGTGGGTTTATCTAAAAAACCCAAGTTTGAGTTCATATGAACCCTAGGTAATCTAAAAAGATGAAAATGATGTTTTGATGGTTAAAATGGGTTTAAATAAATAAATAAATAAATATATATATATATATATATATATATATATATATATATATATATATATATGTATGTATGGAATGAATTTACAACTCTTTGTAGTAAATATAAAGAAGTTTTGGTATTTTTGGCATTAAATCCGTTAGGCAGAAAGTGCAGTTCAACCTTGAAATATTCTGAAAAATTCGCTAATTACGAATTTCGGATGGCCTGAAATTCGGATGGCCTTGGTCTGAATTTCGGATGGCCTTGGACCGAAATTGTAATTTTAATTATTTTTTATTTTATGGGATCTTTTGTCATAATAGGCTATGACATCTATTAAGGAGAATAATTAGACCAAAATAATTATTGAGGTTTAATGATGAAATTAGTTAAGTTTTACGACTAATGTATCCGGATGAATGTTAAGAAATTATAAGCTGTGAGACTTATAATAAATTATAGGGAAAATGACATTAAATAGCTCTGAACTTTAGACTTTGTACACATTTATGTAGTGAACTTTTTTTTGTGCACATTTGGTAGTCAAAGTTTCAAAATTGTTCCAATTTGGTAGTTGGCGTACTTTTTAACCGGTTGCTTCCGGTTTCGATGCCTACATGGATAATTTTTTGATGACGTAGCTACTCTTTTTTATATTATACCCGGTTTTATCTACGTGGCAACCCGTTTTTTCAACCCGGGTTTTTTAAAAAACGACGTTATAAACCCGGGTGATTTCTTAATTTCATACGGCGTTATAAACCCGGGTGATTTTAAAAAATGGGTTGCCACGTATAAAAACCGGGTATAATATAAAAACGGGTAGCCACGTCATTAAAAAATTGTCCACGTAGGCATCGAAACTGGAAGAAACCGGTTAAAAGGTACGCCAACTACCAAATTGGAACAATTTTGAAACTTTGACAACCAAATGTGCACAAAAAAAAGTTTACTACATAAATGTGTACAAAGTAGAAAGTTCAGAGCTATTTGATGTCATTTTCCCTAAATTATACTATGAATATGTGTAGGGGTTTGACGGGTTAAAGTTCCTTGGAGATTATTATTCCTACTTTGACGACTGTAACTCGGTTTTGAGGCCGATAGCTTGTTGTACACCACTGTGAGTTCTAGCATTAATGTATTTGTATGCATATCATGAATTGTATGTTATTTCCTTCGTATTCATTCTTGTCATTTACATGCTTTGCCATCACATACATTATTGTTGTCATATTATCATTCGGTTGATAAGTTCTTAATCATTCGTTTGACTTCTCTGCTGAGACGGTAAGCCTGTACGTGTGGTAACCTAGCGGAATCATAATGGTAAGCCTGTGTGTGGTAACCATTATTGCCTGTAAAACGATAAGCCTGTGGTCTATGGTAATCGTATGGCATCACTGTAAACTGCATATCGATAAGCTTGTGGTCTGTGGTAATCGAGCAGTACATTGTAAACCCATTGTACGGTAAGCCTGTGTGTGGTAACCGCAATGTGGTAGCTTATTAGCCATTAGTTGGCCTCTTGATATTGTTAGTTAATTCATGACATTGCATGGCATCCTACATATATCGCATGGTACTTTAATCTGGAAACTCACTAAACAACTTTGCTGTTTACCCGTTAGTTGATATTTCTTTTCAGGCTCTGTTAAGGGCAAAGGCCTGGCTGGCCCAAACTGTTAGACATTGATTGGAGCAAGGATAGGAGCTCCATATTTTGTTGATGATTGGGGTGGGAGTAGCAGATTTCCATTTTGGACTTACGTGAATTAGTTAATGATTATTAATTCGTTTGTAATCAAACTGATGATTTAACATTGTGACCCCAATTACATTACTCCGTGATTTCCAACACTCTGTTGTGTTATATTGTGAAGACCACCCCTTACGGGGCGGTAGTCACGAGTCAAGGTCCCACATCATGCAACACGATATCAATCATAACTAAGATAGAGTAATTAAGTTGCGGAATTATAAATTACAGTACAAACATATTAGGATTAAGTTTAATACAGATTAAAATTTTCAAATTAAACTTATAAAGGGTAGATTGTGACTGACCTCGTTGCCCACTACGACACTGATACATGAAGTGTCCTCGTGTTCCACATTTCGCACACCCAAGTCCTCGCTGGGGACACTCTTCACTGCTATGGCCAATTCTGCTGCATGCAAAGCATGTGACGTCATTCGGATTGCACAAACCCATGTGTGATTTTCTGCATCTCTTGCAGAATCGGGGTTCGTTTGTAAGCGAATAGGCCTGAACTTTCTGTGGCGAGCTGTATTGCCGAGACTGCTGGGGTTGCTGAGGCTGCGATTTGTTGGGCTTGAAGAATCTACCGAATCTTTGTTTCTTTGGGGGAGATGGACATGTTGGGTTCGTTGATGGAGCATAGAGTTGATCACCATACTCTAGATATCCTCTCTCAATCTGCCTCGCTGCTTCAACCATTTCCAGATAAGACTTATACTTTATCGCACTCATCGGATGCCGATATCTCGGGTTAAGTCCTCCACGAAATCTTTTTATTTTCCTTTCCTCAGTAGCTACTTGATACGAGGAGTAGCCACAAAGTCGCGAGAATTCATGTTCGTATTCGTCAACAGATTTAGTTCCTTGGGTCCGCTGCATCAGTTGAACTTCCATCTTGTCGCGTTGATCAATAGGGCAATACTTCGCGTTAAACATGTCTAAGAACTGATTCCACTCTAAAGTCTGTATTACCTCTTCTCCGTATATGCTTCTCTGGGTTTTCCACCGGGCACGGGCAGCACCAACAAACAGCGCAGATGCATAACTCACCTTCTTTGATTCCAAGCAGTCAGAAATTCTGAAGATTTCTTCAGTGTGGCTTATCCAATCCATCGCCTGGATTGGGTTGACTGTACCCTCAAAGTTCAGGGCACCGCTAGCTTTAAAATCTTTAAACTTACAGCCTTTCGGCTGCTCAATTTGTGTTTCAGGGTTCGAGTTATCAGAATCAGATTCATTATTCTGGACTTGTTTATCTTTTCTCTTATTCTTTTTATCAGCACATCTTTTTGCTTCGGCCTCATCTCTAGCCAGAAGCCGTTCTTGCATTATCTTGTTTAGTTGTTCAGAATGTTGGGCTAATAGCTGTTGCATCATTTCAAACATCTGTTGGGGGGTCATATTGTTGGGAATATCACCTGATCCTGACGTCTTTACTGAAAATTAAAATCATTTAACTATCAGTTTATAGACTTAGATCTATGTACCCTTTTCCCATCTTAACAGTCTGTACATCCTATCTCAGTTCAAACCACCTAGATGATTTGCTTCAGTTTGAGACCAAGTATTACTCACTTAATACTTGATTCACTCAAACTATGGGCTTTGATACCATCCTGTCAAGGTCCCACATCATGCAACACGATATCAATCATAACTAAGATAGAGTAATTAAGTTGCGGAATTATAAATTACAGTACAAACATAATAGGATTAAGTTTAATACAAATTAAATTTTCAAATTAAACTTATAAAGTGTACCATCTAATCTAATACATTACATCATACAATCATATTAAGTCTACCCAAAACCACCACAATTGTCATCTTCCAATCAGTACTGAAAAGTTTGTTGAGTAGTGGTCTGTGAAAGCTTCAAAACTTGGATCTTGAATGACCTAAGAACTAGGTCCAACAGACTTCCCTTTATCTTTTCCTGTAAAAATGTAAAGTAGCAACTGTAAGCAAAGCTTAGTGAGATTATAGATTTTCAGATTTCACACATTAACAAGCGGATCATAGGTCTAGCGTGATATATCTTGACTGCCGCTACAACCACTCATGATTGAGACATAATAGTCATAGAGTCGGATGATGTTCAAGCCACGCTCACGCTTAAATCGTGGGGATCAGCCACATACTGGGCTAGCTACCAGAGATCAACATGGCGGAACATCGGAGGGTCATACCAAGTTCAATAGAACTTTGAATATAGCATGGTCTAGAACAATAGACCGTCAAGGCTATTCATCTTAAGCTAAACCGATAAGTCAAAGGTGCGAGCAATAGTGAAGCATAATAATCAAAGTCATGATAGCAATAAATCTCATAGCAATGAAATGAACTCTAAATGCAATGTCATGTGAAATGATAATCAAATAGCTATCATGATACACTGGGCATCACCGAACCATAGTGAGCACAGGTCTCAATTCAGCTGATCATATATGAATGTCAAGTAATCTATCATCAACAATATGTCTCAACCGGAAATCTCGCATGAAATGCTGAATATCTATAACTCACAGTTTGGGGTCTTTATCAAGCAGATATAAAATCCACCACCTGAGTTATCTCAGGATTTTATCTTTAATCTTTGTCAATCTGATCTCTGTCAATTCTTTTCAAGTCTGTGACCCGCTTTCAATATCTTTAGATCTATGTTCAGAATTTAACTGAACCTGTCCAGAATCATATCATATCATGTCATTAGCTTTTAGCTTAAAATCTTTATTTTATATGATTCTGATAACTGATAACTTATCAAGCATTTCGTTTGTTCTTTTCTTTGTCTCTTTGTAATCTTAATGAGATATATATATATATATATATATATATATATATATATATATTAATACATCTCATATTGTTTTTAATCAATCTTTCTTAATAATATATGGATATTATAATTATAAAATAACATTTATTTATGATCTAAAGTATTAAAAATATCAAGATTCGGATCATCCGGATTGGTCATCCGGATTCGGACCAATCCGGATCAGACACCCGGATTCGGACCGAGTGGCTAATCCAAATTAGGACCAACCGAACCGAAGTGGGGAATCCGAAACAAGTTGTCCGAAATCACAGTGATCCGAAATAGAGTATCATCCGAAATAGGCACCGAATTCGGACTAAGCAAGATCCGAAGCAGTCATCCGGATTAGGCTTCTCATCCGAATTCGGATTTAACCGAATTCGGATCCTTCTTCTTTATATTTTTTTCCAGAAAATGTTCTTCGTCATATTCATACAGATTTTTATCAATTTTCTCTAAACCCATTTATAATTGACATGAAATGTAATATATTGATATATTATCATATTTGGGTTGATTTTATACTATTTTCCCTATCAATAACATCATAAATTGATCAAGATTGTCCAAAAACTCAGTATTTTATCAAGAACACATTTAATAACAAAATTCCGATTTTTATTCATTTTTGGACAATCTAATCACCAATTCTTGTTTCTATCACTTTATATACTTCATTACATGTTTATCTATCAATTAGATACACATGCAACATACACTTTTCATATTTTAAGTTCTTATTTTCGGTTTCTCACAAAACCGAACCAACTCTAAAAATATTGAAATTTAGATCAATAATTACCTCGAAATCTTTGTAGATTCCAATTGATTGGTGATGTTTGTAACTCCTCTTTGGATTCAATCTTCAATTACTTTGCAATTTATGGAGATTTGATAAATTCTTGTGAAGTTAGCCGTGAGATAGAGAGAGAGTAGAGAGAGAGAGTGAATTTCTTAAATGGTGTTTAAATGACCATTAATTTGGTTTATATATTTCGTTTTGACATTATGTGAAATTAACCCACTTCTTCTTTTGTATTTTACATCTTTTAATTTAATCATCTTTACTAATTTGTAACTTAAATATAATTTAGTTAAATTCTTTCATACTTGATTAAATTACAAGGCAAATAATGTAAATAAATTACATTATCGAATCAAAATACTTAAATTAAGTTCGATTGAAAGTTAGGTTGTTACAGAATGGGCTCCACCACGCACCAACTTCGTCCCCGAAGTTAGCTACGTTTGAATAGACTTGGATAAGTTGTTTTCATGACATCTTCAGATTCCCAAGACTGATGCGAACCTTTGTGGTGTTTCCACTGGACGAGCACCATCTGTATCTCTTTGTTTCTAAGCTTTTTGGTCTTCGAGTCCAGAATACATTCCGGCTCTTCAATCACTCGAAGCTTCTCATCAATTTGCAGATTAACATGTGGTATCTGCACTTCTCTTTCATCTGCTAAGCTCTTTCTCAAATAACTAACATGAAATACAGGATGTATTCCCGTTAAGTTAGTTGGTAATTCAAGATGATAAGATTGATTTCCTATCTTTTCCACAATCTTGAATGTGCCAATGAATCTCGGAGCTAGCTTGTTTCACTTTATGAATCTCACCACATTCTTCATTGGGGATACTTTCAGCATCACCCAATCGTTAACTGTAAAACTGATAGATCTGTGACGATTATCATAATATGACTTCTGCCTGCTTTGAGCTTCAAGGATATTCCATCTAACAAGTTGAATCTTCTCATGAGTCAACTGTAGAAGGGCAGGACCCGCTATAGGCGATTCACCTGTTTCGCGCCAACAGGTGGGAGTTCTGCATTTTCTTGCGTATAGAGCTTCAAAAGGAGCCATCTTGATCGTTGAATGATAACTGTTGTTGTATGAGAATTCGACCAAAGGTAAGTGGTCATCCCAGCTACCACCCAGATCAAGAACGCAGGCACGAAGCATATCTTCAAGAGTAAGAATAGTACGTTCACTCTGGCCATCTGCATTAGGATGATAAGCAGTACTCATGGAAATTCGAGTACCCATCCCGTCTTGCAATGCTTTCCAGAACCTTGAAGCGAAACGACTATCACGATAAAAGACGATAGATTTCGGCACACCATGACGAGAAATAACCTCGGTGATATACATCTGTGCTAAACTATCAAGAGAGTATGTCTCTTTCATCGGTATGAAATGAGCTGACTTCGTTAATCGATCCACGACTACCCAGACGGAGTCGTGCTGTCTCTTGGTCTTTGGCAATTTCGTGACAAAATCCATGGTTATATGCTCCCACTTCCACTCAGGAACTGGCAGTGGTTGCATATCCCCGAAGGGTTTCTGATAAGAAATGAAGTTACCCTTTTAGATTTTCAGAACATATATTTTCTTCTTTCAATGCTTCGGCTTGAGCAGATTTAATGTCTTCGATAAGATCAGAAGAGAATACTATAGGAGTCAGGGCATAGCAACGCTTTTCTGGATATGTCTTTCTACTCAAAGCATCCGCGACCACATTAGCTTTGCCGGGATGATATAGGATCTCGCAATCATAGTCCTTGATAAGCTCCAAGGACCGACGCTTTTTCATGTTCAGATCCTTTTGAGTAAATAAATGCTTGAGACTTTTATGGTCAGTATAAAGCTGACACTTAGTCCCATAAAGATAGTGACGCCAGGTTTTTAATGCAAAGGTAATGACAGCCAACTCAAGATCATGAGTTGGTGCACTTTTCTCGTAGTCTTTCAATTGCCTTGAAGTGTAGGCAATAACCTTTCCTCTTTGCATGAGAACACATCCTAAGCCAGTACCAGATGCGTCACTGTAAACGACAAAGTCATCATTGCCTTTTGGTAAAGCTAGGATCGGCGCCTGAATAAGTTTCCGTTTTAGGGTTTCAAATGCCTCTTGCTGTTTATCTGCCCATACGAAAGGAGTATTCTTTCGTGTTAACATCGTAAGTGGCACAACAATCTTCGAGAAGTCCTTAATGAATCACCGATAGTAACCGGCCAATCCAAGGAAACTTTTGATTTCGGAGGCATTGCGAGGTGTTTGCCATTTCTGAACAGCCTCGACTTTAGAAGGATCGACTGAAATACCTTCGCCAGATACAACATGGCCAAGGAATTGGATCTATAAAGAAATCAAATAGAATATCAAGTTTTGTTTGAAACAAAGAAAGCTCAAGGAATAACTCAAGACAATGAAAAGTTGTACCTGTTTGAGCCAGAATTCACACTTAGAAAATTTTGCATAGAGTCTTTCTTTTCTCAATAACTCTAGCAGTTGACGCAGATGATTAACATGATCAGCCTCTGTTTCGGAGTAAATAAGAATATCGTCTATGAATACGATCACTGACTTATCCAGCATTGGTCTGCACACGCGATTCATGAGATCCATGAATGCCGCTGGTGCATTTGTTAAACCAAAAGGCATTATGAGAAATTCGTAATGACCGTATCTTGTTCGGAAGGCTGTTTTCGGAATATCCTCATCTTTAACTTTCAATTGATGATACCCAGAACGAAGATCGATTTTAGAGAAGTAGCTTGCTCCTTGTAATTGATCAAATAGATCATCAATCCTGGGCAGAGGATATTTATTCTTTAGGGTGACTTTGTTCAACTCCCGATAATCGATGCACATTCGGAGAGTTCCGTCTTTCTTTTTAACAAACAAGACAGGTGCACCCCACGGAGATGAACTAGGTCGGATAACACCCTTTTCTAACAGCTCTTGCAACTGCTTTGACATTTCCTGCATTTATGCAGGTGCAAGTCTGTAGGGAGCTTTGGCGATGGGAGCCGCACCAGGAACTAAGTCAATGCCGAATTCAACTTGACGTTCCGGTGGCACTCTAGAAATATCGTCAGGGAATACGTCTGGGAACTCACAGACGATTGGGATATCGGAAATGGATTTCATGTTATCTTCAGAGTTGGATTCAGACGAGACAAAACACAGATAGGATTCATGACCCTTAGATAAATATTTATACGCTTTTTCCACGGATATGAAACAATGAGCACATTTTCGCTTCTCGCCTTTGATTTCTACCACTCGGCCGTCTGAAGACTTGATTTTGATGATTCGATGGTTGCAGACTTAGATCTATGTACCCTTTTTCCCATCCTAACAGTCTGTACATCCTATCTCAGTTCAAACCACCTAGATGATTGATACATATGTATTGCTTCAGTTTGAGAGCAAGTATTACTCACGTAATACTTGATTGACTCAAACTATGGGCTCTGATACCATCCTGTGAAGACCACCCCTTACGGGGCGGTAGTCACGAGTCAAGGTCCCACATCATGCAACACGATATCAATCATAACTAAGATAGAGTAATTAAGTTGCGGAATTATAAATTACAGTACAAACATATTAGGATTAAGTTTAACACAAATTAAAATTTTCAAATTAAACTTATAGAGGGTACCATCTAATCTAATACATTACATCATACAATCATATTAAGTCTACCCAAAACCACCACAATTATCATCTTCCAATCAGTACCGAAAAGTCTGTTGAGTAGTGGTCTGTGAAAGCTTCAAAACTTGAATCTTGAATAACCTAAGAACTAGGTCCAACAGACTTCCTTTTATCTTTTCCTGTAAAAATGTAAAGTAGCAACTGTAAGCAAAGCTTAGTGAGATTATAGATTTTCAGATTTCACACATTAATAAGCGGATCATAGGTCTAGCGTGATATATCTTGACTGCCGCTACAACCACTCATGATTGAGACATAGTAGTCATAGAGTCGGATGATGTTCAAGCCACGCTCACGCTTAAATCGTGGGGATCAGCCACATACTGGGCTAGCTACCAGAGATCAACATGGCGGAACATCGGAGGGTCATACCAAGTTCAATAGAACTTTGAATATAGCATGGTCTAGAACAATAGACCGTCAAGGCTATTCATCTTAAGCTGAATCGATAAGTCAAAGGTGCGAGCAATAGTGAAGCATAATAATCAAAGTCATGATAGCAATAAATCTCATAGCAATGAAATGAACTCTAAATGCAATGTCATGTGAAATGATAATCAAATAGCTATCATGATACACTGGGCATCACCGAACCATAGTAAGCACAGGTCTCAATTCAGCTGATCATATATGAATGTCAAGTAATCTATCATCAACAATATGTCTCAACCGGAAATCTCGCATGAAATGCTGAATATCTATAACTCACAGTTTGGGGTCTTTATCAAGCAGATATAAAATCCACCACCTGAGTTATCCCAGGATTTATCTTTAAATCTTTTGTCAATCTGATCTCTGTCAATTTCTTTCAAATCAAAGACCCGCTTTCAATCTCTTTAATTCTTTAAATCAATGTTCAGATATTAATTGAACCTGTCCAGAATTTATCATGTCAAATCATTAGCTTTTTAAAATCATTATTTTATCTGATTCTGATAACTGATAACTCATTAATCATTTGCTTCTTTCTCTTTGATTCTTTTAAATTCTCAAAAATTCTATATATATATATATATATATATATATATATATATATATATATATATATATATATATATATATATATATTAATATATCTCATATTGTTTTTAATCAATCTTTCTTAATAATATATGGATATTATAATTATAAAATAACATTTATTTATGATCTAAAGTATTAAAAATATCAAGATTCGGATCATCGGATTGGTCATCCGGATTCGGACCAATCCGGATCAGACACCCGGATTCGGACCGAGTGGCTAATCCAAATTAGGACCAACCGAACCGAAGTGGGGAATCCGAAACAAGTTGTCCGAAATCACAGTGATTCGAAATAGAGTATCATCCGAAATAGGCACCGAATTCGGACTAAGCAAGATCCGAAGCAGTCATCCGGATTAGGCTTCTCATCCGAATTCGGATTTAACCGAATTCGGATCCTTCTTCTTTATATTTTATTTCCAGAAAATGTTCTTAATGTTCTTGGTCATATTTATACAGATTTTTATCAATTTTCACTAAACCCATTTATAATTGACATGAAATTTAATATATTGATATATTATCATATTTGGGTTGATTTTATACTATTTTCCCTATCAATAACATCATAAATTGATCAAGATTGTCCAAAAACTCAATATTTTGTCAAAAACACATTTAATAACAAAATTCCGATTTTTATTCATTTTTGGACAATCTAATCACCAATTCTTGTTTCTATCACTTTTATATACTTCATTACATGTTTATCTATCAATTACATACACATGCAACATACACTTTTTGTTAGGCACAAAAAGGCCTCAGTCAAACCTGTTCTACATCTGAGGGGGAGATTTATAATCAAACCTGTTGATGCATTTGAAGGTTGAATTTAAGGCCTGTTATATGCCTTATTGAAACCTGAAAATGATTTGCAATATCAGTCTAAAGCTGTTCTATATGTTGCATGTGTGGCAACTAAGACGTTTGTCCAAACTGCTTCTTGTCTGCTGAACAGGCCTGGAATGAACTGTCTCGCTGCTCTAAACACTGTGAGCAGCTTGGGCAATTTTAAGTGTCTGTTCGTTTGTGAACGAACCTGTTCTTTGTGAACAGGCTAACCTTTAATGGAATAATGTTTACTTCCAAGTCATCAGTAATTGTGTTTGGATACAAGATCAGTTTACAAAGTCGAAGACAAAGTGGAAAACAGAACTGCTCAGCCTGCCCACGCTGTTCTATAACATGAAGACAAAAGGATATTTGAAAAAGGGTGACAGACCTTTTTCTTATATCAAAATAGGCCTTTACAGGGAAGAAAGACGCAAAGTTGACATTCCTAAATTAGTTAAAGGCAATGCAACAGTAGACAAAGTAAAAAGACAAAAGTTCTGCACATATGAAGACAAGTCTGCTTTTTCAGAAAAGTGCAGAAAAGGTTATGTTGTCTTTTCAACAAGACTGTCTTCTCCGTTTCAGTTCGTCCAGGAAGATGTTTCTCTTAGATCCTCTAAGTGAGTATAAAAGGAAGCTTCTAAGGTCAGAAAGAAGCGTGAAGAAAGCTAAGTGCTGAAACCCAAGAGTGAACGTGCAAGTGTGATTTTCATGCATGCAAACCTTCTGTGTAAACCAGCATCTGTGTGTATAAGCTGTTTTACATAAGCCGTTCCTTTAAGTCTTGTAAACACAGTGAGTGCTTCTTAGTGAGTGTATTCATTGTATACTAGTTTGAGTCTGTCTTAGACTAGTAAGCATACTGTTGTATCTGTCATCTCAGCTTGAACTATTCCGCATTCAAGCTTGTTTGTAATTAACAAATTG